>OX578272.1:185267284-185867284 GCA_951217065.1 Baccha elongata | reverse complement strand
AAGATAAAAGTCTGTTTTTCAAATCATGTGATACAGCGATTGAAAGGTGGCACTCCCTAGATCACGAATATGCATTTTTTAAGTCGCTAGGACGCTTAGTTTAGCCGCAAATCAAGTTTAAAGATGTCAACTTTGATGCCCGTAGGACGCTTAGTTTAGCCGCAAATCAAGTTTAAAGATAAAAGTCTGTTTTTCAAATCATGTGATACAGCGATTGAAAGGTGGCACTCCCTAGATCACGAATATGCATTTTTTAAGTCGCTAGGACGCTTAGTTTAGCCGCAAATCAAGTTTAAAGATGTCAACTTTGATGCCCATAGGACGCTTAGTTAAGCCGCAAATCAAGTTTAAAGATAAAAGTCTGTTTTTCAAATCATGTGATACAGCGATTGAAAGGTGGCACTCCCTAGATCACGAATATGCATTTTTTAAGTCGCTAGGACGCTTAGTTTAGCCGCAAATCAAGTTTAAAGGTGTCAACTTTGATGCCCGTAGGACGCTTAGTTTAGCCGCAAATCAAGTTTAAAGATAAAAGTCTGTTTTTCAAATCATGTGATACAGCGATTGAAAGGTGGCACTCCCTAGATCACGAATATGCATTTTTTAAGTCGCTAGGACGCTTAGTTTAGCCGCAAATCAAGTTTAAAGATGTCAACTTTGATGCCCATAGGACGCTTAGTTAAGCCGCATATCAAGTTTAAAGATAAAAGTCTGTTTTTCAAATCATGTGATACAGCGATTGAAAGGTGGCACTCCCTAGATCACGAATATGCATTTTTTAAGTCGCTAGGACGCTTAGTTTAGCCGCAAATCAAGTTTAAAGGTGTCAACTTTGATGCCCGTAGGACGCTTAGTTTAGCCGCAAATCAAGTTTAAAGATAAAAGTCTGTTTTTCAAATCATGTGATACAGCGATTGAAAGGTGGCACTCCCTAGATCACGAATATGCATTTTTTAAGTCGCTAGGACGCTTAGTTTAGCCGCAAATAAAGTCGCTAGGACGCTTAGTTTAGCCGCAAATCAAGTTTAAAGATAAAAGTCTGTTTTTCAAATCATGTGGTACAGCGATTGAAAGGTGGCACTCCCTAGATCACGAATATGCATTTTTTAAGTCGCTAGGACGCTTAGTTTAGCCGCAAATCAAGTTTAAAGATGTCAACTTTGATGCCCGTAGGACGCTTAGTTTAGCCGCAAATCAAGTTTAAAGATAAAAGTCTGTTTTTCAAATCATGTGATACAGCGATTGAAAGGTGGCACTCCCTAGATCACGAATATGCATTTTTTAAGTCGCTAGGACGCTTAGCTTAGCCGCAAATCAAGTTTAAAGATGTCATTTTTGATGCCCGTAGGACGCTTAGTTTAGCCGCAAATCAAGTTTAAAGATAAAAGTCTGTTTTTCAAATCATGTGATACAGCGATTGAAAGGTGGCACTCCCTAGATCACGAATATGCATTTTTTAAGTCGCTAGGACTCTTAGTTTAGCCGCAAATCAAGTTTAAAGATGTCAACTTTGATGCCCGTAGGACGCTTAGTTTAGCCGCAAATCAAGTTTAAAGATAAAAGTCTGTTTTTCAAATCATGTGATACAGCGATTGAAAGGTGGCACTCCCTAGATCACGAATATGCATTTTTTAAGTCGCTAGGACGCTTAGTTTAGCCGCAAATCAAGTTTAAAGATGTCAACTTTGATGCCCGTAGGACGCTTAGTTTAGCCGCAAATCAAGTTTAAAGATAAAAGTCTGTTTTTCAAATCATGTGATACAGCGATTGAAAGGTGGCACTCCCTAGATCACGAATATGCATTTTTTAAGTCGCTAGGACGCTTAATTTAGCCGCAAATCAAGTTTAAAGATGTCTTTAGTTTTTATTTGGCGATACATGGCAAGATACAGCCAGCGCCTTATAATGTTAATGGTAAATATTTCTTTGTTTCTTTATTTATTCATATCCCGAAAGATCTTAGACCCTTAGACTATTTAATCACATTTTCCAAAACTATTGTAGAATTACTAGAAAATTTTTTATTACCTAGCTGAAATCTCTCACAACAACGAATTTCATGTCATTCATTTTTAATTCTATGAGCTTCGATAAAAAAAAAGTCAATTAATTTGAACGGAACTCAGGTAAAATAACAAATTTTTCTGTCTGTCATCAATCTTTTTGAAAAGAATGGAAACCAATTTCTGGACATTAGTCAAATGAAGCCTATTTCTATCCGTGCCATTGTGAATTGTGTTCCAACATTTCTATCTGTTTTCATAAAAAATGTGAAGTTCATCAAAAATTGCGGCGGTTTGTTTTAAACTGTAAGCCATATTGTGTTGTGTGTCTACCTTCAAGAATCAACAACGGATAATGAAGATTGTGCCATCAAAAAAAATTCTATTACAAGACCGGCTCAAGATACTCAAAAGAAGACTAACTGTTGGTTTGTGGTTAGTAAAAAATTATTTTCAAAAAAAAAAAAAAAAGGGGATCTACGATATCAAATCTCATACTCTCAAATTTTCACGATTTACTCCCGATTTTTCAAACACATTTGGATTTTCACTCACTTAAACCCAAACACTTACAAACTAATACACTTACATACTAACAAACACATTCCGGACGTCTCCGGAACTTCAATTTTGAATTTCACACATTAATAAAACCAAAAACTTTAATTTTAAACAACACGAAAGCATGAGACTTATCAATCGTACCAACGGATCCCCAAGGGAGCCTTGAAATTAATTTGCTTTTGTTCGTAAAACTACGAAAAAAAACTGTGAATTATATCAAATGAAAAATTCGTATGGAACTTCAAATCAGTTTTCAAAGTCAAAGTCAAAGCTTCAAAAGTTTTGAAAAATTCATAGCCTAGACAAATTCAAAGCTTTGACAAATTTAAAGCTTTAAAAAATTATTTTTTTTTTTTTTTTCAAAAAACTTTCGAAGCTTCAAAATTTTATCTTATGACATCTTATTAGACATTTATGTGAACATTTCATTTGTTTGTCACTAATCAACAAATGAATAACTCAAGAATGGCTCTGAATGGCTCAAAACATTTTTTTTGAAAAGGATTAAGTAGGTATTCAAAACATAGCGCTATTACTTTTATTGCTTTAAATTTTCTCTTATTGCAGAAATGAAGATAATCAAAATATGAAGAAAACTTCGAAACCAAAGCGTTAAGATGTGATGAATTGTTGATCTTTTCAAATGAAGAATGTATGCTCGAAGTGCATGTTCATTTCAAATATAAAGCAGATACAAATCTTGATATAAATATTTGTTCCAAAATTTAAGTGACAATAATACCAATTCGTCTCATGGTACACCTATGTATACAGTTTTTCTTTACAAACTTAAATAGAAGTTACACAGACGGTAGTATCGGTCAAATGTTCAAGAATTAACTTGTAAATGTTGTTGCAATCTTCAATAAAATATAATAATTTTGCTTGAATTTTTGGTTTTGTTTTTAAGAAGAAATAAAAATGGGCAATGTCGGAAATCTTTAAGACACATTCAAACAGTTTTTAATTTTTATATTCTATATATGTAGAAGATAGAAGATCTGTTGGTATCCATTCAAGATCAAACATTGAAAAGAATTCTGTCACGAACTCGTCATGCTTATAACAATTGGTTAGTTTCTAGATATGGTTTTCCACGTATGCCATCTTGGCTAACCAATGAGATTTACTTCGATCGGAAAAAAAATTTCGGGGGGGTTTTCAAAAAATATGTTTAAAGTTTAAAGATAAAAGTCTGTTTTTCAAATCATGTGATACAGCGATTGAAAGGTGGCACTCCCTAGATCACGAATATGCATTTTTTAAGTCGCTAGGACGCTTAGTTTAGCCGCAAATCAAGTTTAAAGATGTCAACTTGGATGCCCGTAGGACGCTTAGTTTAGCCGCAAATCAAGTTTAAAGATAAAAGTCTGTTTTTCAAATCATGTGATACAGCGATTGAAAGGTGGCACTACCTAGATCACGAATATGCATTCTTTAAGTCGCTAGGACGCTTAGTTTAGCCGCAAATCAAGTCGCTGGGACGCGTAGTTTAGCCGCAAATCAAGTTTAAAGATAAAAGTCTGTTTTTCAAATCATGTGATACAGCGATTGAAAGGTGGCACTCCCTAGATCACGAATATGCATTTTTTAAGTCGCTAGGACGCTTAGTTTAGCCGCAAATCAAGTTTAAAGATGTCATTTTTGATGCCCGTAGGACGCTTAGTTTAGCCGCAAATCAAGTTTAAAGATAAAAGTCTGTTTTTCAAATCATGTGATACAGCGATTGAAAGGTGGCACTCCCTAGATCACGAATATGCATTTTTTAAGTCGCTAGGACGCTTAGTTTAGCCGCAAATCAAGTTTAAAGATGTCTTTAGTTTTTATTTGGCGATACATGGCAAGATACAGCCAGCGCCTTATAATGTTAATGGTAAATATTTCTTTGTTTCTTTATTTATTCATATCCCGAAAGATCTTAGACCCTTAGACTATTTAATCACATTTTCCAAAACTATTGTAGAATTACTAGAAATTTTTTTATTACCTAGCTGAAATCTCTCACAACAACGAATTTCATGTCATTCATTTTTAATTCTATGAGCTTCGATAAAAAAAAAGTCAATTAATTTGAACGGAACTCAGGTAAAATAACAAATTTTTCTGTCTGTCATCAATCTTTTTGAAAAGAATGGAAACCAATTTCTGGACATTAGTCAAATGAAGCCTATTTCTATCCGTGCCATTGTGAATTGTGTTCCAACATTTCTATCTGTTTTCATAAAAAATGTGAAGTTCATCAAAAATTGCGGCGGTTTGTTTTAAACTGTAAGCCATATTGTGTTGTGTGTCTACCTTCAAGAATCAACAACGGATAATGAAGATTGTGCCATCAAAAAAAATTCTATTACAAGACCGGCTCAAGATACTCAAAAGAAGACTAACTGTTGGTTTGTGGTTAGTAAAAAATTATTTTCAAAAAAAAAAAAAAAAAAGGGGATCTACGATATCAAATCTCATACTCTCAAATTTTCACGATTTACTCCCGATTTTTCAAACACATTTGGATTTTCACTCACTTAAACCCAAACACTTACAAACTAATACACTTACATACTAACAAACACATTCCGGACGTCTCCGGAACTTCAATTTTGAATTTCACACATTAATAAAACCAAAAACTTTAATTTTAAACAACACGAAAGCATGAGACTTATCAATCGTACCAACGGATCCCCAAGGGAGCCTTGAAATTAATTTGCTTTTGTTCGTAAAACTACGAAAAAAAACTGTGAATTATATCAAATGAAAAATTCGTATGGAATTTCAAATCAGTTTTCAAAGTCAAAGTCAAAGCTTCAAAAGTTTTGAAAAATTCATAGCCTAGACAAATTCAAAGCTTTGACAAATTTAAAGCTTTGAAAAATAATTTTTTTTTTTTTTTCAAAAAACTTTCGAAGCTTCAAAATTTTATCTTATGACATCTTATTAGACATTTATGTGAACATTTCATTTGTTTGTCACTAATCAACAAATGAATAACTCAAGAATGGCTCTGAATGGCTCAAAACATTTTTTTTGAAAAGGATTAAGTAGGTATTCAAAACATAGCGCTATTACTTTTATTGCTTTAAATTTTCTCTTATTGCAGAAATGAAGATAATCAAAATATGAAGAAAACTTCGAAACCAAAGCGTTAAGATGTGATGAATTGTTGATCTTTTCAAATGAAGAATGTATGCTCGAAGTGCATGTTCATTTCAAATATAAAGCAGATACAAATCTTGATATAAATATTTGTTCCAAAATTTAAGTGACAATAATACCAATTCGTTTCATGGTACACCTATGTATACAGTTTTTCTTTACAAACTTAAATAGAAGTTACACAGACGGTAGTATCGGTCAAATGTTCAAGAATTAACTTGTAAATGTTGTTGCAATCTTCAATAAAATATAATAATTTTGCTTGAATTTTTGGTTTTGTTTTTAAGAAGAAATAAGAATGGGCAATGTCGGAAATCTTTAAGACACATTCAAACAGTTTTTAATTTTTATATTCTATATATGTAGAAGATAGAAGATCTGTTGGTATCCATTCAAGATCAAACATTGAAAAGAATTCTGTCACGAACTCGTCATGCTTATAACAATTGGTTAGTTTCTAGATATGGTTTTCCACGTATGCCATCTTGGCTAACCAATGAGATTTACTTCGATCGGAAAAAAAATTTCGGGGGGGTTTTCAAAAAATATGTTTAAAGTTTAAAGATAAAAGTCTGTTTTTCAAATCATGTGATACAGCGATTGAAAGGTGGCACTCCCTAGATCACGAATATGCATTTTTTAAGTCGCTAGGACGCTTAGTTTAGCCGCAAATCAAGTTTAAAGATGTCAACTTGGATGCCCGTAGGACGCTTAGTTTAGCCGCAAATCAAGTTTAAAGATAAAAGTCTGTTTTTCAAATCATGTGATACAGCGATTGAAAGGTGGCACTACCTAGATCACGAATATGCATTCTTTAAGTCGCTAGGACGCTTAGTTTAGCCGCAAATCAAGTCGCTAGGACGCGTAGTTTAGCCGCAAATCAAGTTTAAAGATAAAAGTCTGTTTTTCAAATCATGTGATACAGCGATTGAAAGGTGGCACTCCCTAGATCACGAATATGCATTTTTTAAGTCGCTAGGACGCTTAGTTTAGCCGCAAATCAAGTTTAAAGATGTCATTTTTGATGCCCGTAGGACGCTTAGTTTAGCCGCAAATCAAGTTTAAAGATAAAAGTCTGTTTTTCAAATCATGTGATACAGCGATTGAAAGGTGGCACTCCCTAGATCACGAATATGCATTTTTTAAGTCGCTAGGACGCTTAGTTTAGCCGCAAATCAAGTTTAAAGATGTCAACTTTGATGCCCGTAGGACGCTTAGTTTAGCCGCAAATCAAGTTTAAAGATAAAAGTCTGTTTTTCAAATCATGTGATACAGCGATTGAAAGGTGGCACTCCCTAGATCACGAATATGCATTCTTTAAGTCGCTAGGACGCTTAGTTTAGCCGCAAATCAAGTTTAAAGATAAAAGTCTGTTTTTTCAAATCATGTGATACAGCGATTGAAAGGTGGCACTCCCTAGATCACGAATGTGCGTTCTTTAAGTCGCTAGGACGCTTAATTTAGCCGCAAATCAAGTCGCTAGGACGCTTAGTTTAGCCGCAAATCAAGTTTAAAGGTGTCAACTTTGATGCCCGTAGGACGCTTAGTTTAGCCGCAAATCAAGTTTAAAGATAAAAGTCTGTTTTTCAAATCATGTGATACAGCGATTGAAAGGTGGCACTACCTAGATCACGAATGTGCGTTCTTTAAGTCGCTAAGACGCTTAGTTTAGCCGCAAATCAAGTTTAAAGATGTCAACTTTGATGCCCGTAGGACGCTTAGTTTAGCCGCAAATCAAGTTTAAAGATAAAAGTCTGTTTTTTCAAATCATGTGATACAGCGATTGAAAGGTGGCACTCCCTAGATCACGAATGTGCGTTCTTTAAGTCGCTAGGACGCTTAATTTAGCCGCAAATCAAGTCGCTAGGACGCTTAGTTTAGCCGCAAATCAAGTTTAAAGGTGTCAACTTTGATGCCCGTAGGACGCTTAGTTTAGCCGCAAATCAAGTTTAAAGATAAAAGTCTGTTTTTCAAATCATGTGATACAGCGATTGAAAGGTGGCACTCCCTAGATCACGAATATGCATTTTTTAAGTCGCTAGGACGCTTAGTTTAGCCGCAAATCAAGTTTAAAGATGTCAACTTTGATGCCCGTAGGACGCTTAGTTTAGCCGCAAATCAAGTTTAAAGATAAAAGTCTGTTTTTCAAATCATGTGATACAGCGATTGAAAGGTGGCACTCCCTACATCACGAATGTGCATTCTTTAAGTCGCTAGGAGGCTTAGTTTAGCCGCAAATCAAGTTTAAAGATGTCAACTTTGATGCCCGTAGGACGCTTAGTTTAGCCGCAAATCAAGTTTAAAGATAAAAGTCTGTTTTTCAAATCATGTGATACAGCGATTGAAAGGTGGCACTCCCTAGATCACGAATGTGCGTTCTTTAAGTCGCTAGGACGCTTAGTTTAGCCGCAAATCAAGTTTAAAGATGTCAACTTTGATGCCCGTAGGACGCTTAGTTTAGCCGCAAATCAAGTTTAAAGATAAAAGTCTGTTTTTCAAATCATGTGATACAGCGATTGAAAGGTGGCACTCCCTAGATCACGAATGTGCGTTCTTTAAGTCGCTAGGACGCTTAGTTTAGCCGCAAATCAAGTTTAAAGATGTCAACTTTGATGCCCGTAGGACGCTTAGTTTAGCCGCAAATCAAGTTTAAAGATAAAAGTCTGTTTTTCAAATCATGTGATACAGCGATTGAAAGGTGGCACTCCCTAGATCACGAATGTGCATTCTTTAAGTCGCTAGGACGCTTAGTTTAGCCGCAAATCAAGTTTAAAGATATCAACTTTGATGCCCGTAGGACGCTTAGTTTAGCCGCAATTGAGTTTAAAGATGTCAACTTTGATGCCCGTAGGACGTTAGTTTAGCCGCAAATCAAGTTTAAAGATGTCAACTTTTTATTTGGCGATACAATGGCAAGATACAGCCAGCGCCTTATAATGTTAATGGTAAATATTTCTTTGTTTCTTTATTTATTCATATCCCGAAAGATCTTAGACCCTTAGACTATTTAATCACATTTTCCAAAACTATTGTAGAATTACTAGAAAATTTTTTATTACCTAGCTGAAATCTCTCACAACAACGAATTTCATGTCATTAATTTTTAATTCTATGAGCTTCGATAAAAAAAAAGTCAATTAATTTGAACGGAACTCAGGTAAAATAACAAATTTTTCTGTCTGTCATCAATCTTTTTGAAAAGAATGGAAACCAATTTCTGGACATTAGTCAAATGAAGCCTATTTCTATCCGTGCCATTGTGAATTGTGTTCCAACATTTCTATCTGTTTTCATAAAAAATGTGAAGTTCATCAAAAATTGCGGCGGTTTGTTTTAAACTGTAAGCCATGTTGTGTTGTGTGTCTACCTTCAAGAATCAACAACGGATAATGAAGATTGTGCCATCAAAAAAAATTCTATTACAAGACCGGCTCAAGATACTCAAAAGAAGACTAACTGTTGGTTTGTGGTTAGTAAAAAATTATTTTCACAAAAAAAAAAAAAGGGGGATCTACGATATCAAATCTCATACTCTCAAATTTTCACGATTTACTCCCGATTTTTCAAACACATTTGGATTTTCACTCACTTAAACCCAAACACTTACAAACTAATACACTTACATACTAACAAACACATTCCGGACGTCTCCGGAACTTCAATTTTGAATTTCACACATTAATAAAACCAAAAACTTTAATTTTAAACAACACGAAAGCATGAGACTTATCAATCGTACCAACGGATCCCCAAGGGAGCCTTGAAATTAATTTGCTTTTGTTCGTAAAACTACGAAAAAAAAACTGTGAATTATATCAAATGAAAAATTCGTATGGAACTTCAAATCAGTTTTCAAAGTCAAAGTCAAAGCTTCAAAAGTTTTGAAAAATTCATAGCCTAGACAAATTCAAAGCTTTGACAAATTTAAAGCTTTGAAAAATAATTTTTTTTTTTTTTTCAAAAAACTTTCGAAGCTTCAAAATTTTATCTTATGACATCTTATTAGACATTTATGTGAACATTTCATTTGTTTGTCACTAATCAACAAATGAATAACTCAAGAATGGCTCTGAATGGCTCAAAACATTTTTTTTGAAAAGGATTAAGTAGGTATTCAAAACATAGCGCTATTACTTTTATTGCTTTAAATTTTCTCTTATTGCAGAAATGAAGATAATCAAAATATGAAGAACATTTCGAAACCAAAGCGTTAAGATGTGATGAATTGTTGATCTTTTCAAATGAAGAATGTATGCTCGAAGTGCATGTTCATTTCAAATATAAAGCAGATACAAATATTGATATAAATATTTGTTCCAAAATTTAAGTGACAATAATACCAATTCGTTTCATGGTACACCTATGTATACAGTTTTTCTTTACAAACTTAAATAGAAGTTACACAGACGGTAGTATCGGTCAAATGTTCAAGAATTAACTTGTAAATGTTGTTGCAATCTTCAATAAAGTATAATAATTTTGCTTGAATTTTTGGTTTTGTTTTTAAGAAGAAATAAGAATGGGCAATGTCGGAAATCTTTAAGACACATTCAAACAGTTTTTAAATTTTATATTCTATATATGTAGAAGATGGAAGATCTGTTGGTATCCATTCAAGATCAAACATTGAAAAGAATTCTGTCACGAACTCGTCATGCTTATAACAATTGGTTAGTTTCTAGATATGGTTTTCCACGTATGCCATCTTGAGTTTCCTACAATAGAAGGGCTAACCAATGAGATTTACTTCGATCGCAAAAAAAATTTCGGGGGGTTTTCAAAAAATATGTTTAAAGTTTAAAGATAAAAGTCTGTTTTTCAAATCATGTGATACAGCGATTGAAAGGTGGCACTCCCTAGATCACGAATATGCATTCTTTAAGTCGCTAGGACGCTTAGTTTAGCCGCAAATCAAGTTTAAAGGTGTCAACTTTGATGCCCGTAGGACGCTTAGTTTAGCCGCAAATCAAGTTTAAAGATAAAAGTCTGTTTTTCAAATCATGTGATACAGCGATTGAAAGGTGGCACTACCTAGATCACGAATGTGCGTTCTTTAAGTCGCTAGGACGCTTAGTTTAGCCGAAAATCAAGTTTAAAGATGTCAACTTTGATGCCCGTAGGACGCTTAGTTTAGCCGCAAATCAAGTTTAAAGATAAAAGTCTGTTTTTCAAATCATGTGATACAGCGATTGAAAGGTGGCACTCCCTAGATCACGAATATGCATTTTTTAAGTCGCTAGGACGCTTAGTTTAGCCGCAAATCAAGTTTAAAGATGTCATTTTTGATGCCCGTAGGACGCTTAGTTTAGCCGCAAATCAAGTTTAAAGATAAAAGTCTGTTTTTCAAATCATGTGATACAGCGATTGAAAGGTGGCACTCCCTAGATCACGAATATGCATTCTTTAAGTCGCTAGGACGCTTAGTTTAGCCGCAAATCAAGTTTAAAGATGTCAACTTTGATGCCCGTAGGACGCTTAGTTTAGCCGCAAATCAAGTTTAAAGATAAAAGTCTGTTTTTCAAATCATGTGATACAGCGATTGAAAGGTGGCACTCCCTAGATCCCGAATGTGCATTCTTTAAGTCGCTAGGACGCTTAGTTTAGCCGCAAATCAAGTTTAAAGATGTCAACTTTGACTTTGATGCCCGTAGGACGCTTAGTTTAGCCGCAAATCAAGTTTAAAGATGTCAACTTTGATGCCCGTAGGACGTTAGTTTAGCCGCAAATCAAGTTTAAAGATGTCAACTTTTTATTTGGCGATACAATGGCAAGATACAGCCAGCGCCTTATAATGTTAATGGTAAATATTTCTTTGTTTCTTTATTTATTCATATCCCGAAAGATCTTAGACCCTTAGACTATTTAATCACATTTTCCAAAACTATTGTAGAATTACTAGAAAATTTTTTATTACCTAGCTGAAATCTCTCACAACAACGAATTTCATGTCATTCATTTTTAATTCTATGAGCTTCGATAAAAAAAAAGTCAATTAATTTGAACGGAACTCAGGTAAAATAACAAATTTTTCTGTCTGTCATCAATCTTTTTGAAAAGAATGGAAACCAATTTCTGGACATTAGTCAAATGAAGCCTATTTCTATCCGTGCCATTGTGAATTGTGTTCCAACATTTCTATCTGTTTTCATAAAAAATGTGAAGTTCATCAAAAATTGCGGCGGTTTGTTTTAAACTGTAAGCCATGTTGTGTTGTGTGTCTACCTTCAAGAATCAACAACGGATAATGAAGATTGTGCCATCAAAAAAAATTCTATTACAAGACCGGCTCAAGATACTCAAAAGAAGACTAACTGTTGGTTTGTGGTTAGTAAAAAATTATTTTCACAAAAAAAAAAAAAGGGGGATCTACGATATCAAATCTCATACTCTCAAATTTTCACGATTTACTCCCGATTTTTCAAACACATTTGGATTTTCACTCACTTAAACCCAAACACTTACAAACTAATACACTTACATACTAACAAACACATTCCGGACGTCTCCGGAACTTCAATTTTGAATTTCACACATTAATAAAACCAAAAACTTTAATTTTAAACAACACGAAAGCATGAGACTTATCAATCGTACCAACGGATCCCCAAGGGAGCCTTGAAATTAATTTGCTTTTGTTCGTAAAACTACGAAAAAAAAACTGTGAATTATATCAAATGAAAAATTCGTATGGAACTTCAAATCAGTTTTCAAAGTCAAAGTCAAAGCTTCAAAAGTTTTGAAAAATTCATAGCCTAGACAAATTCAAAGCTTTGACAAATTTAAAGCTTTGAAAAATAATTTTTTTTTTTTTATTTCAAAAAACTTTCGAAGCTTCAAAATTTTATCTTATGACATCTTATTAGACATTTATGTGAACATTTCATTTGTTTGTCACTAATCAACAAATGAATAACTCAAGAATGGCTCTGAATGGCTCAAAACATTTTTTTTGAAAAGGATTAAGTAGGTATTCAAAACATAGCGCTATTACTTTTATTGCTTTAAATTTTCTCTTATTGCAGAAATGAAGATAATCAAAATATGAAGAACATTTCGAAACCAAAGCGTTAAGATGTGATGAATTGTTGATCTTTTCAAATGAAGAATGTATGCTCGAAGTGCATGTTCATTTCAAATATAAAGCAGATACAAATATTGATATAAATATTTGTTCCAAAATTTAAGTGACAATAATACCAATTCGTTTCATGGTACACCTATGTATACATACAAATAGAAGAAATACTTAAATAGAAGTTACACAGACGGTAGTATCGGTCAAATGTTCAAGAATTAACTTGTAAATGTTGTTGCATCTTCAATAAAGTATAATAATTTTGCTTGAATTTTTGGTTTTGTTTTTAAGAAGAAATAAGAATGGGCAATGTCGGAAATCTTTAAGACACATTCAAACAGTTTTTAAATTTTATATTCTATATATGTAGAAGATAGAAGATCTGTTGGTATCCATTCAAGATCAAACATTGAAAAGAATTCTGTCACGAACTCGTCATGCTTATAACAATTGGTAAGTTTCTAGATATGGTTTTCCACGTATGCCATCTTGAGTTTCCTACAATAGAAGGGCTAACCAATGAGATTTACTTCGATCGCAAAAAAAATTTCGGGGGGTTTTCAAAAAATATGTTTAAAGTTTAAAGATAAAAGTCTGTTTTTCAAATCATGTGATACAGCGATTGAAAGGTGGCACTCCCTAGATCACGAATATGCATTTTTTAAGTCGCTAGGACGCTTAGTTTAGCCGCAAATCAAGTTTAAAGATGTCAACTTTGATGCCCGTAGGACGCTTAGTTTAGCCGCAAATCAAGTTTAAAGATAAAAGTCTGTTTTTCAAATCATGTGATACAGCGATTGAAAGGTGGCACTACCTAGATCACGAATATGCATTCTTTAAGTCGCTAGGACGCTTAGTTTAGCCGCAAATCAAGTCGCTAGGACGCTTAGTTTAGCCGCAAATCAAGTTTAAAGATAAAAGTCTGTTTTTCAAATCATGTGATACAGCGATTGAAAGGTGGCACTCCCTAGATCACGAATATGCATTCTTTAAGTCGCTAGGAGGCTTAGTTTAGCCGCAAATCAAGTCGCTAGGACGCTTAGTTTAGCCGCAAATCAAGTTTAAAGATAAAAGTCTGTTTTTCAAATCATTTGATACAGCGATTGAAAGGTGGCACTCTCTAGATCACGAATATGCATTTTTTAAGTCGCTAGGACGCTTAGTTTAGCCGCAAATCAAGTCGCTAGGACGCTTAGTTTAGCCGCAAATCAAGTTTAAAGATAAAAGTCTGTTTTTCAAATCATGTGATACAGCGATTGAAAGGTGGCACTCCCTAGATCACGAATATGCATTCTTTAAGTCGCTAGGACGCTAAGTTTAGCCGCAAATCAAGTCGCTAGGACGTTAGTTTAGCCGCAAATCAAGTTTAAAGGTGTCATTTTTGATGCCCGTAGGACGCTTAGTTTAGCCGCAAATCAAGTTTAGAGATAAAAGTCTGTTTTTCAAATCATGTGATACAGCGATTGAAAGGTGGCACTATCTAGATCACGAATGTGCGTTCTTTAAGTCGCTAGGACGCTTAGTTTAGCCGCAAATCAAGTTTAAAGATAAAAGTCTGTTTTTCAAATCATGTGATACAGCGATTGAAAGGTGGCACTCCCTAGATCACGAATATGCATTCTTTAAGTCGCTAGGACGCTTAGTTTAGCCGCAAATCAAGTTTAAAGGTGTCAACTTTGATGCCCGTAGGACGCTTAGTTTAGCCGCAAATCAAGTTTAAAGATAAAAGTCTGTTTTTCAAATCATGTGATACAGCGATTGAAAGGTGGCACTACCTAGATCACGAATGTGCGTTCTTTAAGTCGCTAGGACGCTTAGTTTAGCCGAAAATCAAGTTTAAAGATGTCAACTTTGATGCCCGTAGGACGCTTAGTTTAGCCGCAAATCAAGTTTAAAGATAAAAGTCTGTTTTTCAAATCATGTGATACAGCGATTGAAAGGTGGCACTCCCTAGATCACGAATATGCATTTTTTAAGTCGCTAGGACGCTTAGTTTAGCCGCAAATCAAGTTTAAAGATGTCATTTTTGATGCCCGTAGGACGCTTAGTTTAGCCGCAAATCAAGTTTAAAGATAAAAGTCTGTTTTTCAAATCATGTGATACAGCGATTGAAAGGTGGCACTCCCTAGATCACGAATATGCATTTTTTAAGTCGCTAGGACGCTTAGTTTAGCCGCAAATCAAGTTTAAAGATGTCAACTTTGATGCCCGTAGGACGCTTAGTTTAGCCGCAAATCAAGTTTAAAGATAAAAGTCTGTTTTTCAAATCATGTGATACAGCGATTGAAAGGTGGCACTCCCTAGATCCCGAATGTGCATTCTTTAAGTCGCTAGGACGCTTAGTTTAGCCGCAAATCAAGTTTAAAGATGTCAACTTTGACTTTGATGCCCGTAGGACGCTTAGTTTAGCCGCAAATCAAGTTTAAAGATGTCAACTTTGATGCCCGTAGGACGTTAGTTTAGCCGCAAATCAAGTTTAAAGATGTCAACTTTTTATTTGGCGATACAATGGCAAGATACAGCCAGCGCCTTATAATGTTAATGGTAAATATTTCTTTGTTTCTTTATTTATTCATATCCCGAAAGATCTTAGACCCTTAGACTATTTAATCACATTTTCCAAAACTATTGTAGAATTACTAGAAAATTTTTTATTACCTAGCTGAAATCTCTCACAACAACGAATTTCATGTCATTCATTTTTAATTCTATGAGCTTCGATAAAAAAAAAGTCAATTAATTTGAACGGAACTCAGGTAAAATAACAAATTTTTCTGTCTGTCATCAATCTTTTTGAAAAGAATGGAAACCAATTTCTGGACATTAGTCAAATGAAGCCTATTTCTATCCGTGCCATTGTGAATTGTGTTCCAACATTTCTATCTGTTTTCATAAAAAATGTGAAGTTCATCAAAAATTGCGGCGGTTTGTTTTAAACTGTAAGCCATGTTGTGTTGTGTGTCTACCTTCAAGAATCAACAACGGATAATGAAGATTGTGCCATCAAAAAAAATTCTATTACAAGACCGGCTCAAGATACTCAAAAGAAGACTAACTGTTGGTTTGTGGTTAGTAAAAAATTATTTTCACAAAAAAAAAAAAAGGGGGATCTACGATATCAAATCTCATACTCTCAAATTTTCACGATTTACTCCCGATTTTTCAAACACATTTGGATTTTCACTCACTTAAACCCAAACACTTACAAACTAATACACTTACATACTAACAAACACATTCCGGACGTCTCCGGAACTTCAATTTTGAATTTCACACATTAATAAAACCAAAAACTTTAATTTTAAACAACACGAAAGCATGAGACTTATCAATCGTACCAACGGATCCCCAAGGGAGCCTTGAAATTAATTTGCTTTTGTTCGTAAAACTACGAAAAAAAAACTGTGAATTATATCAAATGAAAAATTCGTATGGAACTTCAAATCAGTTTTCAAAGTCAAAGTCAAAGCTTCAAAAGTTTTGAAAAATTCATAGCCTAGACAAATTCAAAGCTTTGACAAATTTAAAGCTTTGAAAAATAATTTTTTTTTTTTTATTTCAAAAAACTTTCGAAGCTTCAAAATTTTATCTTATGACATCTTATTAGACATTTATGTGAACATTTCATTTGTTTGTCACTAATCAACAAATGAATAACTCAAGAATGGCTCTGAATGGCTCAAAACATTTTTTTTGAAAAGGATTAAGTAGGTATTCAAAACATAGCGCTATTACTTTTATTGCTTTAAATTTTCTCTTATTGCAGAAATGAAGATAATCAAAATATGAAGAACATTTCGAAACCAAAGCGTTAAGATGTGATGAATTGTTGATCTTTTCAAATGAAGAATGTATGCTCGAAGTGCATGTTCATTTCAAATATAAAGCAGATACAAATATTGATATAAATATTTGTTCCAAAATTTAAGTGACAATAATACCAATTCGTTTCATGGTACACCTATGTATACAGTTTTTCTTTACAAACTTAAATAGAAGTTACACAGACGGTAGTATCGGTCAAATGTTCAAGAATTAACTTGTAAATGTTGTTGCAATCTTCAATAAAGTATAATAATTTTGCTTGAATTTTTGGTTTTGTTTTTAAGAAGAAATAAGAATGGGCAATGTCGGAAATCTTTAAGACACATTCAAACAGTTTTTAAATTTTATATTCTATATATGTAGAAGATGGAAGATCTGTTGGTATCCATTCAAGATCAAACATTGAAAAGAATTCTGTCACGAACTCGTCATGCTTATAACAATTGGTTAGTTTCTAGATATGGTTTTCCACGTATGCCATCTTGAGTTTCCTACAATAGAAGGGCTAACCAATGAGATTTACTTCGATCGCAAAAAAAATTTCGGGGGGTTTTCAAAAAATATGTTTAAAGTTTAAAGATAAAAGTCTGTTTTTCAAATCATGTGATACAGCGATTGAAAGGTGGCACTCCCTAGATCACGAATATGCATTCTTTAAGTCGCTAGGACGCTTAGTTTAGCCGCAAATCAAGTTTAAAGGTGTCAACTTTGATGCCCGTAGGACGCTTAGTTTAGCCGCAAATCAAGTTTAAAGATAAAAGTCTGTTTTTCAAATCATGTGATACAGCGATTGAAAGGTGGCACTACCTAGATCACGAATGTGCGTTCTTTAAGTCGCTAGGACGCTTAGTTTAGCCGAAAATCAAGTTTAAAGATGTCAACTTTGATGCCCGTAGGACGCTTAGTTTAGCCGCAAATCAAGTTTAAAGATAAAAGTCTGTTTTTCAAATCATGTGATACAGCGATTGAAAGGTGGCACTCCCTAGATCACGAATATGCATTTTTTAAGTCGCTAGGACGCTTAGTTTAGCCGCAAATCAAGTTTAAAGATGTCATTTTTGATGCCCGTAGGACGCTTAGTTTAGCCGCAAATCAAGTTTAAAGATAAAAGTCTGTTTTTCAAATCATGTGATACAGCGATTGAAAGGTGGCACTCCCTAGATCACGAATATGCATTTTTTAAGTCGCTAGGACGCTTAGTTTAGCCGCAAATCAAGTTTAAAGATGTCAACTTTGATGCCCGTAGGACGCTTAGTTTAGCCGCAAATCAAGTTTAAAGATAAAAGTCTGTTTTTCAAATCATGTGATACAGCGATTGAAAGGTGGCACTCCCTAGATCCCGAATGTGCATTCTTTAAGTCGCTAGGACGCTTAGTTTAGCCGCAAATCAAGTTTAAAGATGTCAACTTTGACTTTGATGCCCGTAGGACGCTTAGTTTAGCCGCAAATCAAGTTTAAAGATGTCAACTTTGATGCCCGTAGGACGTTAGTTTAGCCGCAAATCAAGTTTAAAGATGTCAACTTTTTATTTGGCGATACAATGGCAAGATACAGCCAGCGCCTTATAATGTTAATGGTAAATATTTCTTTGTTTCTTTATTTATTCATATCCCGAAAGATCTTAGACCCTTAGACTATTTAATCACATTTTCCAAAACTATTGTAGAATTACTAGAAAATTTTTTATTACCTAGCTGAAATCTCTCACAACAACGAATTTCATGTCATTCATTTTTAATTCTATGAGCTTCGATAAAAAAAAAGTCAATTAATTTGAACGGAACTCAGGTAAAATAACAAATTTTTCTGTCTGTCATCAATCTTTTTGAAAAGAATGGAAACCAATTTCTGGACATTAGTCAAATGAAGCCTATTTCTATCCGTGCCATTGTGAATTGTGTTCCAACATTTCTATCTGTTTTCATAAAAAATGTGAAGTTCATCAAAAATTGCGGCGGTTTGTTTTAAACTGTAAGCCATGTTGTGTTGTGTGTCTACCTTCAAGAATCAACAACGGATAATGAAGATTGTGCCATCAAAAAAAATTCTATTACAAGACCGGCTCAAGATACTCAAAAGAAGACTAACTGTTGGTTTGTGGTTAGTAAAAAATTATTTTCACAAAAAAAAAAAAGGGGGATCTACGATATCAAATCTCATACTCTCAAATTTTCACGATTTACTCCCGATTTTTCAAACACATTTGGATTTTCACTCACTTAAACCCAAACACTTACAAACTAATACACTTACATACTAACAAACACATTCCGGACGTCTCCGGAACTTCAATTTTGAATTTCACACATTAATAAAACCAAAAACTTTAATTTTAAACAACACGAAAGCATGAGACTTATCAATCGTACCAACGGATCCCCAAGGGAGCCTTGAAATTAATTTGCTTTTGTTCGTAAAACTACGAAAAAAAAACTGTGAATTATATCAAATGAAAAATTCGTATGGAACTTCAAATCAGTTTTCAAAGTCAAAGTCAAAGCTTCAAAAGTTTTGAAAAATTCATAGCCTAGACAAATTCAAAGCTTTGACAAATTTAAAGCTTTGAAAAATAATTTTTTTTTTTTTATTTCAAAAAACTTTCGAAGCTTCAAAATTTTATCTTATGACATCTTATTAGACATTTATGTGAACATTTCATTTGTTTGTCACTAATCAACAAATGAATAACTCAAGAATGGCTCTGAATGGCTCAAAACATTTTTTTTGAAAAGGATTAAGTAGGTATTCAAAACATAGCGCTATTACTTTTATTGCTTTAAATTTTCTCTTATTGCAGAAATGAAGATAATCAAAATATGAAGAACATTTCGAAACCAAAGCGTTAAGATGTGATGAATTGTTGATCTTTTCAAATGAAGAATGTATGCTCGAAGTGCATGTTCATTTCAAATATAAAGCAGATACAAATATTGATATAAATATTTGTTCCAAAATTTAAGTGACAATAATACCAATTCGTTTCATGGTACACCTATGTATACATACAAATAGAAGAAATACTTAAATAGAAGTTACACAGACGGTAGTATCGGTCAAATGTTCAAGAATTAACTTGTAAATGTTGTTGCATCTTCAATAAAGTATAATAATTTTGCTTGAATTTTTGGTTTTGTTTTTAAGAAGAAATAAGAATGGGCAATGTCGGAAATCTTTAAGACACATTCAAACAGTTTTTAAATTTTATATTCTATATATGTAGAAGATAGAAGATCTGTTGGTATCCATTCAAGATCAAACATTGAAAAGAATTCTGTCACGAACTCGTCATGCTTATAACAATTGGTAAGTTTCTAGATATGGTTTTCCACGTATGCCATCTTGAGTTTCCTACAATAGAAGGGCTAACCAATGAGATTTACTTCGATCGCAAAAAAAATTTCGGGGGGTTTTCAAAAAATATGTTTAAAGTTTAAAGATAAAAGTCTGTTTTTCAAATCATGTGATACAGCGATTGAAAGGTGGCACTCCCTAGATCACGAATATGCATTTTTTAAGTCGCTAGGACGCTTAGTTTAGCCGCAAATCAAGTTTAAAGATGTCAACTTTGATGCCCGTAGGACGCTTAGTTTAGCCGCAAATCAAGTTTAAAGATAAAAGTCTGTTTTTCAAATCATGTGATACAGCGATTGAAAGGTGGCACTACCTAGATCACGAATATGCATTCTTTAAGTCGCTAGGACGCTTAGTTTAGCCGCAAATCAAGTCGCTAGGACGCTTAGTTTAGCCGCAAATCAAGTTTAATGATAAAAGTCTGTTTTTCAAATCATGTGATACAGCGATTGAAAGGTGGCACTCCCTAGATCACGAATATGCATTCTTTAAGTCGCTAGGAGGCTTAGTTTAGCCGCAAATCAAGTCGCTAGGACGCTTAGTTTAGCCGCAAATCAAGTTTAAAGATAAAAGTCTGTTTTTCAAATCATTTGATACAGCGATTGAAAGGTGGCACTCTCTAGATCACGAATATGCATTTTTTAAGTCGCTAGGACGCTTAGTTTAGCCGCAAATCAAGTCGCTAGGACGCTTAGTTTAGCCGCAAATCAAGTTTAAAGATAAAAGTCTGTTTTTCAAATCATGTGATACAGCGATTGAAAGGTGGCACTCCCTAGATCACGAATATGCATTCTTTAAGTCGCTAGGACGCTAAGTTTAGCCGCAAATCAAGTCGCTAGGACGTTAGTTTAGCCGCAAATCAAGTTTAAAGGTGTCATTTTTGATGCCCGTAGGACGCTTAGTTTAGCCGCAAATCAAGTTTAGAGATAAAAGTCTGTTTTTCAAATCATGTGATACAGCGATTGAAAGGTGGCACTATCTAGATCACGAATGTGCGTTCTTTAAGTCGCTAGGACGCTTAGTTTAGCCGCAAATCAAGTTTAAAGATGTCAACTTTGATGCCCGTAGACGCTTAGTTTAGCCGCAAATCAAGTTTAAAGATAAAAGTCTGTTTTTCAAATCATTTGATACAGCGATTGAAAGGTGGCACTCCCTAGATCACGAATATGCATTCTTTAAGTCGCTAGGACGCTTAGTTTAGCCGCAAATCAAGTCGCTAGGACGCTTAGTTTAGCCGCAAATCAAGTTTAAAGATAAAAGTCTGTTTTTCAAATCATGTGATACAGCGATTGAAAGGTGGCACTACCTAGATCACGAATATGCATTCTTTAAGTCGCTAGGACGCTTAGTTTAGCCGCAAATCAAGTCGCTAGGACGCTTAGCTTAGCCGCAAATCAAGTTTAAAGATAAAAGTCTGTTTTTCAAATCATGTGATACATCACATTTTCCAAAACTATTGTAGAATTACTAGAAAATTTTTTATTACCTAGCTGAAATCTCTCACAACAACGAATTTCATGTCATTCATTTTTAATTCTATGAGCTTCGATAAAAAAAAAGTCAATTAATTTGAACGGAACTCAGGTAAAATAACAAATTTTTCTGTCTGTCATCAATCTTTTTGAAAAGAATGGAAACCAATTTCTGGACATTAGTCAAATGAAGCCTATTTCTATCCGTGCCATTGTGAATTGTGTTCCAACATTTCTATCTGTTTTCATAAAAAATGTGAAGTTCATCAAAAATTGCGGCGGTTTGTTTTAAACTGTAAGCCATGTTGTGTTGTGTGTCTACCTTCAAGAATCAACAACGGATAATGAAGATTGTGCCATCAAAAAAAATTCTATTACAAGACCGGCTCAAGATACTCAAAAGAAGACTAACTGTTGGTTTGTGGTTAGTAAAAAATTATTTTCACAAAAAAAAAAAAAGGGGGATCTACGATATCAAATCTCATACTCTCAAATTTTCACGATTTACTCCCGATTTTTCAAACACATTTGGATTTTCACTCACTTAAACCCAAACACTTACAAACTAATACACTTACATACTAACAAACACATTCCGGACGTCTCCGGAACTTCAATTTTGAATTTCACACATTAATAAAACCAAAAACTTTAATTTTAAACAACACGAAAGCATGAGACTTATCAATCGTACCAACGGATCCCCAAGGGAGCCTTGAAATTAATTTGCTTTTGTTCGTAAAACTACGAAAAAAAAACTGTGAATTATATCAAATGAAAAATTCGTATGGAACTTCAAATCAGTTTTCAAAGTCAAAGTCAAAGCTTCAAAAGTTTTGAAAAATTCATAGCCTAGACAAATTCAAAGCTTTGACAAATTTAAAGCTTTGAAAAATAATTTTTTTTTTTTTATTTCAAAAAACTTTCGAAGCTTCAAAATTTTATCTTATGACATCTTATTAGACATTTATGTGAACATTTCATTTGTTTGTCACTAATCAACAAATGAATAACTCAAGAATGGCTCTGAATGGCTCAAAATATTTTTTTTGAAAAGGATTAAGTAGGTATTCAAAACATAGCGCTATTACTTTTATTGCTTTAAATTTTCTCTTATTGCAGAAATGAAGATAATCAAAATATGAAGAACATTTCGAAACCAAAGCGTTAAGATGTGATGAATTGTTGATCTTTTCAAATGAAGAATGTATGCTCGAAGTGCATGTTCATTTCAAATATAAAGCAGATACAAATATTGATATAAATATTTGTTCCAAAATTTAAGTGACAATAATACCAATTCGTTTCATGGTACACCTATGTATACAGTTTTTCTTTACAAACTTAAATAGAAGTTACACAGACGGTAGTATCGGTCAAATGTTCAAGAATTAACTTGTAAATGTTGTTGCATCTTCAATAAAGTATAATAATTTTGCTTGAATTTTTGGTTTTGTTTTTAAGAAGAAATAAGAATGGGCAATGTCGGAAATCTTTAAGACACATTCAAACAGTTTTTAAATTTTATATTCTATATATGTAGAAGATAGAAGATCTGTTGGTATCCATTCAAGATCAAACATTGAAAAGAATTCTGTCACGAACTCGTCATGCTTATAACAATTGGTTAGTTTCTAGATATGGTTTTCCACGTATGCCATCTTGAGTTTCCTACAATAGAAGGGCTAACCAATGAGATTTACTTCGATCGCAAAAAAAATTTCGGGGGGTTTTCAAAAAATATGTTTAAAGTTTAAAGATAAAAGTCTGTTTTTCAAATCATGTGATACAGCGATTGAAAGGTGGCACTCCCTAGATCACGAATATGCATTTTTTAAGTCGCTAGGACGCTTAGTTTAGCCGCAAATCAAGTTTAAAGATGTCAACTTTGATGCCCGTAGGACGCTTAGTTTAGCCGCAAATCAAGTTTAAAGATAAAAGTCTGTTTTTCAAATCATGTGATACAGCGATTGAAAGGTGGCACTACCTAGATCACGAATATGCATTCTTTAAGTCGCTAGGACGCTTAGTTTAGCCGCAAATCAAGTCGCTAGGACGCTTAGTTTAGCCGCAAATCAAGTTTAAAGATAAAAGTCTGTTTTTCAAATCATGTGATACAGCGATTGAAAGGTGGCACTCCCTAGATCACGAATATGCATTCTTTAAGTCGCTAGGACGCTTAGTTTAGCCGCAAATCAAGTCGCTAGGACGCTTAGTTTAGCCGCAAATCAAGTTTAAAGATAAAAGTCTGTTTTTCAAATCATTTGATACAGCGATTGAAAGGTGGCACTCTCTAGATCACGAATATGCATTTTTTAAAAGTCTGTTTTTCAAATCATTTGATACAGCGATTGAAAGGTGGCACTCTCTAGATCACGAATATGCATTTTTTAAGTCGCTAGGACGCTTAGTTTAGCCGCAAATCAAGTCGCTAGGTTGCTTAGTTTAGCCGCAAATCAAGTTTAAAGATAAAAGTCTGTTTTTCAAATCATGTGATACAGCGATTGAAAGGTGGCACTCCCTAGATCACGAATATGCATTCTTTAAGTCGCTAGGACGCTAAGTTTAGCCGCAAATCAAGTCGCTAGGACGTTAGTTTAGCCGCAAATCAAGTTTAAAGGTGTCATTTTTGATGCCCGTAGGACGCTTAGTTTAGCCGCAAATCAAGTTTAGAGATAAAAGTCTGTTTTTCAAATCATGTGATACAGCGATTGAAAGGTGGCACTACCTAGATCACGAATGTGCGTTCTTTAAGTCGCTAGGACGCTTAGTTTAGCCGCAAATCAAGTTTAAAGATGTCAACTTTGATGCCCGTAGACGCTTAGTTTAGCCGCAAATCAAGTTTAAAGATAAAAGTCTGTTTTTCAAATCATTTGATACAGCGATTGAAAGGTGGCACTCCCTAGATCACGAATATGCATTCTTTAAGTCGCTGGGACGCTTAGTTTAGCCGCAAATCAAGTCGCTAGGACGCTTAGTTTAGCCGCAAATCAAGTTTAAAGATAAAAGTCTGTTTTTCAAATCATGTGATACAGCGATTGAAAGGTGGCACTACCTAGATCACGAATATGCATTCTTTAAGTCGCTAGGACGCTTAGTTTAGCCGCAAATCAAGTCGCTAGGACGCTTAGCTTAGCCGCAAATCAAGTTTAAAGATAAAAGTCTGTTTTTCAAATCATGTGATACAGCTATTGAAAGGTGGCACTCCCTAGATCACGAATATGCATTCTTTAAGTCACTAGGACGCTTAGTTTAGCCGCAAATCAAGTCGCTAGGACGCTTAGTTTAGCCGCAAATCAAGTTTAAAGATAAAAGTCTGTTTTTCAAATCATGTGATACAGCGATTGAAAGGTGGCACTCCCTAGATCACGAATATGCATTCTTTAAGTCGCTAGGACGCTAAGTTTAGCCGCAAATCAAGTCGCTAGGACGCTTAGTTTAGCCGCAAATCAAGTTTAAAGGTGTCATTTTTGATGCCCGTAGGACGCTTAGTTTAGCCGCAAATCAAGTTTAGAGATAAAAGTCTGTTTTTCAAATCATGTGATACAGCGATTGAAAGGTGGCACTCCCTAGATCACGAATATGCATTCTTTAAGTCGCTAGGACGCTTAGTTTAGCCGCAAATCAAGTCGCTAGGACGCTTAGTTTAGCCGCAAATCAAGTTTAAAGATGTCATTTTTGATGCCCGTAGGACGCTTAGTTTAGCCGCAAATCAAGTTTAAAGATAAAAGTCTGTTTTTCAAATCATGTGATACAGCGATTGAAAGGTGGCACTCCCTAGATCACGAATATGCATTTTTTAAGTCGCTAGGACGCTTAGTTTAGCCGCAAATCAAGTTTAAAGATGTCAACTTTGATGCCCATAGGACGCTTATTTTAGCCGCAAATCAAGTTAAAGATAAAAGTCTGTTTTTCAAATCATGTGATACAGCGATTGAAAGGTGGCACTCCCTAGATCACGAATATGCATTTTTTAAGTCGCTAGGACGCTTAGTTTAGCCGCAAATCAAGTTTAAAGATGTCATTTTTGATGCCCGTAGGACGCTTAGTTTAGCCGCAAATCAAGTTTAAAGATAAAAGTCTGTTTTTCAAATCATGTGATACAGCGATTGAAAGGTGGCACTCCCTAGATCACGAATGTGCGTTCTTTAAGTCGCTAGGACGCTTAGTTTAGCCGCAAATCAAGTTTAAAGATGTCACCTTTGATGCCCGTAGGACGCTTAGTTTAGCCGCAAATCAAGTTTAAAGATAAAAGTCTGTTTTTCATCGAATGTGCGTTCTTTAAGTCGCTAGGACGCTTAGTTAAGCCGCAAATCAAGTTTAAAGATGTCAACTTTTTATTTGGCGATACAATGGCAAGATACAGCCAGCGCCTTATAATGTTAATGGTAAATATTTCTTTGTTTCTTTATTTATTCATATCCCGAAAGATCTTAGACCCTTAGACTATTTAATCACATTTTCCAAAACTATTGTAGAATTACTAGAAATTTTTTTATTACCTAGCTGAAATCTCTCACAACAACGAATTTCATGTCATTCATTTTTAATTCTATGAGCTTCGATAAAAAAAAAGTCAATTAATTTGAACGGAACTCAGGTAAAATAACAAATTTTTCTGTCTGTCATCAATCTTTTTGAAAAGAATGGAAACCAATGTCTGGACATTAGTCAAATGAAGCCTATTTCTATCCGTGCCATTGTGAATTGTGTTCCAACATTTCTATCTGTTTTCATAAAAAATGTGAAGTTCATCAAAAATTGCGGCGGTTTGTTTTAAACTGTAAGCCATATTGTGTTGTGTGTCTACCTTCAAGAATCAACAACGGATAATGAAGATTGTGCCATCAAAAAAAATTCTATTACAAGACCGGCTCAAGATACTCAAAAGAAGACTAACTGTTGGTTTGTGGTTAGTAAAAAATTATTTTCAAAAAAAAAAAAAAAAAAGGGGATCTACGATATCAAATCTCATACTCTCAAATTTTCACGATTTACTCCCGATTTTTCAAACACATTTGGATTTTCACTCACTTAAACCCAAACACTTACAAACTAATACACTTACATACTAACAAACACATTCCGGACGTCTCCGGAACTTCAATTTTGAATTTCACACATTAATAAAACCAAAAACTTTAATTTTAAACAACACGAAAGCATGAGACTTATCAATCGTACCAACGGATCCCCAAGGGAGCCTTGAAATTAATTTGCTTTTGTTCGTAAAACTACGAAAAAAAAACTGTGAATTATATCAAATGAAAAATTCGTATGGAACTTCAAATCAGTTTTCAAAGTCAAAGTCAAAGCTTCAAAAGTTTTGAAAAATTCATAGCCTAGACAAATTCAAAGCTTTGACAAATTTAAAGCTTTGAAAAATATTTTTTTTTTTTTTTTTCAAAAAACTTTCGAAGCTTCAAAATTTTATCTTATGACATCTTATTAGACATTTATGTGAACATTTCATTTGTTTGTCACTAATCAACAAATGAATAACTCAAGAATGGCTCTGAATGGCTCAAAACATTTTTTTTGAAAAGGATTAAGTAGGTATTCAAAACATAGCGCTATTACTTTTATTGCTTTAAATTTTCTCTTATTGCAGAGATGAAGATAATCAAAATATGAAGAAAACTTCGAAACCAAAGCGTTAAGATGTGATGAATTGTTGATCTTTTCAAATGAAGAATATATGCTCGAAGTGCATGTTCATTTCAAATATAAAGCAGATACAAATCTTGATATAAATATTTGTTCCAAAATTTAAGTGACAATAATACCAATTCGTTTCATGGTACACCTATGTATACAGTTTTTCTTTACAAACTTAAATAGAAGTTACACAGACGGTAGTATCGGTCAAATGTTCAAGAATTAACTTGTAAATGTTGTTGCAATCTTCAATAAAATATAATAATTTTGTTTGAATTTTTGGTTTTGTTTTTAAGAAGAAATAAGAATGGGCAATGTCGGAAATCTTTAAGACACATTCAAACAGTTTTTAATTTTTATATTCTATATATGTAGAAGATAGAAGATCTGTTGGTATCCATTCAAGATCAAACATTGAAAAGAATTCTGTCACGAACTCGTCATGCTTATAACAATTGGTTAGTTTCTAGATATGGTTTTCCACGTATGCCATCTTGGCTAACCAATGAGATTTACTTCGATCGGAAAAAAAATTTCGGGGGGTTTTCAAAAAATATGTTTAAAGTTTAAAGATAAAAGTCTGTTTTTCAAATCATGCGATACAGCGATTGAAAGGTGGCACTCCCTAGATCACGAATATGCATTTTTTAAGTCGCTAGGACGCTTAGTTTAGCCGCAAATCAAGTTTAAAGATGTCATTTTTGATGCCCGTAGGACGCTTAGTTTAGCCGCAAATCAAGTTTAAAGATAAAAGTCTGTTTTTCAAATCATGTGATACAGCGATTGAAAGGTGGCACTCCCTAGATCACGAATATGCATTTTTTAAGTCGCTAGGACGCTTAGTTTAGCCGCAAATCAAGTTTAAAGATGTCATTTTTGATGCCCGTAGGACGCTTAGTTTAGCCGCAAATCAAGTTTAAAGATAAAAGTCTGTTTTTCAAATCATGTGATACAGCGATTGAAAGGTGGCACTCCCTAGATCACGAATATGCATTTTTTAAGTCGCTAGGACGCTTAGTTTAGCCGCAAATCAAGTTTAAAGATGTCATTTTTGATGCCCGTAGGACGCTTAGTTTAGCCGCAAATCAAGTTTAAAGATAAAAGTCTGTTTTTCAAATCATGTGATACAGCGATTGAAAGGTGGCACTCCCTAGATCACGAATATGCATTTTTTAAGTCGCTAGGACGCTTAGTTTAACCGCAAATCAAGTTTAAAGATGTCAACTTTGATGCCCATAGGACGCTTAGTTTAGCCGCAAATCAAGTTTAAAGATAAAAGTCTGTTTTTCAAATCATGTGATACAGCGATTGAAAGGTGGCACTCCCTAGATCACGAATATGCATTTTTTAAGTCGCTAGGACGTTTAGTTGAGCCGCAAATCAAGTTTAAAGATGTCATTTTTGATGCCCGTACGACGCTTAGTTTAGCCGCAAATCAAGTTTAAAGATAAAAGTCTGTTTTTCAAATCATGTTATACAGCGATTGAAAGGTGGCACTCCCTAGATCACGAATATGCATTTTTTAAGTCGCTAGGACGCTTAGTTTAGCCGCAAATCAAGTTTAAAGATGTCAACTTTGATGCCCGTAGGACGCTTAGTTTAGCCGCAAATCAAGTTTAAAGATAAAAGTCTGTTTTTCAAATCATGTGATACAGCGATTGAAAGGTGGCACTCCCTAGATCACGAATATGCATTTTTTAAGTCGCTAGGACGCTTAGTTTAGCCGCAAATCAAGTTTAAAGATGTCATTTTTGATGCCCGTAGGACGCTTAGTTTAGTCGAAAATCAAGTTTAAAGATAAAAGTCTGTTTTTCAAATCATGTGATACAGCGATTGAAAGGTGGCACTCCCTAGATCACGAATATGCATTTTTTAAGTCGCTAGGACGCTTAGTTTAGCCGCAAATCAAGTTTAAAGATGTCAACTTTTTATTTGGCGATACAATGGCAAGATACAGCCAGCGCCTTATAATGTTAATGGTAAATATTTCTTTGTTTCTTTATTTATTCATATCCCGAAAGATCTTAGACCCTTAGACTATTTAATCACATTTTCCAAAACTATTGTAGAATTACTAGAAAATTTTTTATTACCTAGCTGAAATCTCTCACAACAACGAATTTCATGTCAATTATTTTTAATTCTATGAGCTTCGATAAAAAAAAAGTCAATTAATTTGAACGGAACTCAGGTAAAATAACAAATTTTTCTGTCTGTCATCAATCTTTTTGAAAAGAATGGAAACCAATTTCTGGACATTAGTCAAATGAAGCCTATTTCTATCCGTGCCATTGTGAATTGTGTTCCAACATTTCTATCTGTTTTCATAAAAAATGTGAAGTTCATCAAAAATTGCGGCGGCTTTTTTTAAACTGTAAGCCATATTGTGTTGTGTGTCTACCTTCAAGAATCAACAACGGATAATGAAGATTGTGCCATCAAAAAAAATTCTATTACAAGACCGGCTCAAGATACTCAAAAGAAAACTAACTGTTGGTTTGTGGTTAGTAAAAAATTATTTTCAAAAAAAAAAAAAAAGGGGATCTACGATATCAAATCTCATACTCTCAAATTTTCACGATTTACTCCCGATTTTTCAAACACATTTGGATTTTCACTCACTTAAACCCAAACACTTACAAACTAATACACTTACATACTAACAAACACATTCCGGACGTCTCCGGAACTCCAATTTTGAATTTCACACATTAATAAAACCAAAAACTTTAATTTTAAACAACACGAAAGCATGAGACTTATCAATCGTACCAACGGATCCCCAAGGGAGCCTTGAAATTAATTTGCTTTTGTTCGTAAAACTACGAAAAAAAAACTGTGAATTATATCAAATGAAAAATTCGTATGGAACTTCAAATCAGTTTTCAAAGTCAAAGTCAAAGCTTCAAAAGTTTTGAAAAATTCATAGCCTAGACAAATTCAAAGCTTTGACAAATTTAAAGCTTTGAAAAATAATTTTTTTTTTTTTATTTCAAAAAACTTTCGAAGCTTCAAAATTTTATCTTATGACATCTTATTAGACATTTATGTGAACATTTCATTTGTTTGTCACTAATCAACAAAGGAATAACTCAAGAATGGCTCTGAATGGCTCAAAACATTTTTTTTGAAAAGGATTAAGTAGGTATTCAAAACATAGCGCTATTACTTTTATTGCTTTAAATTTTCTCTTATTGCAGAAATGAAGATAATCAAAATATGAAGAAAACTTCGAAACCAAAAGCGTTAAGATGTGATGAATTGTTGATCTTTTCAAATGAAGAATGTATGCTCGAAGTGCATGTTCATTTCAAATATAAAGCAGATACAAATCTTGATATAAATATTTGTTCCAAAATTTAAGTGACAATAATACCAATTCGTTTCATGGTACACCTATGTATACAGTTTTTCTTTACAAACTTAAATAGAAGTTACACAGACGGTAGTATCGGTCAAATGTTCAAGAATAAACTTGTAAATGTTGTTGCAATCTTCAATAAAATATAATAATTTTGCTTGAATTTTTGGTTTTGTTTTTAAGAAGAAATAAGAATGGGCAATGTCGGAAATCTTTAAGACACATTCAAACAGTTTTTAATTTTTATATTCTATATATGTAGAAGATAGAAGATCTGTTGGTATCCATTCAAGATCAAACATTGAAAAGAATTCTGTCACGAACTCGTCATGCTTATAACAATTGGTTAGTTTCTAGATATGGTTTTCCACGTATGCCATCTTGAGTTTCCTACAATAGAAGGGCTAACCAATGAGATTTACTTCGATCGCAAAAAAAATTTCGGGGGGTTTTCAAAAAATATGTTTAAAGTTTAAAGATAAAAGTCTGTTTTTCAAATCATGTGATACAGCGATTGAAAGGTGGCACTCCCTAGATCACGAATATGCATTTTTTAAGTCGCTAGGACGCTTAGTTTAGCCGCAAATCAAGTTTAAAGATGTCAACTTTGATGCCCGTAGGACGCTTAGTTTAGCCGCAAATCAAGTTTAAAGATAAAAGTCTGTTTTTCAAATCATGTGATACAGTGATTGAAAGGTGGCACTCCCTAGATCACGAATATGCATTTTTTAAGTCGCTAGGACGCTTAGTTTAGCCGCAAATCAAGTTTAAAGATGTCAACTTTGCTGCCCGTAGGACGCTTAGTTTAGCCGCAAATCAAGTTTAAAGATAAAAGTCTGTTTTTCAAATACATGTGATACAGCGATTGAAAGGTGGCACTCCCTAGATCACGAATATGCATTCTTTAAGTCGCTAGGACGCTTAGTTTAGCCGCAAATCAAGTCGCTAGGACGCTTAGTTTAGCCGCAAATCAAGTTTAAAGATAAAAGTCTGTTTTTCAAATCATGTGATACAGCGAGTGAAAGGTGACACTCCCTAGATCACGAATATGCATTCTTTAAGTCGCTAGGACGCTTAGTTTAGCCGCAAATCAAGTCGCTAGGACGCTTAGTTTAGCCGCAAATCAAGTTTAAAGATAAAAGTCTGTTTTTCAAATCATGTGATACAGCGATTGAAAGGTGGCACTCCCTAGATCACGAATATGCATTTTTTAAGTCGCTAGGACGCTTAGTTTAGCCGCAAATCAAGTTTAAAGATGTAATTTTTGATGCCCGTAGGACGCTTAGTTTAGCCGCAAATCAAGTTTAAAGATAAAAGTCTGTTTTTCAAATCATGTGATACAGCGATTGAAAGGTGGCACTCCCTAGATCACGAATATGCATTTTTTAAGTCGCTAGGACGCTTAGTTTAGCCGCAAATCAAGTTTAAAGATGTCATTTTTGATGCCCGTAGGACGCTTAGTTTAGCCGCAAATCAAGTTTAAAGATAAAAGTCTGTTTTTCAAATCATGTGATACAGCGATTGAAAGGTGGCACTCCCTAGATCACGAATATGCATTTTTTAAGTCGCTAGGACGCTTAGTTTAGCCGCAAATCAAGTTTAAAGATGTCAACTTTGATGCCCGTAGGACGCTTAGTTTAGCCGCAAATCAAGTTTAAAGATAAAAGTCTGTTTTTCAAATCATGTGATACAGCGATTGAAAGGTGGCACTCCCTAGATCACGAATATGCATTTTTTAAGTCGCTAGGACGCTTAGTTTAGCCGCAAATCAAGTTTAAAGATGTCAACTTTGATGCCCGTAGGACGCTTAGTTTAGCCGCAAATCAAGTTTAAAGATAAAAGACTGTTTTTCAAATCATGTGATACAGCGATTGAAAGGTGGCACTCCCTAGATCACGAATATGCATTTTTTAAGTCGCTAGGACGCAAATCAAGTTTAAAGATGTCAACTTTGATGCCCGTAGGACGCTTAGTTTAGCCGCAAATCAAGTCGCTAGGACGCTTAGTTTAGCCGCAAATCAAGTTTAAAGATGTCAGCCAGCGCCTTATAATGTTAATGGTAAATATTTCTTTGTTTCTTTATTTATTCATATCCCGAAAGATCTTAGACCCTTAGACTATTTAATCACATTTTCCAAAACTATTGTAGAATTACTAGAAAATTTTTTATTACCTAGCTGAAATCTCTCACAACAACGAATTTCATGTCATTCATTTTTAATTCTATGAGCTTCGATAAAAAAAAAGTCAATTAATTTGAACGGAACTCAGGTAAAATAACAAATTTTTCTGTCTGTCATCAATCTTTTTGAAAAGAATGGAAACCAATTTCTGGACATTAGTCAAATGAAGCCTATTTCTATCCGTGCCATTGTGAATTGTGTTCCAACATTTCTATCTGTTTTCATAAAAAATGTGAAGTTCATCAAAAATTGCGGCGGCTTTTTTTAAACTGTAAGCCATATTGTGTTGTGTGTCTACCTTCAAGAATCAACAACGGATAATGAAGATTGTGCCATCAAAAAAAATTCTATTACAAGACCGGCTCAAGATACTCAAAAGAAAACTAACTGTTGGTTTGTGGTTAGTAAAAAATTATTTTCAAAAAAAAAAAAAAAAAGGGGATCTACGATATCAAATCTCATACTCTCAAATTTTCACGATTTACTCCCGATTTTTCAAACACATTTGGATTTTCACTCACTTAAACCCAAACACTTACAAACTAATACACTTACATACTAACAAACACATTCCGGACGTCTCCGGAACTCCAATTTTGAATTTCACACATTAATAAAACCAAAAACTTTAATTTTAAACAACACGAAAGCATGAGACTTATCAATCGTACCAACGGATCCCCAAGGGAGCCTTGAAATTAATTTGCTTTTGTTCGTAAAACTACGAAAAAAAAACTGTGAATTATATCAAATGAAAAATTCGTATGGAACTTCAAATCAGTTTTCAAAGTCAAAGTCAAAGCTTCAAAAGTTTTGAAAAATTCATAGCCTAGACAAATTCAAAGCTTTGACAAATTTAAAGCTTTGAAAAATAATTTTTTTTTTTTTATTTCAAAAAACTTTCGAAGCTTCAAAATTTTATCTTATGACATCTTATTAGACATTTATGTGAACATTTCATTTGTTTGTCACTAATCAACAAATGAATAACTCAAGAATGGCTCTGAATGGCTCAAAACATTTTTTTTGAAAAGGATTAAGTAGGTATTCAAAACATAGCGCTATTACTTTTATTGCTTTAAATTTTCTCTTATTGCAGAAATGAAGATAATCAAAATATGAAGAAAACTTCGAAACCAAAGCGTTAAGATGTGATGAATTGTTGATCTTTTCAAATGAAGAATGTATGCTCGAAGTGCATGTTCATTTCAAATATAAAGCAGATACAAATCTTGATATAAATATTTGTTCCAAAATTTAAGTGACAATAATACCAATTCGTTTCATGGTACACCTATGTATACAGTTTTTCTTTACAAACTTAAATAGAAGTTACACAGACGGTAGTATCGGTCAAATGTTCAAGAATTAACTTGTAAATGTTGTTGCAATCTTCAATAAAATATAATAATTTTGCTTGAATTTTTGGTTTTGTTTTTAAGAAGAAATAAGAATGGGCAATGTCGGAAATCTTTAAGACACATTCAAACAGTTTTTAATTTTTATATTCTATATATGTAGAAGATAGAAGATCTGTTGGTATCCATTCAAGATCAAACATTGAAAAGAATTCTGTCACGAACTCGTCATGCTTATAACAATTGGTTAGTTTCTAGATATGGTTTTCCACGTATGCCATCTTGAGTTTCCTACAATAGAAGGGCTAACCAATGAGATTTACTTCGATCGCAAAAAAAATTTCGGGGGGTTTTCAAAAAATATGTTTAAAGTTTAAAGATAAAAGTCTGTTTTTCAAATCATGTGATACAGCGATTGAAAGGTGGCACTCCCTAGATCACGAATATGCATTTTTTAAGTCGCTAGGACGCTTAGTTTAGCCGCAAATCAAGTTTAAAGATGTCAACTTTGATGCCCGTAGGACGCTTAGTTTAGCCGCAAATCAAGTTTAAAGATAAAAGTCTGTTTTTCAAATCATGTGATACAGTGATTGAAAGGTGGCACTCCCTAGATCACGAATATGCATTTTTTAAGTCGCTAGGACGCTTAGTTTAGCCGCAAATCAAGTTTAAAGATGTCAACTTTGCTGCCCGTAGGACGCTTAGTTTAGCCGCAAATCAAGTTTAAAGATAAAAGTCTGTTTTTCAAATACATGTGATACAGCGATTGAAAGGTGGCACTCCCTAGATCACGAATATGCATTCTTTAAGTCGCTAGGACGCTTAGATTAGCCGCAAATCAAGTCGCTAGGACGCTTAGTTTAGCCGCAAATCAAGTTTAAAGATAAAAGTCTGTTTTTCAAATCATGTGATACAGCGAGTGAAAGGTGACACTCCCTAGATCACGAATATGCATTCTTTAAGTCGCTAGGACGCTTAGTTTAGCCGCAAATCAAGTTTAAAGATAAAAGTCTGTTTTTCAAATCATGTGATACAGCGATTGAAAGGTGGCACTCCCTAGATCACGAATATGCATTTTTTAAGTCGCTAGGACGCTTAGTTTAGCCGCAAATCAAGTTTAAAGATGTAATTTTTGATGCCCGTAGGACGCTTAGTTTAGCCGCAAATCAAGTTTAAAGATAAAAGTCTGTTTTTCAAATCATGTGATACAGCGATTGAAAGGTGGCACTCCCTAGATCACGAATATGCATTTTTTAAGTCGCTAGGACGCTTAGTTTAGCCGCAAATCAAGTTTAAAGATGTCATTTTTGATGCCCGTAGGACGCTTAGTTTAGCCGCAAATCAAGTTTAAAGATAAAAGTCTGTTTTTCAAATCATGTGATACAGCGATTGAAAGGTGGCACTCCCTAGATCACGAATATGCATTTTTTAAGTCGCTAGGACGCTTAGTTTAGCCGCAAATCAAGTTTAAAGGTGTCAACTTTGATGCCCGTAGGACGCTTAGTTTAGCCGCAAATCAAGTTTAAAGATAAAAGTCTGTTTTTCAAATCATGTGATACAGCGATTGAAAGGTGGCACTCCCTAGATCACGAATATGCATTTTTTAAGTCGCTAGGACGCTTAGTTTAGCCGCAAATCAAGTTTAAAGATGTCAACTTTGATGCCCGTAGGACGCTTAGTTTAGCCGCAAATCAAGTTTAAAGATAAAAGACTGTTTTTCAAATCATGTGATACAGCGATTGAAAGGTGGCACTCCCTAGATCACGAATATGCATTTTTTAAGTCGCTAGGACGCAAATCAAGTTTAAAGATGTCAACTTTGATGCCCGTAGGACGCTTAGTTTAGCCGCAAATCAAGTCGCTAGGACGCTTAGTTTAGTCGCAAATCAAGTTTAAAGATGTCAGCCAGCGCCTTATAATGTTAATGGTAAATATTTCTTTGTTTCTTTATTTATTCATATCCCGAAAGATCTTAGACCCTTAGACTATTTAATCACATTTTCCAAAACTATTGTAGAATTACTAGAAAATTTTTTATTACCTAGCTGAAATCTCTCACAACAACGAATTTCATGTCATTCATTTTTAATTCTATGAGCTTCGATAAAAAAAAAGTCAATTAATTTGAACGGAAGTCAGGTAAAATAACAAATTTTTCTGTCTGTCATCAATCTTTTTGAAAAGAATGGAAACCAATTTCTGGACATTAGTCAAATGAAGCCTATTTCTATCCGTGCCATTGTGAATTGTGTTCCAACATTTCTATCTGTTTTCATAAAAAATGTGAAGTTCATCAAAAATTGCGGCGGCTTTTTTTAAACTGTAAGCCATATTGTGTTGTGTGTCTACCTTCAAGAATCAACAACGGATAATGAAGATTGTGCCATCAAAAAAAATTCTATTACAAGACCGGCTCAAGATACTCAAAAGAAAACTAACTGTTGGTTTGTGGTTAGTAAAAAATTATTTTCAAAAAAAAAAAAAAAAAAGGGGATCTACGATATCAAATCTCATACTCTCAAATTTTCACGATTTACTCCCGATTTTTCAAACACATTTGGATTTTCACTCACTTAAACCCAAACACTTACAAACTAATACACTTACATACTAACAAACACATTCCGGACGTCTCCGGAACTTCAATTTTGAATTTCACACATTAATAAAACCAAAAACTTTAATTTTAAACAACACGATAGCATGAGACTTATCAATCGTACCAACGGATCCCCAAGGGAGCCTTGAAATTAATTTGCTTTTGTTCGTAAAACTACGAAAAAAAAACTGTGAATTATATCAAATGAAAAATTCGTATGGAACTTCAAATCAGTTTTCAAAGTCAAAGTCAAAGCTTCAAAAGTTTTGAAAAATTCATAGCCTAGACAAATTCAAAGCTTTGACAAATTTAAAGCTTTGAAAAATAATTTTTTTTTTTTTTTTCAAAAAACTTTCGAAGCTTCAAAATTTTATCTTATGACATCTTATTAGACATTTATGTGAACATTTCATTTGTTTGTCACTAATCAACAAATGAATAACTCAAGAATGGCTCTGAATGGCTCAAAACATTTTTTTTTGAAAAGGATTAAGTAGGTATTCAAAACATAGCGCTATTACTTTTATTGCTTTAAATTTTCTCTTATTGCAGAAATGAAGATAATCAAAATATGAAGAACATTTCGAAACCAAACCGTTAAGATGTGATGAATTGTTGATCTTTTCAAATGAAGATTGTATGCTCGAAGTGCATGTTCATTTCAAATATAAAGCAGATACAAAAATTGATATAAATATTTGTTCCAAAATTTAAGTGACAATAATACCAATTCGTTTCATGGTACACCTATGTATACAGTTTTTCTTTACAAACTTAAATAGAAGTTACACAGACGGTAGTATCGGTCAAATGTTCAAGAATTAACTTGTAAATGTTGTTGCAATCTTCAATAAAATATAATAATTTTGCTTGAATTTTTGGTTTTGTTTTTAAGAAGAAATAAGAATGGGCAATGTCGGAAATCTTTAAGACACATTCAAACAGTTTTTAATTTTTATATTCTATATATGCAGAAGATAGAAGATCTGTTGGTATCCATTCAAGATCAAACATTGAAAAGAATTCTGTCACGAAATCGTCATGCTTATAACAATTGGTTAGTTTCTAGATATGGTTTTCCACGTATGCCATCTTGGCTAACCAATGAGATTTACTTCGATCGGAAAAAAAATTTCGGGGGGGTTTTCAAAAAATATGTTTAAAGTTTAAAGATAAAAGTCTGTTTTTCAAATCATGTGATACAGCGATTGAAAGGTGGCACTCCCTAGATCACGAATATGCATTTTTTAAGTCGCTAGGACGCTTAGTTTAGCCGCAAATCAAGTTTAAAGATGTCAACTTTGATGCCCGTAGGACGCTTAGTTTAGCCGCAAATCAAGTTTAAAGATAAAAGTCTTTTTTTTCAAATCATGTGATACAGCGATTGAAAGGTGGCACTCCCTAGATCACGAATATGCATTCTTTAAGTCGCTAGGACGCTTAGTTTAGCCGCAAATCAAGTCGCTAGGACGCTTAGTTTAGCCGCAAATCAAGTTTAAAGATAAAAGTCTGTTTTTCAAATCATGTGATACAGCGATTGAAAGGTGGCACTCCCTAGATCACGAATATGCATTCTTTAAGTCGCTAGGACGCTTAGTTTAGCCGCAAATCAAGTCGCTAGGACGCTTAGTTTAGCCGCAAATCAAGTTTAAAGGTGTCAACTTTGATGCCCGTAGGACGCTTAGTTTAGCCGCAAATCAAGTTTAAAGATAAAAGTCTGTTTTTCAAATCATGTGATACAGCGATTGAAAGGTGGCACTACCTAGATCACGAATGTGCGTTCTTTAAGTCGCTAAGACGCTTAGTTTAGCCGCAAATCAAGTTTAAAGATGTCAACTTTTTATTTGGCGATACAATGGCAAGATACAGCCAGCGCCTTATAATGTTAATGGTAAATATTTCCTTGTTTCTTTATTTATTCATATCCCGAAATATCTTAGACCCTTAGACTATTTAATCACATTTTCCAAAACTATTGTAGAATTACTAGAAAATTTTTTATTACCTAGCTGAAATCTCTCACAACAACGAATTTCATGTCATTCATTTTTAATTCTATGAGCTTCGATAAAAAAAAAGTCAATTAATTTGAACGGAACTCAGGTAAAATAACAAATTTTTCTGTCTGTCATCAATCTTTTTGAAAAGAATGGAAACCAATTTCTGGACATTAGTCAAATGAAGCCTATTTCTATCCGTGCCATTGTGAATTGTGTTCCAACATTTCTATCTGTTTTCATAAAAAATGTGAAGTTCATCAAAAATTGCGGCGGTTTGTTTTAAACTGTAAGCCATATTGTGTTGTGTGTCTACCTTCAAGAATCAACAACGGATAATGAAGAATGTGCCATCAAAAAAAATTCTATTACAAGACCGGCTCAAGATACTCAAAAGAAGACTAACTGTTGGTTTGTGGTTAGTAAAAAATTATTTTCAAAAAAAAAAAAAAAAAAGGGGATCTACGATATCAAATCTCATACTCTCAAATTTTCACGATTTACTCCCGATTTTTCAAACACATTTGGATTTTCACTCACTTAAACCCAAACACTTACAAACTAATACACTTACATACTAACAAACACATTCCGGACGTCTCCGGAACTTCAATTTTGAATTTCACACATTAATAAAACCAAAAACTTTAATTTTAAACAACACGAAAGCATGAGACTTATCAATCGTACCAACGGATCCCCAAGGGAGCCTTGAAATTAATTTGCTTTTGTTCGTAAAACTACGAAAAAAAAACTGTGAATTATATCAAATGAAAAATTCGTATGGAACTTCAAATCAGTTTTCAAAGTCAAAGTCAAAGCTTCAAAAGTTTTGAAAAATTCATAGCCTAGACAAATTCAAAGCTTTGACAAATTTAAAGCTTTGAAAAATAATTTTTTTTTTTTTTTTTTTTTCAAAAACTTTCGAAGCTTCAAAATTTCATCTTATGACATCTTATTAGACATTTATGTGAACATTTCATTTGTTTGTCACTAATCAACAAATGAATAACTCAAGAATGGCTCTGAATGGCTCAAAACATTTTTTTTGAAAAGGATTAAGTAGGTATTCAAAACATAGCGCTATTACTTTTATTGCTTTAAATTTTCTCTTATTGCAGAAATGAAGATAATCAAAATATGAAGAAATCTTCGAAACCAAAGCGTTAAGATGTGATGAATTGTTGATCTTTTCAAATGAAGAATGTATGCTCGAAGTGCATGTTCATTTCAAATATAAAGCAGATACAAATCTTGATATAAATATTTGTTCCAAAATTTAAGTGACAATAATACCAATTCGTTTCATGGTACACCTATGTATACAGTTTTTCTTTACAAACTTAAATAGAAGTTACACAGACGGTAGTATCGGTCAAATGTTCAAGAATTAACTTGTAAATGTTGTTGCAATCTTCAATAAAATATAATAATTTTGCTTGAATTTTTGGTTTTGTTTTTAAGAAGAAATAAGAATGGGCAATGTCGGAAATCTTTAAGACACATTCAAACAGTTTTTAATTTTTATATTCTATATATGTAGAAGATAGAAGATCTGTTGGTATCCATTCAAGATCAAACATTGAAAAGAATTCTGTCACGAACTCGTCATGCTTATAACAATTGGTTAGTTTCTAGATATGGTTTTCCACGTATGCCATCTTGGCTAACCAATGAGATTTACTTCGATCGGAAAAAAAATTTCGGGGGGGGTTTCAAAAAATATGTTTAAAGTTTAAAGATAAAAGTCTGTTTTTCAAATCATGTGATACAGCGATTGAAAGGTGGCACTCCCTAGATCACGAATATGCATTTTTTAAGTCGCTAGGACGCTTAGTTTAGCCGCAAATCAAGTTTAAAGATGTCAACTTTGATGCCCGTAGGACGCTTAGTTTAGCCGCAAATCAAGTTTAAAGATAAAAGTCTGTTTTTCAAATCATGTGATACAGCGATTAAAAGGTGGCACTCCCTAGATCACGAATATGCATTTTTTAAGTCACTAGGACGCTTAGTTTAGCCGCAAATCAAGTTTAAAGATGTCATTTTTGATGCCCGTAGGACGCTTAGTTTAGCCGCAAATCAAGTTTAAAGATAGAAGTCTGTTTTTCAAATCATGTGATACAGCGATTGAAAGGTGGCACTACCTAGATCACGAATGTGCATTCTTTAAGTCGCTAGGACGCTTAGTTTAGCCGCAAATCAAGTTTAAGGATGTCAACTTTGATGCCCGTAGGACGCTTAGTTTAGCCGCGAATCAAGTTTAAAGATAAAAGTCTTTTTTTTCAAATCATGTGATACAGCGATTGAAAGGTGGCACTCCCTAGATCACGAATATGCATTCTTTAAGTCGCTAGGACGCTTAGTTTAGCCGCAAATCAAGTCGCTAGGACGCTTAGTTTAGCCGCAAATCAAGTTTAAAGATAAAAGTCTGTTTTTCAAATCATGTGATACAGCGATTGAAAGGTGGCACTCCCTAGATCACGAATATGCATTCTTTAAGTCGCTAGGACGCTTAGTTTAGCCGCAAATCAAGTCGCTAGGACGCTTAGTTTAGCCGCAAATCAAGTTTAAAGGTGTCAACTTTGATGCCCGTAGGACGCTTAGTTTAGCCGCAAATCAAGTTTAAAGATAAAAGTCTGTTTTTCAAATCATGTGATACAGCGATTGAAAGGTGGCACTCCCTAGATCACGAGTGTGCATTCTTTAAGTCGCTAGGACGCTTAGTTTAGCCGCAAATCAAGTTTAAAGATGTCAACTTTGATGCCCGTAGGACGCTTAGTTTAGCCGCAAATCAAGTTTAAAGATAAAAGTCGGTTTTTCAAATCATGTGATACAGCGATTGAAAGGTGGCACTCCCTAGATCACGAATGTGCGTTCTTTAAGTCGCTAAGACGCTTAGTTTAGCCGCAAATCAAGTTTAAAGATGTCAACTTTGATGCCCGTAGAACGCTTAGTTTAGCCGCAAATCAAGTTTAAAGATAAAAGTCTGTTTTTCAAATCATGTGATACAGCGATTGAAAGGTGGCACTCCCTAGATCACGAATGTGCATTCTTTAAGTCGCTAGGACGCTTAGTTTAGCCGCAAATCAAGTTTAAAGATGTCATTTTTGATGCCCGTAGGACGCTTAGTTTAGCCGCAAATCAAGTTTAAAGATAAAAGTCTGTTTTTCAAATCATGTGATACAGCGATTGAAAGGTGGCACTCCCTAGATCACGAATATGCATTTTTTAAGTCGCTAGGACGCTTAGTTTAGCCGCAAATCAAGTTTAAAGATGTCAACTTTGATGCCCGTAGGACGCTTAGTTTAGCCGCAAATCAAGTTTAAAGATAGAAGTCTGTTTTTCAAATCATGTGATACAGCGATTGAAAGGTGGCACTCCCTAGATCACGAATGTGCATTCTTAAAGTCGCTAGGACGCTTAGTTTAGCCGCAAATCAAGTTTAAAGATGTCAACTTTGATGCCCGTAGGACGCTTAGTTTAGCCGCAAATCAAGTTTAAAGATGTCAACTTTGATGCCCGTAGGACGTTAGTTTAGCCGCAAATCAAGTTTAAAGATGTCAACTTTTTATTTGGCGATACAATGGCAAGATACAGCCAGCGCCTTATAATGTTAATGGTAAATATTTCTTTGTTTCTTTATTTATTCATATCCCGAAAGATCTTAGACCCTTAGACTATTTAATCACATTTTCCAAAACTATTGTAGAATTACTAGAAAATTTTTTATTACCTAGCTGAAATCTCTCACAACAACGAATTTCATGTCATTCATTTTTAATTCTATGAGCTTCGATAAAAAAAAAAGTCAATTAATTTGAACGGAACTCAGGTAAAATAACAAATTTTTCTGTCTGTCATCAATCTTTTTGAAAAGAATGGAAACCAATTTCTGGACATTAGTCAAATGAAGCCTATTTCTATCCGTGCCATTGTGAATTGTGTTCCAACATTTCTATCTGTTTTCATAAAAAATGTGAAGTTCATCAAAAATTGCGGCGGTTTGTTTTAAACTGTAAGCCATATTGTGTTGTGTGTCTACCTTCAAGAATCAACAACGGATAATGAAGATTGTGCCATCAAAAAAAATTCTATTACAAGACCGGCTCAAGATACTCAAAAGAAGACTAACTGTTGGTTTGTGGTTAGTAAAAAATTATTTTCAAAAAAAAAAAAAAAAAAAGGGGATCTACGATATCAAATCTCATACTCTCAAATTTTCACGATTTACTCCCGATTTTTCAAACACATTTGGATTTTCACTCACTTAAACCCAAACACTTACAAACTAATACACTTACATACTAACAAACACATTCCGGACGTCTCCGGAACTTCAATTTTGAATTTCACACATTAATAAAACCAAAAACTTTAATTTAATTTGCTTTTGTTCGTAAAACTACGAAAAAAAAACTGTGAATTATATCAAATGAAAAATTCGTATGGAACCTCAAATCAGTTTTCAAAGTCAAAGTCAAAGCTTCAAAAGTTTTGAAAAATTCATAGCCTAGACAAATTCAAAGCTTTGACAAATTTAAAGCTTTGAAAAATAATTTTTTTTTTTTTTTCAAAAAACTTTCGAAGCTTCAAAATTTTATCTTATGACATCTTATTAGACATTTATGTGAACATTTCATTTGTTTGTCACTAATCAACAAATGAATAACTCAAGAATGGCTCTGAATGGCTCAAAACATTTTTTTTGAAAAGGATTAAGTAGGTATTCAAAACATAGTGCTATTACTTTTATTGCTTTAAATTTTCTCTTATTGCAGAAATGAAGATAATCAAAATATGAAGAAAACTTCGAAACCAAAGCGTTAAGATGTGATGAATTGTTGATCTTTTCAAATGAAGAATGTATGCTCGAAGTGCATGTTCATTTCAAATATAAAGCAGATACAAATCTTGATATAAATATTTGTTCCAAAATTTAAGTGACAATAATACCAATTCGTTTCATGGTACACCAATGTATACAGTTTTTCTTTACAAACTTAAATAGAACATACACAGACGGTATCGGTCAAATGTTCAAGAATTAACTTGTAAATGTTGTTGCAATCTTCAATAAAATATAATAATTTTGCTTGAATTTTTGGTTTTGTTTTTAAGAAGAAATAAGAATGGGCAATGTCGGAAATCTTTAAGACACATTCAAACAGTTTTTAATTTTTATATTCTATATATGTAGAAGATAGAAGATCTGTTGGTATCCATTCAAGATCAAACATTATAAAGAATTCTGTCACGAACTCGTCATGCTTATAACAATTGGTTAGTTTCTAGATATGGTTTTCCACGTATGCCATCTTGGCTAACCAATGAGATTTACTTCGATCGGAAAAAAAATTTCGGGGGGTTTTCAAAAAATATGTTTAAAGTTTAAAGATAAAAGTCTGTTTTTCAAATCATGTGATACATCGATTGAAAGGTGGCACTCCCTAATCACGAATATGCATTTTTTAAGTCGCTAGGACGCTTAGTTTAGCCGCAAATCAAGTTTAAAGATGTCAACTTTGATGCCCGTAGGACGCTTAGTTTAGCCGCAAATCAAGTTTAAAGATAAAAGTCTGTTTTTCAAATCATGTGATACAGCGATTGAAAGGTGGCACTCCCTAGATCACGAATATGCATTTTTTAAGTCGCTAGGACGCTTAGTTTAGCCGCAAATCAAGTTTAAAGATGTCATTTTTGATGCCCGTAGGACGCTTAGTTTAGCCGCAAATCAAGTTTAAAGATAAAAGTCTGTTTTTCAAATCATATGATACAGCGATTGAAAGGTGGCACTCCCTAGATCACGAATATGCATTTTTTAAGTCGCTAGGACGCTTAGTTTAGCCGCAAATCAAGTTTAAAGATGTCAACTTTGATGCCCGTAGGACGCTTAGTTTAGCCGCAAATCAAGTTTAAAGATAAAAGTCTGTTTTTCAAATCATGTGATACAGAGATTGAAAGGTGGCACTCCCTAGATCACGAATATGCATTTTTTAAGTCGCTAGGACGCTTAGTTTAGCCGCAAATCAAGTTTAAAGATGTCATTTTTGATGCCCGTAGGACGCTTAGTTTAGCCGAAAATCAAGTTTAAAGATAAAAGTCTGTTTTTCAAATCATGTGATACAGCGATTGAAAGGTGGCACTCCCTAGATCACGAATATGCATTTTTTAAGTCGCTAGGACGCTTAGTTTAGCCGCAAATCAAGTTTAAAGATGTCATTTTTGATGCCCGTAGGACGCTTAGTTTAGCCGAAAATCAAGTTTAAAGATAAAAGTCTGTTTTTCAAATCATGTGATACAGCGATTGAAAGGTGGCACTCCCTAGATCACGAATATGCATTTTTTAAGTCGCTAGGACGCTTAGTTTAGCCGCAAATCAAGTTTAAAGATGTCAACTTTGATGCCCGTAGGACGCTTAGTTTAGCCGCAAATCAAGTTTAAAGATAAAAGTCTGTTTTTCAAATCATGTGATACAGCGATTGAAAGGTGGCACTCCCTAGATCACGAATATGCATTTTTTAAGTCGCTAGGACGCTTAGTTTAGCCGCAAATCAAGTTTAAAGATGTCAACTTTGATGCCCGTAGGACGCTTAGTTTAGCCGCAAATCAAGTTTAAAGATAAAAGTCTGTTTTTCAAATCATGTGATACAGAGATTGAAAGGTGGCACTCCCTAGATCACGAATATGCATTTTTTAAGTCGCTAGGACGCTTAGTTTAGCCGCAAATCAAGTTTAAAGATGTCATTTTTGATGCCCGTAGGACGCTTAGTTTAGCCGAAAATCAAGTTTAAAGATAAAAGTCTGTTTTTCAAATCATGTGATACAGCGATTGAAAGGTGGCACTCCCTAGATCACGAATATGCATTTTTTAAGTCGCTAGGACGCTTAGTTTAGCCGCAAATCAAGTTTAAAGATGTCAACTTTTTATTTGGCGATACAATGGCAAGATACAGCCAGCGCCTTATAATGTTAATGGTAAATATTTCCTTGTTTCTTTATTTATTCATATCCCGAAAGATCTTAGACCCTTAGACTATTTAATCACATTTTCCAAAACTATTGTAGAATTACTAGAAAATTTTTTATTACCTAGCTGAAATCTCTCACAACAACGAATTTCATGTCATTCATTTTTAATTCTATGAGCTTCGATAAAAAAAAGTCAATTAATTTGAACGGAACTCAGGTAAAATAACAAATTTTTCTGTCTGTCATCAATCTTTTTGAAAAGAATGGAAACCAATTTCTGGACATTAGTCAAATGAAGCCTATTTCTATCCGTGCCATTGTGAATTGTGTTCCAACATTTCTATCTGTTTTCATAAAAAATGTGAAGTTCATCAAAAATTGCGGCGGTTTGTTTTAAACTGTAAGCCATATTGTGTTGTGTGTCTACCTTCAAGAATCAACAACGGATAATGAAGATTGTGCCATCAAAAAAAATTCTATTACAAGACCGGCTCAAGATACTCAAAAGAAGACTAACTGTTGGTTTGTGGTTAGTAAAAAATAATTTTCAAAAAAAAAAAAAAAAGGGGATCTACGATATCAAATCTCATACTCTCAAATTTTCACGATTTACTCCCGATTTTTCAAACACATTTGGATTTTCACTCACTTAAACCCAAACACTTACAAACTAATACACTTACATACTAACAAACACATTCCGGACGTCTCCGGAACTTCAATTTTGAATTTCACACATTAATAAAACCAAAAACTTTAATTTTAAACAACACGATAGCATGAGACTTATCAATCGTACCAACGGATCCCCAAGGGAGCCTTGAAATTAATTTGCTTTTGTTCGTAAAACTACGAAAAAAAAACTGTGAATTATATCAAATGAAAAATTCGTATGGAACTTCAAATCAGTTTTCAAAGTCAAAGTCAAAGCTTCAAAAGTTTTAACAAATTTATAGCCTAGACAAATTCAAAGCTTTGACAAATTCAAAGCTTTGAAAAATAATTTTTTTTTTTTTTTTTTTTTCAAAAAACTTTCGAAGCTTCAAAATTTCATCTTATGACATCTTATTAGACATTTATGTGAACATTTCATTTGTTTGTCACTAATCAACAAATGAATAACTCAAGAATGGCTCTGAATGGCTCAAAACATTTTTTTTGAAAAGGATTAAGTAGGTATTCAAAACATAGCGCTATTACTTTTATTGCTTTAAATTTTCTCTTATTGCAGAAATGAAGATAATCAAAATATGAAGAAAACTTCGAAACCAAAGCGTTAAGATGTGATGAATTGTTGATCTTTTCAAATGAAGAATGTATGCTCGAAGTGCATGTTCATTTCAAATATAAAGCAGATACAAATCTTGATATAAATATTTGTTCCAAAATTTAAGTGACAATAATACCAATTCGTTTCATGGTACACCTATGTATACAGTTTTTCTTTACAAACTTAAATAGAAGTTACACAGACGGTAGTATCGGTCAAATGTTCAAGAATTAACTTGTAAATTGTTGCAATCTTCAATAAAATAATAATTTTATAACAATAATAATTTTGCTTGAATTTTTGGTTTTGTTTTTAAGAAGAAATAAGAATGGGCAATGTCGGAAATCTTTAAGACACATTCAAACAGTTTTTAATTTTTATATTCTATATATGTAGAAGATAGAAGATCTGTTGGTATCCATTCAAGATCAAACATTGAAAAGAATTCTGTCACGAACTCGTCATGCTTATAACAATTGGTTAGTTTCTAGATATGGTTTTCCACGTATGCCATCTTAGCTAACCAATGAGATTTACTTCGATCGGAAAAAAAATTTCGGGGGGGTTTTCAAAAAATATGTTTAAAGTTTAAAGATAAAAGTCTGTTTTTCAAATCATGTGATACAGCGATTGAAAGGTGGCACTCCCTAGATCACGAATATGCATTTTTTAAGTCGCTAGGACGCTTAGTTTAGCCGCAAATCAAGTTTAAAGATGTCAACTTTGATGCCCGTAGGACGCTTAGTTTAGCCGCAAATCAAGTTTAAAGATAGAAGTCTGTTTTTCAAATCATGTGATACAGCGATTGAAAGGTGGCACTACCTAGATCACGAATGTGCATTCTTTAAGTCGCTAGGACGCTTAGTTTAGCCGCAAATCAAGTTTAAAGATGTCAACTTTGATGCCCGTAGGACGCTTAGTTTAGCCGCGAATCAAGTTTAGAGATAAAAGTCTTTTTTTTCAAATCATGTGATACAGCGATTGAAAGGTGGCACTCCCTAGATCACGAATATGCATTCTTTAAGTCGCTAGGACGCTTAGTTTAGCCGCAAATCAAGTCGCTAGGACGCTTAGTTAAGCCGCAAATCAAGTTTAAAGATAAAAGTCTGTTTTTCAAATCATGTGATACAGCGATTGAAAGGTGGCACTCCCTAGATCACGAATATGCATTCTTTAAGTCGCTAGGACGCTTAGTTTAGCCGCAAATCAAGTCGCTAGGACGCTTAGTTTAGCCGCAAATCAAGTTTAAAGGTGTCAACTTTGATGCCCGTAGGACGCTTAGTTTAGCCGCAAATCAAGTTTAAAGATAAAAGTCTGTTTTTCAAATCATGTGATACAGCGATTGAAAGGTGGCACTCCCTAGATCACGAATATGCATTTTTTAAGTCGCTAGGACGCTTAGTTTAGCCGCAAATCAAGTTTAAAGATGTCAACTTTGATGCCCGTAGGACGCTTAGTTTAGCCGCAAATCAAGTTTAAAGATAAAAGTCTGTTTTTCAAATCATGTGATACAGCGATTGAAAGGTGGCACTCCCTAGATCACGAATGTGCGTTCTTTAAGTCGCTAAGACGCTTAGTTTAGCCGCAAATCAAGTTTAAAGATGTCATTTTTGATGCCCGTAGAACGCTTAGTTTAGCCGCAAATCAAGTTTAAAGATAAAAGTCTGTTTTTCAAATCATGTGATACAGCGATTGAAAGGTGGCACTCCCTAGATCACGAATGTGCATTCTTTAAGTCGCTAGGACGCTTAGTTTAGCCGCAAATCAAGTTTAAAGATGTCATTTTTGATGCCCGTAGGACGCTTAGTTTAGCCGCAAATCAAGTTTAAAGATAAAAGTCTGTTTTTCAAATCATGTGATACAGCGATTGAAAGGTGGCACTCCCTAGATCACGAATATGCATTTTTTAAGTCGCTAGGACGCTTAGTTTAGCCGCAAATCAAGTTTAAAGATGTCAACTTTGATGCCCGTAGGACGCTTAGTTTAGCCGCAAATCAAGTTTAAAGATAAAAGTCTGTTTTTCAAATCATATGATACAGCGATTGAAAGGTGGCACTCCCTAGATCACGAATGTGCGTTCTTTAAGTCGCTAGGACGCTTAGTTTAGCCGCAAATCAAGTTTAAAGATGTCAACTTTGATGCCCGTAGGACGCTTAGTTTAGCCGCAAATCAAGTTTAAAGATAAAAGTCTGTTTTTCAAATCATGTGATACAGCGATTGAAAGGTGGCACTCCCTAGATCACGAATGTGCATTCTTTAAGTCGCTAGGACGCTTAGTTTAGCCGCAAATCAAGTTTAAAGATGTCAACTTTGATGCCCGTAGGACGCTTAGTTTAGCCGCAAATCAAGTTTAAAGATGTCAACTTTGATGCCCGTAGGACGTTAGTTTAGCCGCAAATCAAGTTTAAAGATGTCAACTTTTTATTTGGCGATACAATGGCAAGATACAGCCAGCGCCTTATAATGTTAATGGTAAATATTTCTTTGTTTCTTTATTTATTCATATCCCGAAAGATCTTAGACCCTTAGACTATTTAATCACATTTTCCAAAACTATTGTAGAATTACTAGAAAATTTTTTATTACCTAGCTGAAATCTCTCACAACAACGAATTTCATGTCATTCATTTTTAATTCTATGAGCTTCGATAAAAAAAAAGTCAATTAATTTGAACGGAACTCAGGTAAAATAACAAATTTTTCTGTCTGTCATCAATCTTTTTGAAAAGAATGGAAACCAATTTCTGGACATTAGTCAAATGAAGCCTATTTCTATCCGTGCCATTGTGAATTGTGTTCCAACATTTCTATCTGTTTTCATAAAAAATGTGAAGTTCATCAAAAATTGCGGCGGTTTGTTTTAAACTGTAAGCCATATTGTGTTGTGTGTCTACCTTCAAGAATCAACAACGGATAATGAAGATTGTGCCATCAAAAAAAATTCTATTACAAGACCGGCTCAAGATACTCAAAAGAAGACTAACTGTTGGTTTGTGGTTAGTAAAAAATTATTTTCAAAAAAAAAAAAAAAAAGGGGATCTACGATATCAAATCTCATACTCTCAAATTTTCACGATTTACTCCCGATTTTTCAAACACATTTGGATTTTCACTCACTTAAACCCAAACACTTACAAACTAATACACTTACATACTAACAAACACATTCCGGACGTCTCCGGAACTTCAATTTTGAATTTCACACATTAATAAAACCAAAAACTTTAATTTTAAACAACACGAAAGCATGAGACTTATCAATCGTACCAACGGATCCCCAAGGGAGCCTTGAAATTAATTTGCTTTTGTTCGTAAAACTACGAAAAAAAAACTGTGAATTATATCAAATGAAAAATTCGTATGGAACTTCAAATCAGTTTTCAAAGTCAAAGTCAAAGCTTCAAAAGTTTTGAAAAATTCATAGCCTAGACAAATTCAAAGCTTTGACAAATTTAAAGCTTTGAAAAATATTTTTTTTTTTTTTTTTTTCACAAAACTTTCGAAGCTTCAAAATTTTATCTTATGACATCTTATTAGACATTTATGTGAACATTTCATTTGTTTGTCACTAATCAACAAATGAATAACTCAAGAATGGCTCTGAATGGCTCAAAACATTTTTTTTGAAAAGGATTAAGTAGGTATTCAAAACATAGCGCTATTACTTTTATTGCTTTAAATTTTCTCTTATTGCAGAAATGAAGATAATCAAAATATGAAGAAAACTTCGAAACCAAAGCGTTAAGATGTGATGAATTGTTGATCTTTTCAAATGAAGAATGTATGCTCGAAGTGCATGTTCATTTCAAATATAAAGCAGATACAAATCTTGATATAAATATTTGTTCCAAAATTTAAGTGACAATAATACCAATTCGTTTCATGGTACACCTATGTATACAGTTTTTCTTTACAAACTTAAATAGAAGTTACACAGACGGTAGTATCGGTCAAATGTTCAAGAATTAACTTGTAAATGTTGTTGCAATCTTCAATAAAATATAATAATTTTGCTTGAATTTTTGGTTTTGTTTTTAAGAAGAAATAAGAATGGGCAATGTCGGAAATCTTTAAGACACATTCAAACAGTTTTTAATTTTTATATTCTATATATGTAGAAGATAGAAGATCTGTTGGTATCCATTCAAGATCAAACATTGAAAAGAATTCTGTCACGAACTCGTCATGCTTATAACAATTGATTAGTTTCTAGATATGGTTTTCCACGTATGCCATCTTGGCTAACCAATGAGATTTACTTCGATCGGAAAAAAAATTTCGGGGGGGTTTTCAAAAAATATGTTTAAAGTTTAAAGATAAAAGTCTGTTTTTCAAATCATGTGATACAGCGATTGAAAGGTGGCACTCCCTAGATCACGAATATGCATTTTTTAAGTCGCTAGGACGCTTAGTTTAGCCGCAAATCAAGTTTAAAGATGTCAACTTTGATGCCCGTAGGACGCTTAGTTTAGCCGCAAATCAATTTTAAAGATAAAAGTCTGTTTTTCAAATCATGTGATACAGCGATTGAAAGGTGGCACTCCCTAGATCACGAATATGCATTTTCTAAGTCGCTAGGACGCTTAGTTTAGCCGCAAATCAAGTTTAAAGATGTCATTTTTGATGCTAGTAGGACGCTTAGTTTAGCCGCAAATCAAGTTTAAAGATAAAAGTCTGTTTTTCAAATCATGTGATACAGCGATTGAAAGGTGGCACTCCCTAGATCACGAATATGCATTTTTTAAGTCGCTAGGACGCTTAGTTTAGCCGCAAATCAAGTTTAAAGGTGTCATTTTTGATGCCCGTAGGACGCTTAGTTTAGCCGCAAATCAAGTTTAAAGATAAAAGTCTGTTTTTCAAATCATGTTATACAGCGATTGAAAGGTGGCACTCCCTAGATCACGAATATGCATTCTTTAAGTCGCTAGGACGCTTAGTTTAGCCGCAAATCAAGTTTAAAGATGTCAACTTTGATGCCCGTAGGACGCTTAGTTTAGCCGCAAATCAAGTTTAAAGATAAAAGTCTGTTTTTCAAATCATGTGATACAGCGATTGAAAGGTGGCACTCCCTAGATCACGAATGTGCATTCTTTAAGTCGCTAGGACGCTTAGTTTAGCCGCAAATCAAGTTTAAAGATGTCAACTTTGATGCCCGTAGGACGCTTAGTTTAGCCGAAAATCAAGTTTAAAGATAAAAGTCTGTTTTTCAAATCATGTGATACAGCGATTGAAAGGTGGCACTCCCTAGATCACGAATATGCATTTTTTAAGTCGCTTGGACGCTTAGTTTAGCCGCAAATCAAGTTTAAAGATGTCAACTTTTTATTTGGCGATGCAATGGCAAGATACAGCCAGCGCCTTATAATGTTAATGGTAAAATTTCCTTGTTTCTTTATTTATTCATATCCCGAAAGATCTTAGACCCTTAGACTATTTAATCACATTTTCCAAAACTATTGTAGAATTACTAGAAAATTTTTTATTACCTAGCTGAAATCTCTCACAACTACGAATTTCATGTCATTCATTTTTAATTCTATGAGCTTCGATAAAAAAAAAGTCAATTAATTTGAACGGAACTCAGGTAAAATAACAAATTTTTCTGTCTGTCATCAATCTTTTTGAAAAGAATGGAAACCAATTTCTGGACATTAGTCAAATGAAGCCTATTTCTATCCGTGCCATTGTGAATTGTGTTCCAACATTTCTATCTGTTTTCATAAAAAATGTGAAGTTCATCAAAAATTGCGGCGGCTTTTTTTAAACTGTAAGCCATATTGTGTTGTGTGTCTACCTTCAAGAATCAACAACGGATAATGAAGATTGTGCCATCAAAAAAAATTCTATTACAAGACCGGCTCAAGATACTCAAAAGAAAACTAACTGTTGGTTTGTGGTTAGTAAAAAATTATTTTCAAAAAAAAAAAAAAAAAGGGGATCTACGATTTCAAATCTCATACTCTCAAATTTTCACGATTTACTCCCGATTTTTCAAACACATTTGGATTTTCACTCACTTAAACCCAAACACTTACAAACTAATACACTTACATACTAACAAACACATTCCGGACGTCTCCGGAACTTCAATTTTGAATTTCACACATTAATAAAACCAAAAACTTTAATTTTAAACAACACGAAAGCATGAGACTTATCAATCGTACCAACGGATCCCCAAGGGAGCCTTGAAATTAATTTGCTTTTGTTCGTAAAACTACGAAAAAAAAACTGTGAATTATATCAAATGAAAAATTCGTATGGAACTTCAAATCAGTTTTCAAAGTCAAAGTCAAAGCTTCAAAAGTTTTGAAAAATTCATAGCCTAGACAAATTCAAAGCTTTGACAAATTTAAAGCTTTGAAAAATAATTTTTTTTTTTTTATTTCAAAAAACTTTCGAAGCTTCAAAATTTTATCTTATGACATCTTATTAGACATTTATGTGAACATTTCATTTGTTTGTCACTAATCAACAAATGAATAACTCAAGAATGGCTCTGAATGGCTCAAAACATTTTTTTTGAAAAGGATTAAGTAGGTATGCAAAACATAGCGCTATTACTTTTATTGCTTTAAATTTTCTCTTATTGCAGAAATGAAGATAATCAAAATATGAAGAACATTTCGAAACCAAACCGTTAAGATGTGATGAATTGTTGATCTTTTCAAATGAAGAATGTATGCTCGAAGTGCATGTTCATTTCAAATATAAAGCAGATACAAATCTTGATATAAATATTTGTTCCAAAATTTAAGTGACAATAATACCAATTCGTTTCATGGTACACCTATGTATACAGTTTTTCTTTACAAACTTAAATAGAAGTTACACAGACGGTAGTATCGGTCAAATGTTCAAGAATTAACTTGTTAATGTTGTTGCAATCTTCAATAAAATATAATAATTTTGCTTGAATTTTTGGTTTTGTTTTTAAGAAGAAATAAGAATGGGCAATGTCGGAAATCTTTAAGACACATTCAAACAGTTTTTAATTTTTATATTCTATATATGTAGAAGATAGAAGATCTGTTGGTATCCATTCAAGATCAAACATTGAAAAGAATTCTGTCACGAACTCGTCATGCTTATAACAATTGGTTAGTTTCTAGATATGGTTTTCCACGTATGCCATCTTGGCTAACCAATGAGATTTACTTCGATCGGAAAAAAAATTTCGGGGGGGTTTTCAAAAAATATGTTTAAAGTTTAAAGATAAAAGTCTGTTTTTCAAATCATGTGATACAGCGATTGAAAGGTGGCACTACCTAGATCACGAATGTGCATTCTTTAAGTCGCTAGGACGCTTAGTTTAGCCGCAAATCAAGTTTAAAGATGTCAACTTTGATGCCTGTAGGACGCTTAGTTTAGCCGCAAATCAAGTTTAAAGATAAAAGTCTTTTTTTTCAAATCATGTGATACAGCGATTGAAAGGTGGCACTCCCTAGATCACGAATATGCATTCTTTAAGTCGCTAGGACGCTTAGTTTAGCCGCAAATCAAGTCGCTAGGACGCTTAGTTTAGCCGCAAATCAAGTTTAAAGATGTCAACTTTGATGCCCGTAGGACGCTTAGTTTAGCCGCAAATCAAGTTTAAAGATAAAAGTCTGTTTTTCAAATCATGTGATACAGCGATTGAAAGGTGGCACTCCCTAGATCACGAATGTGCGTTCTTTAAGTCGCTAGGACGCTTAGTTTAGCCGCAAATCAAGTTTAAAGAAGTCAACTTTGATGCCCGTAGGACGCTTAGTTTAGCCGCAAATCAAGTTTAAAGATAAAAGTCTGTTTTTCAAATCATGTGATAAGCGATTGAAAGGTGGCACTCCCTAGATCACGAATGTGCATTCTTTAAGTCGCTAGGACGCTTAGTTTAGCCGCAAATCAAGTTTAAAGATGTCAACTTTGATGCCCGTAGGACGCTTAGTTTAGCCGCAAATCAAGTTTAAAGATAAAAGTCTGTTTTTCAAATCATGTGATACAGCGATTGAAAGGTGGCACTCCCTAGATCACGAATATGCATTCTTTAAGTCGCTAGGACGCTTAGTTTAGCCGCAAATCAAGTCGCTAGGACGCTTAGTTTAGCCGCAAATCAAGTTTAAAGGTGTCAACTTTGATGCCCGTAGGACGCTTAGTTTAGCCGCAAATCAAGTTTAAAGATAAAAGTCTGTTTTTCAAATCATGTGATACAGCGATTGAAAGGTGGCACTCCCTAGATCACGAATATGCATTCTTTAAGTCGCTAGGACTCTTAGTTTAGCCGCAAATCAAGTTTAAAGATGTCAACTTTGATGCCCGTAGGACGCTTAGTTTAGCCGCAAATCAAGTTTAAAGATAAAAGTCTGTTTTTTCAAATCATGTGATACAGCGATTGAAAGGTGGCACTCCCTAGATCACGAATATGCATTTTTTAAGTCGCTAGGACGCTTAGTTTAGCCGCAAATCAAGTTTAAAGATGTCAACTTTTTATTTGGCGATACAATGGCAAGATACAGCCAGCGCCTTATAATGTTAATGGTAAATATTTCCTTGTTTCTTTATTTATTCATATCCCGAAATATCTTAGACCCTTAGACTATTTAATCACATTTTCCAAAACTGTTGTAGAATTACTAGAAAATTTTTTATTACCTAGCTGAAATCTCGCACAACAACGAATTTCATGTCATTCATTTTTAATTCTATGAGCTTCGATAAAAAAAAAGTCAATTAATTTGAACGGAACTCAGGTAAAATAACAAATTTTTCTGTCTGTCATCAATCTTTTTGAAAGGAATGGAAACCAATTTCTGGACATTAGTCAAATGAAGCCTATTTCTATCCGTGCCATTGTGAATTGTGTTCCAACATTTCTATCTGTTTTCATAAAAAATGTGAAGTTCATCAAAAATTGCGGCGGTTTGTTTTAAACTGTAAGCCATATTGTGTTGTGTGTCTACCTTCAAGAATCAACAACGGATAATGAAGATTGTGCCATCAAAAAAAATTCTATTACAAGACCGGCTCAAGATACTCAAAAGAAGACTAACTGTTGGTTTGTGGTTAGTAAAAAATTATTTTCAAAAAAAAAAAAAAAAAAGGGGATCTACGATATCAAATCTCATACTCTCAAATTTTCACGATTTACTCCCGATTTTTCAAACACATTTGGATTTTCACTCACTTAAACCCAAACACTTACAAACTAATACACTTACATACTAACAAACACATTCCGGACGTCTCCGGAACTTCAATTTTGAATTTCACACATTAATAAAACCAAAAACTTTAATTTTAAACAACACGAAAGCATGAGACTTATCAATCGTACCAACGGATCCCCAAGGGAGCCTTGAAATTAATTTGCTTTTGTTCGTAAAACTACGAAAAAAAAAATGTGAATTATATCAAATGAAAAATTCGTATGGAACTTCAAATCAGTTTTCAAAGTCAAAGTCAAAGCTTCAAAAGTTTTGAAAAATTCATAGCCTAGACAAATTCAAAGCTTTGACAAATTTAAAGCTTTGAAAAATAATTTTTTTTTTTTTTTCAAAAAACTTTCGAAGCTTCAAAATTTTATCTTATGACATCTTATTAGACATTTATGTGAACATTTCATTTGTTTGTCACTAATCAACAAATGAATAACTCAAGAATGGCTCTGAATGGCTCAAAACATTTTTTTTGAAAAGGATTAAGTAGGTATTCAAAACATAGCGCTATTACTTTTATTGCTTTAAATTCTCTCTTATTGCAGAAATGAAGATAATCAAAATATGAAGAACATTTCGAAACCAAAGCGTTAAGATGTGATGAATTGTTGATCTTTTCAAATGAAGAATGTATGCTCGAAGTGCATGTTCATTTCAAATATAAAGCAGATACAAATCTTGATATAAATATTTGTTCCAAAATTTAAGTGACAATAATACCAATTCGTTTCATGGTACACCTATGTATACAGTTTTTCTTTACAAACTTAAATAGAAGTTACACAGACGGTAGTATCGGTCAAATGTTCAAGAATTAACTTGTAAATGTTGTTGCAATCTTCAATAAAATATAATAATTTTGCTTGAATTTTTGGTTTTGTTTTTAAGAAGAAATAAGAATGGGCAATGTCGGAAATCTTTAAGACACATTCAAACAGTTTTTAATTTTTATATTCTATATATGTAGAAGATAGAAGATCTGTTGGTATCCATTCAAGATCAAACATTGAAAAGAATTCTGTCACGAAGTCGTCATGCTTATAACAATTGGTTAGTTTCTAGATATGGTTTTCCACGTATGCCATCTTGGCTAACCAATGAGATTTACTTCGATCGGAAAAAAAATTTCGGGGGGGTTTTCAAAAAATATGTTTAAAGTTTAAAGATAAAAGTCTGTTTTTCAAATCATGTGATACAGCGATTGAAAGGTGGCACTCCCTAGATCACGAATATGCATTTTTTAAGTCGCTAGGACGCTTAGTTTAGCCGCAAATCAAGTTTAAAGATGTCATTTTTGATGCCCGTAGGACGCTTAGTTTAGCCGCAAATCAAGTTTAAAGATAAAAGTCTGTTTTTCAAATCATGTGATACAGCGATTGAAAGGTGGCACTCCCTAGATCACGAATATGCATTCTTTAAGTCGCTAGGACGCTTAGTTTAGCCGCAAATCAAGTTTAAAGATGTCAACTTTGATGCCCGTAGGACGCTTAGTTTAGCCGCAAATCAAGTTTAAAGATAAAAGTCTGTTTTTCAAATCATGTGATACAGCGATTGAAAGGTGGCACTCCCTAGATCACGAATATGCATTTTTTAAGTCGCTAGGACGCTTAGTTTAGCCGCAAATCAAGTTAAAAGATGTCATTTTTGATGCCCGTAGGACGCTTAGTTTAGCCGCAAATCAAGTTTAAAGATAAAAGTCTGTTTTTCAAATCATGTGATACAGCGATTGAAAGGTGGCACTCCCTAGATCACGAATATGCATTTTTTAAGTCGCTAGGACGCTTAGTTTAGCCGCAAATCAAGTTTAAAGATGTCATTTTTGATGCCCGTAGGACGCTTAGTTTAGCCGCAAATCAAGTTTAAAGATAAAAGTCTGTTTTTCAAATCATGTGATACAGCGATTGAAAGGTGGCACTACCTAGATCACGAATATGCATTTTTTAAGTCGCTAGGACGCTTAGTTTAGCCGCAAATCAAGTTTAAAGATGTCAACTTTTTATTTGGCGATACAACGGCAAGATACAGCCAGCGCCTTATAATGTTAATGGTAAATATTTCTTTGTTTCTTTATTTATTCATATCCCGAAAGATCTTAGACCCTTAGACTATTTAATCACATTTTCCAAAACTATTGTAGAATTACTAGAAATTTTTTATTACCTAGCTGAAATCTCTCACAACAACGAATTTCATGTCATTCATTTTTAATTCTATGAGCTTCGATAAAAAAAAGTCAATTAATTTGAACGGAACTCAGGTAAAATAACAAATTTTTCTGTCTGTCATCAATCTTTTTGAAAAGAATGGAAACCAATTTCTGGACATTAGTCAAATGAAGCCTATTTCTATCCGTGCCATTGTGAATTGTGTTCCAACATTTCTATCTGTTTTCATTAAAAATGTGAAGTTCATCAAAAATTGCGGCGGCTTTTTTTAAACTGTAAGCCATATTGTGTTGTGTGTCTACCTTCAAGAATCAACAACGGATAATGAAGATTGTGCCATCAAAAAAAATTCTATTACAAGACCGGCTCAAGATACTCAAAAGAAAACTAACTGTTGGTTTGTGGTTAGTAAAAAATTATTTTCAAAAAAAAAAAAAAAAAGGGGATCTACGATATCAAATCTCATACTCTCAAATTTTCACGATTTACTCCCGATTTTTCAAACACATTTGGATTTTCACTCACTTAAACCCAAACACTTACAAACTAATACACTTACATACTAACAAACACATTCCGGACGTCTCCGGAACTTCAATTTTGAATTTCACACATTAATAAAACCAAAAACTTTAATTTTAAACAACACGAAAGCATGAGACTTATCAATCGTACCAACGGATCCCCAAGGGAGCCTTGAAATTAATTTGCTTTTGTTCGTAAAACTACGAAAAAAAAACTGTGAATTATATCAAATGAAAAATTCGTATGGAACTTCAAATCAGTTTTCAAAGTCAAAGTCAAAGCTTCAAAAGTTTTGAAAAATTCATAGCCTAGACAAATTCAAAGCTTTGACAAATTTAAAGCTTTGAAAAATATTTTTTTTTTTTTTTTTCAAAAAACTTTCGAAGCTTCAAAATTTTATCTTATGACATCTTATTAGACATTTATGTGAAAATTTCATTTGTTTGTCACTAATCAACAAATGAATAACTCAAGAATGGCTCTGAATGGCTCAAAACATTTTTTTGAAAAGGATTAAGTAGGTATTCAAAACATAGCGCTATTACTTTTATTGCTTTAAATTTTCTCTTATTGTAGAAATGAAGATAATCAAAATATGAAGAACATTTCGAAACCAAAGCGTTAAGATGTGATGAATTGTTGATCTTTTCAAATGAAGAATGTCTATGCTCGAAGTGCATGTTCATTTCAAATATAAAGCAGATACAAATCTTGATATAAATATTTGTTCCAAAATTTAAGTGACAATAATACCAATTCGTTTCATGGTACACCTATGTATACAGTTTTTCTTTACAAACTTAAATAGAAGTTACACAGACGGTAGTATCGGTCAAATGTTCAAGAATTAACTTGTAAATGTTGTTGCAATCTTCAATAAAATATAATAATTTTGCTTGAATTTTTGGTTTTGTTTTTAAGAAGAAATAAGAATGGGCAATGTCGGAAATCTTTAAGACACATTCAAACAGTTTTTAATTTTTATATTCTATATATGTAGAAGATAGAAGATCTGTTGGTATCCATTCAAGATCAAACATTGAAAAGAATTCTGTCACGAACTCGTCATGCTTATAACAATTGGTTAGTTTCTAGATATGGTTTTCCACGTATGCCATCTTGGCTAACCAATGAGATTTACATCGATCGGAAAAAAAATTTCGGGGGGGTTTTCAAAAAATATGTTTAAAGTTTAAAGATAAAAGTCTGTTTTTCAAATCATGTGATACAGCGATTGAAAGGTGGCACTCCCTAGATCACGAATATGCATTTTTTAAGTCGCTAGGACGCTTAGTTTAGCCGCAAATCAAGTTTAAAGATGTCAACTTTGATGCCGTAGGACGCTTAGTTTAGCCGCAAATCAAGTTTAAAGATAAAAGTCTGTTTTTCAAATCATGTGATACAGCGATTGAAAGGTGGCACTACCTAGATCACGAATGTGCATTCTTTAAGTCGCTAGGACGCTTAGTTTAGCCGCAAATCAAGTTTAAAGATGTCAACTTTGATGCCCGTAGGACGCTTAGTTTAGCCGCAAATCAAGTTTAAAGATAAAAGTCTTTTTTTTTCAAATCATGTGATACAGCGATTGAAAGGTGGCACTCCCTAGATCACGAATATGCATTCTTTAAGTCGCTAGGACGCTTAGTTTAGCCGCAAATCAAGTCGCTAGGACGCTTAGTTTAGCCGCAAATCAAGTTTAAAGATAAAAGTCTGTTTTTCAAATCATGTGATACAGCGATTGAAAGGTGGCACTCCCTAGATCACGAATATGCATTCTTTAAGTCGCTAGGACGCTTAGTTTAGCCGCAAATCAAGTCGCTAGGACGCTTAGTTTAGCCGCAAATCAAGTTTAAAGATAAAAGTCTGTTTTTCAAATCATGTGATACAGCGATTGAAAGGTGGCACTACCTAGATCACGAATGTGCGTTCTTTAAGTCGCTAAGACGCTTAGTTTAGCCGCAAATCAAGTTTAAAGATGTCAACTTTGATGCCCGTAAAACGCTTAGTTTAGCCGCAAATCAAGTTTAAAGATAAAAGTCTGTTTTTCAAATCATGTGATACAGCGATTGAAAGGTGGCACTCCCTAGATCACGAATGTGCATTCTTTAAGTCGCTAGGACGCTTAGTTTAGCCGCAAATCAAGTTTAAAGATGTCATTTTTGATGCCCGTAGGACGCTTAGTTTAGCCGCAAATCAAGTTTAAAGATAAAAGTCTGTTTTTCAAATCATGTGATACAGCGATTGAAAGGTGGCACTCCCTAGATCACGAATATGCATTTTTTAAGTCGCTAGGACGCTTAGTTTAGCCGCAAATCAAGTTTAAAGATGTCAACTTTGATGCCCGTAGGACGCTTAGTTTAGCCGCAAATCAAGTTTAAAGATAAAAGTCTGTTTTTCAAATCATGTGATACAGCGATTGAAAGGTGGCACTCCCTAGATCACGAATGTGCATTCTTTAAGTCGGTAGGACGCTTAGTTTAGCCGCAAATCAAGTTTAAAGATGTCAACTTTGATGCCCGTAGGACGCTTAGTTTAGCCGCAAATCAAGTTTAAAGATAAAAGTCTGTTTTTCAAATCATGTGATACAGCGATTGAAAGGTGGCACTCCCTAGATCACGAATGTGCGTTCTTTAAGTCGCTAGGACGCTTAGTTTAGCCGCAAATCAAGTTTAAAGAAGTCAACTTTGATGCCCGTAGGACGCTTAGTTTAGCCGCAAATCAAGTTTAAAGATAAAAGTCTGTTTTTCAAATCATGTGATACAGCGATTGAAAGGTGGCACTCCCTAGATCACGAATGTGCATTCTTTTAGTCGCTAGGACGCTTAGTTTAGCCGCAAATCAAGTTTAAAGATGTCAACTTTGATGCCCGTAGGACGCTTAGTTTAGCCGCAAATCAAGTTTAAAGATGTCAACTTTGATGCCCGTAGGACGTTAGTTTAGCCGCAAATCAAGTTTAAAGATGTCAACTTTTTATTTGGCGATACAATGGCAAGATACAGCCAGCGCCTTATAATGTTAATGGTAAATATTTCCTTGTTTCTTTATTTATTCATATCCCGAAAGATCTTAGACCCTTAGACTATTTAATCACATTTTCCAAAACTATTGTAGAATTACTAGAAAATTTTTTATTACCTAGCTGAAATCTCTCACAACAACGAATTTCATGTCATTCATTTTTAATTCTATGAGCTTCGATAAAAAAAAAGTCAATTAATTTGAACGGAACTCAGGTAAAATAACAAATTTTTCTGTCTGTCATCAATCTTTTTGAAAAGAATGGAAACCAATTTCTGGACATTAGTCAAATGAAGCCTATTTCTATCCGTGCCATTGTGAATTCTGTTCCAACATTTCTATCTATTTCATAAAAAATGTGAAGTTCATCAAAAATTTGCGGCGGCTTTTTTTAAACTGTAAGCCATATTGTGTTGTGTGTCTACCTTCAAGAATCAACAACGGATAATGAAGATTGTGCCATCAAAAAAAATTCTATTACAAGACCGGCTCAAGATACTCAAAAGAAAACTAACTGTTGGTTTGTGGTTAGTAAAAAATTATTTTCAAAAAAAAAAAAAAAAAGGGGATCTACGATATCAAATCTCATACTCTCAAATTTTCACGATTTACTCCCGATTTTTCAAACACATTTGGATTTTCACTCACTTAAACCCAAACACTTACAAACTAATACACTTACATACTAACAAACACATTCCGGACGTCTCCGGAACTTCAATTTTGAATTTCACACATTAATAAAACCAAAAACTTTAATTTTAAACAACACGAAAGCATGAGACTTATCAATCGTACCAACGGATCCCCAAGGGAGCCTTGAAATTAATTTGCTTTTGTTCGTAAAACTACGAAAAAAAAACTGTGAATTATATCAAATGAAAAATTCGTATGGAACTTCAAATCAGTTTTCAAAGTCAAAGTCAAAGCTTCAAAAGTTTTGAAAAATTCATAGCCTAGACAAATTCAAAGCTTTGACAAATTTAAAGCTTTGAAAAATAATTTTTTTTTTTTTTCAAAAAACTTTCGAAGCTTCAAAATTTTATCTTATGACATCTTATTAGACATTTATGTGAACATTTCATTTGTTTGTCACTAATCAACAAATGAATAACTCAAGAATGGCTCTGAATGGCTCAAAACATTTTTTTTTAAAAGGATTAAGTAGGTATTCAAAACATAGCGCTATTACTTTTATTGCTTTAAATTTTCTCTTATTGCAGAAATGAAGATAATCAAAATATGAAGAACATTTCGAAACCAAAGCGTTAAGATGTGATGAATTGTTGATATTTTCAAATGAAGAATGTATGCTCGAAGTGCATGTTCATTTCAAATATAAAGCAGATACAAATCTTGATATAAATATTTGTTCCAAAATTTAAGTGACAATAATACCAATTCGTTTCATGGTACACCTATGTATACAGTTTTTCTTTACAAACTTAAATAGAAGTTACACAGACGGTAGTATCGGTCAAATGTTCAAGAATTAACTTGTAAATGTTGTTGCAATCTTCAATAAAATATAATAATTTAGCTTGAATTTTTGGTTTTGTTTTTAAGAAGAAATAAGAATGGGCAATGTCGGAAATCTTTAAGACACATTCAAACAGTTTTTAATTTTTATATTCTATATATGTAGAAGATAGAAGATCTGTTGGTATCCATTCAAGATCAAACATTGAAAAGAATTCTGTCACGAACTCGTCATGCTTATAACAATTGGTTAGTTTCTAGATATGGTTTTCCACGTATGCCATCTTGGCTAACCAATGAGATTTACTTCGATCGGAAAAAAAATTTCGGGGGGGTTTTCAAAAAATATGTTTAAAGTTTAAAGATAAAAGTCTGTTTTTCAAATCATGTGATACAGCGATTGAAAGGTGGCACTCCCTAGATCACGAATATGCATTTTTTAAGTCGCTAGGACGCTTAGTTTAGCCGCAAATCAAGTTTAAAGATGTCAACTTTGATGCCCGTAGGACGCTTAGTTTAGCCGCAAATCAAGTTTAAAGATAAAAGTCTGTTTTTCAAATCATGTGATACAGCGATTGAAAGGTGGCACTCCCTAGATCACGAATATGCATTTTTTAAGTCGCTAGGACGCTTAGTTTAGCCGCAAATCAAGTTTAAAGATGTCAACTTTGATGCCCGTAGGACGCTTAGTTTAGCCGCAAATCAAGTTTAAAGATAAAAGTCTGTTTTTCAAATCATGTGATACAGCGATTGAAAGGTGGCACTCCCTAGATCACGAATATGCATTTTTTAAGTCGCTAGGACGCTTAGTTTAGCCGCAAATCAAGTTTAAAGATGTCATTTTTGATGCCCGTAGGACGCTTAGTTTAGCCGCAAATCAAGTTTAAAGATAAAAGTCTGTTTTTCAAATCATGTGATACAGCGATTGAAAGGTGGCACTCCCTAGATCACGAATATGCATTTTTTAAGTCGCTAGGACGCTTAGTTTAGCCGCAAATCAAGTTTAAAGATGTCAACTTTGATGCCCGTAGGACGCTTAGTTTAGCCGCAAATCAAGTTTAAAGATAAAAGTCTGTTTTTCAAATCATGTGATACAGCGATTGAAAGGTGGCACTCCCTAGATCACGAATATGCATTTTTTAAGTCGCTAGGACGCTTAGTTTAGCCGCAAATCAAGTTTAAAGATGTCAACTTTGATGCCCGTAGGACGCTTAGTTAAGCCGCAAATCAAGTTTAAAGATAAAAGTCTGTTTTTCAAATCATGTGATACAGCGATTGAAAGGTGGCACTCCCTAGATCACGAATATGCATTTTTTAAGTCGCTAGGACGCTTAGTTTAGCCGCAAATCAAGTTTAAAGATGTCATTTTTGATGCCCGTAGGACGCTTAGTTTAGCCGCAAATCAAGTTTAAAGATAAAAGTCTGTTTTTCAAATCATGTGATACAGCGATTGAAAGGTGGCACTCCCTAGATCACGAATATGCATTTTTTAAGTCGCTAGGACGCTTAGTTTAGCCGCAAATCAAGTTTAAAGATGTCAATCAAGTTTAAAGATAAAAGTCTGTTTTTCAAATCATGTGATACAGCGATTGAAAGGTGGCACTCCCTAGATCACGAATATGCATTTTTTAAGTCGCTAGGACGCTTAGTTTAGCCGCAAATCAAGATGTCAACTTTGATGCCCGTAGGACGCTTAGTTTAGCCGCAAATCAAGTTTAAAGATAAAAGTCTGTTTTTCAAATCATGTGATACAGCGATTGAAAGGTGGCACTCCCTAGATCACGAATATGCATTTTTTAAGTCGCTAGGACGCTTAGTTTAGCCGCAAATCAAGTTTAAAGATGTCAACTTTGATGCCCGTAGGACGCTTAGTTTAGCCGCAAATCAAGTTTAAAGATAAAAGTCTGTTTTTCAAATCATGTGATACAGCGATTGAAAGGTGGCACTCCCTAGATCACGAATATGCATTCTTTAAGTCGCTAGGATGCTTAGTTTAGCCGCAAATCAAGTCGCTAGGACGCTTAGTTTAGCCGCAAATCAAGTTTAAAGATAAAAGTCTGTTTTTCAAATCATGTGATACAGCGATTGAAAGGTGGCACTCCCTAGATCACGAATATGCATTCTTTAAGTCGCTATGACGCTTAGTTTAGCCGCAAATCAAGTCGCTAGGACGCTTAGTTTAGCCGCAAATCAAGTTTAAAGATAAAAGTCTGTTTTGCAAATCATTTGATACAGCGATTGAAAGGTGGCACTCCCTAGATCACGAATATGCATTCTTTAAGTCGCTAGGACGCTTAGTTTAGCCGCAAATCAAGTTTAAAGATGTCATTTTTGATGCCCGTAGGACGCATAGTTTAGCCGCAAATCAAGTTTAAAGATAAAAGTCTGTTTTTCAAATCATGTGATACAGCGATTGAAAGGTGGCACTCCCTAGATCACGAATAAGCATTTTTTAAGTCGCTAGGACGCTTAGTTTAGCCGCAAATCAAGTTTAAAAATGTCAACTTCGATGCCCGTAGGACGCTTAGTTTAGCCGCAAATCAAGTTTAAAGATAAAAGTCTGTTTTTCAAATCATGTGATACAGCGATTGAAAGGTGGCACTACCTAGATCACGAATATGCATTCTTTAAGTCGCTAGGACGCTTAGTTTAGCCGCAAATCAAGTCGCTAGGACGCTTAGTTTAGCCGCAAATCAAGTTTAAAGATAAAAGTCTGTTTTTCAAATCATGTGATACAGCGATTGAAAGGTGGCACTCCCTAGATCACGAATATGCATTTTTTAAGTCGCTATGACGCTTAGTTTAGCCGCAAATCAAGTCGCTAGGACGCTTAGTTTAGCCGCAAATCAAGTTTAAAGATAAAAGTCTGTTTTTCAAATCATTTGATACAGCGATTGAAAGGTGGCACTCCCTAGATCACGAATATGCATTCTTTAAGTCGCTAGGACGCTTAGTTTAGCCGCAAATCAAGTTTAAAGATAAAAGTCTGTTTTTCAAATCATGTGATACAGCGATTGAAAGGTGGCACTACCTAGATCACGAATGTGCATTCTTTAAGTCGCTAGGACGCTTAGTTTAGCCGCAAATCAAATTTAAAGATGTCAACTTTGATGCCCATAGGACGCTTAGTTTAGCCGCAAATCAAGTTTAAAGATAAAAGTCTTTTTTTTCAAATCATGTGATACAGCGATTGAAAGGTGGCACTCCCTAGATCACGAATATGCATTCTTTAAGTCGCTAGGACGCTTAGTTTAGCCGCAAATCAAGTCGCTAGGACGCTTAGTTTAGCCGCAAATCAAGTTTAAAGATAAAAGTCTGTTTTTCAAATCATGTGATACAGCGATTGAAAGGTGGCACTCCCTAGATCACGAATATCCATTCTTTAAGTCGCTAGGACGCTTAGTTTAGCCGCAAATCAAGGCGCTAGGACGCTTAGTTTAGCCGCAAATCAAGTATAAAGGTGTCAACTTTGATGCCCGTAGGACGCTTAGTTTAGCCGCAAATCAAGTTTAAAGAAAAAAGTCTGTTTTTCAAATCATGTGATACAGCGATTGAAAGGTGGCACTCCCTAGATCACGAATGTGCATTCTTTAAGTCGCTAGGACGCTTAGTTTAGCCGCAAATCAAGTTTAAAGATGTCAACTTTGATGCCCGTAGGACGCTTAGTTTAGCCGCAAATCAAGTTTAAAGATAAAAGTCTGTTTTTCAAATCATGTGATACAGCGATTGAAAGGTGGCACTCCCTAGATCACGAATGTGCGTTCTTTAAGTCGCTAGGACGCTTAGTTTAGCCGCAAATCAAGTTTAAAGATGTCAACTTTGATGCCCGTAGGACGCTTAGTTTAGCCGCAAATCAAGTTTAAAGATAAAAGTCTGTTTTTCAAATCATGTGATACAGCGATTGAAAGGTGGCACTCCCTAGATCACGAATGTGCATTCTTTAAGTCGCTAGGACGCCTAGTTTAGCCGCAAATCAAGTTTAAAGATGTCATTTTTGATGCCCGTAGGACGCTTAGTTTAGCCGCAAATCAAGTTTAAAGATAAAAGTCTGTTTTTCAAATCATGTGATACAGCGATTGAAAGGTGGCACTCCCTAGATCACGAATATGCATTTTTTAAGTCGCTAGGACGCTTAGTTTAGCCGCAAATCAAGATGTCAACTTTGATGCCCGTAGGACGCTTAGTTTAGCCGCAAATCAAGTTTAAAGATAAAAGTTTGTTTTTCAAATCATGTGATACAGCGATTGAAAGGTGGCACTCCCTAGATCACGAATATGCATTTTTTAAGTCGCTAGGACGCTTAGTTTAGCCGCAAATCAAGTTTAATGATGTCAACTTTGATGCCCGTAGGACGCTTAGTTTAGCCGCAAATCAAGTTTAAAGATAAAAGTCTGTTTTTCAAATCATGTGATACAGCGATTGAAAGGTGGCACTCCCTAGATCACGAATATGCATTCTTTAAGTCGCTAGGACGCTTAGTTTAGCCGCAAATCAAGTCGCTAGGACGCTTAGTTTAGCCGCAAATCAAGTTTAAAGATAAAAGTCTGTTTTTCAAATCATGTGATACAGCGATTGAAAGGTGGCACTCCCTAGATCACGAATATGCATTCTTTAAGTCGCTATGACGCTTAGTTTAGCCGCAAATCAAGTCGCTAGGACGCTTAGTTTAGCCGCAAATCAAGTTTAAAGATGTCAACTTTGATGCCCGTAGGACGCTTAGTTTAGCCGCAAATCAAGTTTAAAGATAAAAGTCTGTTTTTCAAATCATGTGATACAGCGATTGAAAGGTGGCACTCCCTAGATCACGAATATGCATTTTTTAAGTCGCTAGGACGCTTAGTTTAGCCGCAAATCAAGTTTAAAGATGTCATTTTTGATGCCCGTAGGACGCTTAGTTTAGCCGCAAATCAAGTTTAAAGATAAAAGTCTGTTTTTCAAATCATGTGATACAGCGATTGAAAGGTGGCACTCCCTAGATCACGAATATGCATTTTTTAAGTCGCTAGGACGCTTAGTTTAGCCGCAAATCAAGTTTAAAGATGTCAACTTTGATGCCCGTAGGACGCTTAGTTTAGCCGCAAATCAAGTTTAAAGATAAAAGTCTGTTTTTCAAATCATGTGATACAGCGATTGAAAGGTGGCACTCCCTAGATCACGAATATGCATTTTTTAAGTCGCTAGGACGCTTAGTTTAGCCGCAAATCAAGTTTAAAGATGTCAACTTTGATGCCCGTAGGACGCTTAGTTTAGCCGCAAATCAAGTTTAAAGATAAAAGTCTGTTTTTCAAATCATGTGATACAGCGATTGAAAGGTGGCACTCCCTAGATCACGAATATGCATTTTTTAAGTCGCTAGGACGCTTAGTTTAGCCGCAAATCAAGTTTAAAGATGTCATTTTTGATGCCCGTAGGACGCTTAGTTTAGCCGCAAATCAAGTTTAAAGATAAAAGTCTGTTTTTCAAATCATGTGATACAGCGATTGAAAGGTGGCACTCCCTAGATCACGAATATGCATTTTTTAAGTCGCTAGGACGCTTAGTTTAGCCGCAAATCAAGTTTAAAGATGTCAATCAAGTTTAAAGATAAAAGTCTGTTTTTCAAATCATGTGATACAGCGATTGAAAGGTGGCACTCCCTAGATCACGAATATGCATTTTTTAAGTCGCTAGGACGCTTAGTTTAGCCGCAAATCAAGATGTCAACTTTGATGCCCGTAGGACGCTTAGTTTAGCCGCAAATCAAGTTTAAAGATAAAAGTCTGTTTTTCAAATCATGTGATACAGCGATTGAAAGGTGGCACTCCCTAGATCACGAATAAGCATTTTTTAAGTCGCTAGGACGCTTAGTTTAGCCGCAAATCAAGTTTAAAAATGTCAACTTCGATGCCCGTAGGACGCTTAGTTTAGCCGCAAATCAAGTTTAAAGATAAAAGTCTGTTTTTCAAATCATGTGATACAGCGATTGAAAGGTGGCACTACCTAGATCACGAATATGCATTCTTTAAGTCGCTAGGACGCTTAGTTTAGCCGCAAATCAAGTCGCTAGGACGCTTAGTTTAGCCGCAAATCAAGTTTAAAGATAAAAGTCTGTTTTTCAAATCATGTGATACAGCGATTGAAAGGTGGCACTCCCTAGATCACGAATATGCATTTTTTAAGTCGCTATGACGCTTAGTTTAGCCGCAAATCAAGTCGCTAGGACGCTTAGTTTAGCCGCAAATCAAGTTTAAAGATAAAAGTCTGTTTTTCAAATCATTTGATACAGCGATTGAAAGGTGGCACTCCCTAGATCACGAATATGCATTCTTTAAGTCGCTAGGACGCTTAGTTTAGCCGCAAATCAAGTTTAAAGATAAAAGTCTGTTTTTCAAATCATGTGATACAGCGATTGAAAGGTGGCACTACCTAGATCACGAATGTGCATTCTTTAAGTCGCTAGGACGCTTAGTTTAGCCGCAAATCAAATTTAAAGATGTCAACTTTGATGCCCATAGGACGCTTAGTTTAGCCGCAAATCAAGTTTAAAGATAAAAGTCTTTTTTTTCAAATCATGTGATACAGCGATTGAAAGGTGGCACTCCCTAGATCACGAATATGCATTCTTTAAGTCGCTAGGACGCTTAGTTTAGCCGCAAATCAAGTCGCTAGGACGCTTAGTTTAGCCGCAAATCAAGTTTAAAGATAAAAGTCTGTTTTTCAAATCATGTGATAAAGCGATTGAAAGGTGGCACTCCCTAGATCACGAATATCCATTCTTTAAGTCGCTAGGACGCTTAGTTTAGCCGCAAATCAAGGCGCTAGGACGCTTAGTTTAGCCGCAAATCAAGTATAAAGGTGTCAACTTTGATGCCCGTAGGACGCTTAGTTTAGCCGCAAATCAAGTTTAAAGAAAAAAGTCTGTTTTTCAAATCATGTGATACAGCGATTGAAAGGTGGCACTCCCTAGATCACGAATGTGCATTCTTTAAGTCGCTAGGACGCTTAGTTTAGCCGCAAATCAAGTTTAAAGATGTCAACTTTGATGCCCGTAGGACGCTTAGTTTAGCCGCAAATCAAGTTTAAAGATAAAAGTCTGTTTTTCAAATCATGTGATACAGCGATTGAAAGGTGGCACTCCCTAGATCACGAATGTGCGTTCTTTAAGTCGCTAGGACGCTTAGTTTAGCCGCAAATCAAGTTTAAAGATGTCAACTTTGATGCCCGTAGGACGCTTAGTTTAGCCGCAAATCAAGTTTAAAGATAAAAGTCTGTTTTTCAAATCATGTGATACAGCGATTGAAAGGTGGCACTCCCTAGATCACGAATGTGCATTCTTTAAGTCGCTAGGACGCCTAGTTTAGCCGCAAATCAAGTTTAAAGATGTCATTTTTGATGCCCGTAGGACGCTTAGTTTAGCCGCAAATCAAGTTTAAAGATAAAAGTCTGTTTTTCAAATCATGTGATACAGCGATTGAAAGGTGGCACTCCCTAGATCACGAATATGCATTTTTTAAGTCGCTAGGACGCTTAGTTTAGCCGCAAATCAAGTTTAAAGATGTCATTTTTGATGCCCGTAGGACGCTTAGTTTAGCCGCAAATCAAGTTTAAAGATAAAAGTCTGTTTTTCAAATCATGTGATACAGCGATTGAAAGGTGGCACTCCCTAGATCACGAATATGCATTTTTTAAGTCGCTAGGACGCTTAGTTTAGCCGCAAATCAAGTTTAAAGATGTCAACTTTGATGCCCGTAGGACGCTTAGTTTAGCCGCAAATCAAGTTTAAAGATGTCAACTTTTTATTTGGCGATACAATGGCAAGATACAGCCAGCGCCTTATAATGTTAATGGTAAATATTTCTTTGTTTCTTTATTTATTCATATCCCGAAAGATCTTAGACCCTTAGACTATTTAATCACATTTTCCAAAACTATTGTAGAATTACTAGAAAATTTTTTATTACCTAGCTGAAATCTCTCACAACAACGAATTTCATGTCATTCATTTTTAATTCTATGAGCTTCGATAAAAAAAAAGTAAAATAACAAATTTTTCTGTCTGTCATCAATCTTTTTGAAAAGAATGGAAACCAATTTCTGGACATTAGTCAAATGAAGCCTATTTCTATCCGTGCCATTGTGAATTGTGTTCCAACATTTCTATCTGTTTTCATAAAAAAATGTGAAGTTCATCAAAAATTGCGGCGGCTTTTTTTAAACTGTAAGCCATATTGTGTTGTGTGTCTACCTTCAAGAATCAACAACGGATAATGAAGATTGTGCCATCAAAAAAAATTCTATTACAAGACCGGCTCAAGATACTCAAAAGAAGACTAACTGTTGGTTTGTGGTTAGTAAAAAATTATTTTCAACAAAAAAAAAAAAAAGGGGATCTACGATATCAAATCTCATACTCTCAAATTTTCACGATTTACTCCCGATTTTTCAAACACATTTGGATTTTCACTCACTTAAACCCAAACACTTACAAACTAATACACTTACATACTAACAAACACATTCCGGACGTCTCCGGAACTTCAATTTTGAATTTCACACATTAATAAAACCAAAAACTTTAATTTTAAACAACACGAAAGCATGAGACTTATCAATCGTACCAACGGATCCCCAAGGGAGCCTTGAAATTAATTTGCTTTTGTTCGTAAAACTACGAAAAAAAAACTGTGAATTATATCAAATGAAAAATTCGTATGGAACTTCAAATCAGTTTTCAAAGTCAAAGTCAAAGCTTCAAAAGTTTTGAAAAATTCATAGCCTAGACAAATTCAAAGCTTTGACAAATTTAAAGCTTTGAAAAATAATTTTTTTTTTTTTTTTTTCAAAAAACTTTCGAAGCTTCAAAATTTTATCTTATGACATCTTATTAGACATTTATGTGAACATTTCATTTGTTTGTCACTAATCAACAAATGAATAACTCAAGAATGGCTCTGAATGGCTCAAAACATTTTTTTTTGAAAAGGATTAAGTAGGTATTCAAAACATAGCGCTATTACTTTTATTGCTTTAAATTTTCTCTTATTGCAGAAATGAAGATAATCAAAATATGAAGAAAACTTCGAAACCAAAGCGTTAAGATGTGATGAATTGTTGATCTTTTCAAATGAAGAATGTATGCTCGAAGTGCATGTTCATTTCAAATATAAAGCAGATACAAATCTTGATATAAATATTTGTTCCAAAATTTAAGTGACAATAATACCAATTCGTTTCATGGTACACCTATGTATACAGTTTTTCTTTACAAACTTAAATAGAAGTTACACAGACGGTAGTATCGGTCAAATGTTCAAGAATTAACTTGTAAATGTTGTTGCAATCTTCAATAAAATATAATAATTTTGCTTGAATTTTTGGTTTTGTTTTTAAGAAGAAATAAGAATGGGCAATGTCGGAAATCTTTAAGACACATTCAAACAGTTTTTAATTTTTATATTCTATATATGTAGAAGATAGAAGATCTGTTGGTATCCATTCAAGATCAAACATTGAAAAGAATTCTGTCACGAACTCGTCATGCTTATAACAATTGGTTAGTTTCTAGATATGGTTTTCCACGTATGCCATCTTGGCTAACCAATGAGATTTACTTCGATCGGAAAAAAAATTTCGGGGGGGTTTTCAAAAAATATGTTTAAAGTTTAAAGATAAAAGTCTGTTTTTCAAATCATGTGATACAGCGATTGAAAGGTGGCACTCCCTAGATCACGAATATGCATTTTTTAAGTCGCTAGGACGCTTAGTTTAGCCGCAAATCAAGTTTAAAGATGTCAACTTTGATGCCCGTAGGACGCTTAGTTTAGCCGCAAATCAAGTTTAAAGATAAAAGTCTGTTTTTCAAATCATGTGATACAGCGATTGAAAGGTGGCACTCCCTAGATCACGAATATGCATTTTTTAAGTCGCTAGGACGCTTAGTTTAGCCGCAAATCAAGTTTAAAGATGTCAACTTTGATGCCCGTAGGACGCTTAGTTTAGCCGCAAATCAAGTTTAAAGATAAAAGTCTGTTTTTCAAATCATGTGATACAGCGATTGAAAGGTGGCACTCCCTAGATCACGAATATGCATTTTTTTAAGTCGCTAGGACGCTTAGTTAAGCCGCAAATCAAGTTTAAAGATGTCAACTTTGATGCCCGTAGGACGCTTAGTTTAGCCGCAAATCAAGTTTAAAGATAAAAGTCTGTTTTTCAAATCATGTGATACAGCGATTGAAAGGTGGCACTCCCTAGATCACGAATATGCATTTTTTAAGTCGCTAGGACGCTTAGTTTAGCCGCAAATCAAGTTTAAAGATGTCAACTTTGATGCCCGTAGGACGCTTAGTTTAGCCGCAAATCAAGTTTAAAGATAAAAGTCTGTTTTTCAAATCATGTGATACAGCGATTGAAAGGTGGCACTCCCTAGATCACGAATATGCATTTTTTAAGTCGCTAGGACGCTTAGTTTAGCCGCAAATCAAGTTTAAAGATGTCAACTTTGATGCCCGTAGGACGCTTAGTTTAGCCGCAAATCAAGTTTAAAGATAAAAGTCTGTTTTTCAAATCATGTGATACAGCGATTGAAAGGTGGCACTCCCTAGATCACGAATATGCATTTTTTAAGTCGCTAGGACGCTTAGTTTAGCCGCAAATCAAGTTTAAAGATATCATTTTTGATGCCCGTAGGACGCTTAGTTTAGCCGCAAATCAAGTTTAAAGATAAAAGTCTGTTTTTCAAATCATGTGATACAGCGATTGAAAGGTGGCACTCCCTAGATCACGAATATGCATTTTTTAAGTCGCTAGGACGCTTAGTTTAGCCGCAAATCAAGTTTAAAGATGTCAACTTTGATGCCCGTAGGACGCTTAGTTTAGCCGCAAATCAAGTCGCTAGGACGCTTAGTTTAGCCGCAAATCAAGTTTAAAGATGTCAACTTTTTATTTGGCGATACAATGGCAAGATACAGCCAGCGCCTTATAATGTTAATGGTAAATATTTCTTTGTTTCTTTATTTATTCATATCCCGAAAGATCTTAGACCCTTAGACTATTTAATCACATTTTCCAAAACTATTGTAGAATTACTAGAAAATTTTTTATTACCTAGCTGAAATCTCTCACAACAACGAATTTCATGTCATTCATTTTTAATTCTATGAGCTTCGATAAAAAAAAAGTCAATTAATTTGAACGGAACTCAGGTAAAATAACAAATTTTTCTGTCTGTCATCAATCTTTTTGAAAAGAATGGAAACCAATTTCTGGACATTAGTCAAAAGAAGCCTATTTCTATCCGTGCCATTGTGAATTTTGTTCCAACATTTCTATCTGTTTTCATAAAAAATGTGAAGTTCATCAAAAATTGCGGCGGCTTTTTTTAAACTGTAAGCCATATTGTGTTGTGTGTCTACCTTCAAGAATCAACAACGGATAATGAAGATTGTGCCATCAAAAAAAATTCTATTACAAGACCGGCTTAAGATACTCAAAAGAAGACTAACTGTTGGTTTGTGGTTAGTAAAAAATTATTTTCAAAAAAAAAAAAAAGGGGATCTACGATATCAAATCTCATACTCTTAAATTTTCACGATTTACTCCCGATTTTTCAAACACATTTGGATTTTCACTCACTTAAACCCAAACACTTACAAACTAATACACTTACATACTAACAAACACATTCCGGACGTCTCCGGAACTTCAATTTTGAATTTCACACATTAATAAAACCAAAAACTTTAATTTTAAACAACACGAAAGCATGAGACTTATCAATCGTACCAACGGATCCCCAAGGGAGCCTTGAAATTAATTTGCTTTTGTTCGTAAAACTACGAAAAAAAAACTGTGAATTATATCAAATGAAAAATTCGTATGGAACTTCAAATCAGTTTTCAAAGTCAAAGTCAAAGCTTCAAAAGTTTTGAAAAATTCATAGCCTAGACAAATTCAAAGCTTTGACAAATTTAAAGCTTTGAAAAATAATTTTTTTTTTTTTTTTTTTCAAAAAACTTTCGAAGCTTCAAAATTTTATCTTATGACATCTTATTAGACATTTATGTGAAAATTTCATTTGTTTGTCACTAATCAACAAATGAATAACTCAAGAATGGCTCTGAATGGCTCAAAACATTTTTTTTGAAAAGGATTAAGTAGGTATTCAAAACATAGCGCTATTACTTTTATTGCTTTAAATTTTCTCTTATTGCAGAAATGAAGATAATCAAAATATGAAGAACATTTCGAAACCAAAGCGTTAAGATGTGATGAATTGTTGATCTTTTCAAATGAAGAATGTATGCTCGAAGTGCATGTTCATTTCAAATATAAAGCAGATACAAATCTTGATATAAATATTTGTTCCAAAATTTAAGTGACAATAATACCAATTCGTTTCATGGTACACCTATGTATACAGTTTTTCTTTACAAACTTAAATAGAAGTTACACAGACGGTAGTATCGGTCAAATGTTCAAGAATTAACTTGTAAATGTTGTTGCAATCTTCAATAAAATATAATAATTTTGCTTGAATTTTTGGTTTTGTTTTTAAGAAGAAATAAGAATGGGCAATGTCGGAAATCTTTAAGACACATTCAAACAGTTTTTAATTTTTATATTCTATATACATATGTAGAAGATAGAAGATCTGTTGGTATCCATTCAAGATCAAACATTGAAAAGAATTCTGTCACGAACTCGTCATGCTTATAACAATTGGTTAGTTTCTAGATATGCTTTTCCACGTATGCCATCTTGGCTAACCAATGAGATATACTTCGATCGGAAAAAAAATTTCGGGGGGGTTTTCAAAAAATATGTTTAAAGTTTAAAGATAAAAGTCTGTTTTTCAAATCATGTGATACAGCGATTGAAAGGTGGCACTCCCTAGATCACGAATATGCATTTTTTAAGTCGCTAGGACGCTTAGTTTAGCCGCAAATCAAGTTTAAAGATGTCAACTTTGATGCCCGTAGGACGCTTAGTTTAGCCGCAAATCAAGTTTAAAGATAAAAGTCTGTTTTTCAAATCATGTGATACAGCGATTGAAAGGTGGCACTCCCTAGATCACGAATATGCATTTTTTAAGTCGCTAGGACGCTTAGTTTAGCCGCAAATCAAGTTTAAAGATGTCAACTTTGATGCCCGTAGGACGCTTAGTTTAGCCGCAAATCAAGTTTAAAGATAAAAGTCTGTTTTTCAAATCATGTGATACAGCGATTGAAAGGTGGCACTCCCTAGATCACGAATATGCATTTTTTAAGTCGCTAGGACGCTTAGTTTAGCCGCAAATCAAGTTTAAAGATGTCATTTTTGATGCCCGTAGGACGCTTAGTTTAGCCGCAAATCAAGTTTAAAGATAAAAGTCTGTTTTTCAAATCATGTGATACAGCGATTGAAAGGTGGCACTCCCTAGATCACGAATATGCATTTTTTAAGTCGCTAGGACGCTTAGTTTAACCGCAAATCAAGTTTAAAGATGTCAACTTTGATGCCCGTAGGACGCTTAGTTTAGCCGCAAATCAAGTTTAAAGATAAAAGTCTGTTTTTCAAATCATGTGATACAGCGATTGAAAGGTGGCACTCCCTAGATCACGAATATGCATTTTTTAAGTCGCTAGGACGCTTAGTTTAGCCGCAAATCAAGTTTAAAGATGTCATTTTTGATGCCCGTAGGACGCTTAGTTTAGCCGCAAATCAAGTTTAAAGATAAAAGTCTGTTTTTCAAATCATGTGATACAGCGATTGAAAGGTGGCACTCCCTAGATCACGAATATGCATTTTAAAGATGTTTAAAGTTTAAAGATGTCAACTTTGATGCCCGTAGGACGCTTAGTTTAGCCGCAAATCAAGTTTAAAGATAAAAGTCTGTTTTTCAAATCATGTGATACAGCGATTGAAAGGTGGCACTCCCTAGATCACGAATATGCATTTTTTAAGTCGCTAGGACGCTTAGTTTAGCCGCAAATCAAGTTTAAAGATGTCAACTTTGATGCCCGTAGGACGCTTAGTTTAGCCGCAAATCAAGTTTAAAGATAAAAGTCTGTTTTTCAAATCATGTGATACAGCGATTGAAAGGTGGCACTCCCTAGATCACGAATATGCATTTTTTAAGTCGCTAGGACGCTTAGTTTAGCCGCAAATCAAGTTTAAAGATGTCATTTTTGATGCCCGTAGGACGCTTAGTTTAGCCGCAAATCAAGTTTAAAGATAAAAGTCTGTTTTTCAAATCATGTGATACAGCGATTGAAAGGTGGCACTCCCTAGATCACGAATATGCATTTTTTAAGTCGCTAGGACGCTTAGTTTAGCCGCAAATCAAGTTTAAAGATGTCAACTTTGATGCCCGTAGGACGCTTAGTTTAGCCGCAAATCAAGTTTAAAGATAAAAGTCTGTTTTTCAAATCATGTGATACAGCGATTGAAAGGTGGCACTCCCTAGATCACGAATATGCATTTTTTAAGTCGCTAGGACGCTTAGTTTAGCCGCAAATCAAGTTTAAAGATGTCATTTTTGATGCCCGTAGGACGCTTAGTTTAGCCGCAAATCAAGTTTAAAGATAAAAGTCTGTTTTTCAAATCATGTGATACAGCGATTGAAAGGTGGCACTCCCTAGATCACGAATATGCATTTTTTAAGTCGCTAGGACGCTTAGTTTAGCCGCAAATCAAGTTTAAAGATGTCAACTTTGATGCCCGTAGGACGCTTAGTTTAGCCGCAAATCAAGTTTAAAGATAAAAGTCTGTTTTTCAAATCATGTGATACAGCGATTGAAAGGTGGCACTCCCTAGATCACGAATATGCATTTTTTAAGTCGCTAGGACGCTTAGTTTAGCCGCAAATCAAGTTTAAAGATGTCATTTTTGATGCCCGTAGGACGCTTAGTTTAGCCGCAAATCAAGTTTAAAGATAAAAGTCTGTTTTTCAAATCATGTGATACAGCGATTGAAAGGTGGCACTCCCTAGATCACGAATATGCATTTTTTAAGTCGCTAGGACGCTTAGTTTAGCCGCAAATCAAGTTTAAAGATGTCAACTTTGATGCCCGTAGGACGCTTAGTTTAGCCGCAAATCAAGTTTAAAGATAAAAGTCTGTTTTTCAAATCATGTGATACAGCGATTGAAAGGTGGCACTCCCTAGATCACGAATATGCATTTTTTAAGTCGCTAGGACGCTTAGTTTAGCCGCAAATCAAGTTTAAAGATATCATTTTTGATGCCCGTAGGACGCTTAGTTTAGCCGCAAATCAAGTTTAAAGATAAAAGTCTGTTTTTCAAATCATGTGATACAGCGATTGAAAGGTGGCACTCCCTAGATCACGAATATGCATTTTTTAAGTCGCTAGGACGCTTAGTTTAGCCGCAAATCAAGTTTAAAGATGTCAACTTTTTATTTGGCGATACAATGGCAAGATACAGCCAGCGCCTTATAATGTTAATGGTAAATATTTCTTTGTTTCTTTATTTATTCATATCCCGAAAGATCTTAGACCCTTAGACTATTTAATCACATTTTCCAAAACTATTGTAGAATTACTAGAAAATTTTTTATTACCTAGCTGAAATCTCTCACAACAACGAATTTCATGTCATTCATTTTTAATTCTATGAGCTTCGATAAAAAAAAAGTCAATTAATTTGAACGGAACTCAGGTAAAATAACAAATTTTTCTGTCTGTCATCAATCTTTTTGAAAAGAATGGAAACCAATTTCTGGACATTAGTCAAAAGAAGCCTATTTCTATCCGTGCCATTGTGAATTTTGTTCCAACATTTCTATCTGTTTTCATAAAAAATGTGAAGTTCATCAAAAATTGCGGCGGCTTTTTTTAAACTGTAAGCCATATTGTGTTGTGTGTCTACCTTCAAGAATCAACAACGGATAATGAAGATTGTGCCATCAAAAAAAATTCTATTACAAGACCGGCTCAAGATACTCAAAAGAAGACTAACTGTTGGTTTGTGGTTAGTAAAAAATTATTTTCAAAAAAAAAAAAAAAAAGGGGATCTACGATATCAAATCTCATACTCTCAAATTTTCACGATTTACTCCCGATTTTTCAAACACATTTGGATTTTCACTCACTTAAACCCAAACACTTACAAACTAATACACTTACATACTAACAAACACATTCCGGACGTCTCCGGAACTTCAATTTTGAATTTCACACATTAATAAAACCAAAAACTTTAATTTTAAACAACACGAAAGCATGAGACTTATCAATCGTACCAACGGATCCCCAAGGGAGCCTTGAAATTAATTTGCTTTTGTTCGTAAAACTACGAAAAAAAAACTGTGAATTATATCAAATGAAAAATTCGTATGGAACTTCAAATCAGTTTTCAAAGTCAAAGTCAAAGCTTCAAAAGTTTTGAAAAATTCATAGCCTAGACAAATTCAAAGCTTTGACAAATTTAAAGCTTTGAAAAATATTTTTTTTTTTTTTTTTTTTCAAAAAACTTTCGAAGCTTCAAAATTTTATCTTATGACATCTTATTAGACATTTATGTGAACATTTCATTTGTTTGTCACTAATCAACAAATGAATAACTCAAGAATGGCTCTGAATGGCTCAAAACATTTTTTTTGAAAAGGATTAAGTAGGTATTCAAAACATAGCGCTATTACTTTTATTGCTTTAAATTTTCTCTTATTGCAGAAATGAAGATAATCAAAATATGAAGAAAACTTCGAAACCAAAGCGTTAAGATGTGATGAATTGTTGATCTTTTCAAATGAAGAATGTATGCTCGAAGTGCATGTTCATTTCAAATATAAAGCAGATACAAATCTTGATATAAATATTTGTTCCAAAATTTAAGTGACAATAATACCAATTCGTTTCATGGTACACCTATGTATACAGTTTTTCTTTACAAACTTAAATAGAAGTTACACAGACGGTAGTATCGGTCAAATGTTCAAGAATTAACTTGTAAATGTTGTTGCAATCTTCAATAAAATATAATAATTTTGCTTGAATTTTTGGTTTTGTTTTTAAGAAGAAATAAGAATGGGCAATGTCGGAAATCTTTAAGACACATTCAAACAGTTTTTAATTTTTATATTCTATATACATATGTAGAAGATAGAAGATCTGTTGGTATCCATTCAAGATCAAACATTGAAAAGAATTCTGTCACGAACTCGTCATGCTTATAACAATTGGTTAGTTTCTAGATATGCTTTTCCACGTATGCCATCTTGGCTAACCAATGAGATTTACTTCGATCGAAAAAAAAATTTCGGGGGGGTTTTCAAAAAATATGTTTAAAGTTTAAAGATAAAAGTCTGTTTTTCAAATCATGTGATACAGCGATTGAAAGGTGGCACTCCCTAGATCACGAATATGCATTTTTTAAGTCGCTAGGACGCTTAGTTTAGCCGCAAATCAAGTTTAAAGATGTCAACTTTGATGCCCGTAGGACGCTTAGTTTAGCCGCAAATCAAGTTTAAAGATAAAAGTCTGTTTTTCAAATCATGTGATACAGCGATTGAAAGGTGGCACTCCCTAGATCCCGAATATGCATTTTTTAAGTCGCTAGGACGCTTAGTTTAGCCGCAAATCAAGTTTAAAGATGTCAACTTTGATGCCCGTAGGACGCTTAGTTTAGCCGCAAATCAAGTTTAAAGATAAAAGTCTGTTTTTCAAATCATGTGATACAGCGATTGAAAGGTGGCACTCCCTAGATCACGAATATGCATTTTTTAAGTCGCTAGGACGCTTAGTTTAGCCGCAAATCAAGTTTAAAGATGTCAACTTTGATGCCCGTAGGACGCTTAGTTTAGCCCCAAATCAAGTTTAAAGATAAAAGTCTGTTTTTCAAATCATGTGATACAGCGATTGAAAGGTGGCACTCCCTAGATCACGAATATGCATTTTTTAAGTCGCTAGGACGCTTAGTTTAGCCGCAAATCAAGTTTAAAGATGTCAACTTTGATGCCCGTAGGACGCTTAGTTTAGCCGCAAATCAAGTTTAAAGATAAAAGTCTGTTTTTCAAATCATGTGATACAGCGATTGAAAGGTGGCACTCCCTAGATCACGAATATGCATTTTTTAAGTCGCTAGGACGCTTAGTTTAGCCGCAAATCAAGTTTAAAGATGACATTTTTGATGCCCGTAGGACGCTTAGTTTAGCCGCAAATCAAGTTTAAAGATAAAAGTCTGTTTTTCAAATCATGTGATACAGCGATTGAAAGGTGGCACTCATTAGATCACGAATATGCATTTTTTAAGTCGCTAGGACGCTTAGTTTAGCCGCAAATCAAGTTTAAAGATGTCAACTTTGATGCCCGTAGGACGCTTAGTTTAGCCGCAAATCAAGTTTAAAGATAAAAGTCTGTTTTTCAAATCATGTGATACAGCGATTGAAAGGTGGCACTCCCTAGATCACGAATATGCATTTTTTAAGTCGCTAGGACGCTTAGTTTAGCCGCAAATCAAGTTTAAAGATGTCAACTTTGATGCCCGTAGGACGCTTAGTTTAGCCGCAAATCAAGTTTAAAGATAAAAGTCTGTTTTTCAAATCATGTGATACAGCGATTGAAAGGTGGCACTCCCTAGATCACGAATATGCATTTTTTAAGTCGCTAGGACGCTTAGTTTAGCCGCAAATCAAGTTTAAAGATGTCAACTTTGATGCCCGTAGGACGCTTAGTTTAGCCGCAAATCAAGTTTAAAGATAAAAGTCTGTTTTTCAAATCATGTGATACAGCGATTGAAAGGTGGCACTCCCTAGATCACGAATATGCATTTTTTAAGTCGCTAGGACGCTTAGTTTAGCCGCAAATCAAGTTTAAAGATGTCATTTTTGATGCCCGTAGGACGCTTAGTTTAGCCGCAAATCAAGTTTAAAGATAAAATTCTGTTTTTCAAATCATGTGATACAGCGATTGAAAGGTGGCACTCCCTAGATCACGAATATGCATTTTTTAAGTCGCTAGGACGCTTAGTTTAGCCGCAAATCAAGTTTAAAGATGTCAACTTTGATGCCCGTAGGACGCTTAGTTTAACCGCAAATCAAGTTTAAAGATAAAAGTCTGTTTTTCAAATCATGTGATACAGCGATTGAAAGGTGGCACTCCCTAGATCACGAATATGCATTTTTTAAGTCGCTAGGACGCTTAGTTTAGCCGCAAATCAAGTTTAAAGATGTCAACTTTGATGCCCGTAGGACGCTTAGTTTAGCCGCAAATCAAGTTTAAAGATAAAAGTCTGTTTTTCAAATCATGTGATACAGCGATTGAAAGGTGGCACTCCCTAGATCACGAATATGCATTTTTTAAGTCGCTAGGACGCTTAGTTTAGCCGCAAATCAAGTTTAAAGATGTCAACTTTGATGCCCGTAGGACGCTTAGTTTAGCCGCAAATCAAGTTTAAAGATAAAAGTCTGTTTTTCAAATCATGTGATACAGCGATTGAAAGGTGGCACTCCCTAGATCACGAATATGCATTTTTTAAGTCGCTAGGACGCTTAGTTTAGCCGCAAATCGAGTTTAAAGATGTCAACTTTGATGCCCGTAGGACGCTTAGTTTAGCCACAAATCAAGTTTAAAGATAAAAGTCTGTTTTTCAAATCATGTGATACAGCGATTGAAAGGTGGCACTCCCTAGATCACGAATGTGCATTCTTTAAGTCGCTAGGACGCTTAGTTTAGCCGCAAATCAAGTTTAAAGATGTCAACTTTGATGCCCGTAGGACGCTTAGTTTAGCCGCAAATCAAGTCGCTAGGACGCTTAGTTTAGCCGCAAATCAAGTTTAAAGATGTCAACTTTTTATTTGGCGATACAATGGCAAGATACAGCCAGCGCCTTATAATGTTAATGGTAAATATTTCTTTGTTTCTTTATTTATTCATATCCCGAAAGATCTTAGACCCTTAGACTATTTAATCACATTTTCCAAAACTATTGTAGAATTACTAGAAAATTTTTTATTACCTAGCTGAAATCTCTCACAACTACGAATTTCATGTCATTCATTTTTAATTCTAAGAGCTTCGATAAAAAAAAAGTCAATTAATTTGAACGGAACTCAGGTAAAATAACAATTTTTTCTGTCTGTCATCAATCTTTTTGAAAAGAATGGAAACCAATTTCTGGACATTAGTCAAAAGAAGCCTATTTCTATCCGTGCCATTGTGAATTTTGTTCCAACATTTCTATCTGTTTTCATAAAAAATGTGAAGTTCATCAAAAATTGCGGCGGCTTTTTTTAAACTGTAAGCCATATTGTGTTGTGTGTCTACCTTCAAGAATCAACAACGGATAATGAAGATTGTGCCATCAAAAAAAATTCTATTACAAGACCGGCTCAAGATACTCAAAAGAAGACTAACTGTTGGTTTGTGGTTAGTAAAAAATTATTTAAAAAAAAAAAAAGGGGGATCTACGATATCAAATCTCATACTCTCAAATTTTCACGATTTACTCCCGATTTTTCAAACACATTTGGATTTTCACTCACTTAAACCCAAACACTTACAAACTAATACACTTACATACTCACAAACACATTCCGGACGTCTCCGGAACTTCAATTTTGAATTTCACACATTAATAAAACCAAAAACTTTAATTTTAAACAACACGAAAGCATGAGACTTGTCAATCGTACCAACGGATCCCCAAGGGAGCCTTGAAATTAATTTGCTTTTGTTCGTAAAACTACGAAAAAAAAACCTGTGAATTATATCAAATGAAAAATTCGTATGGAACTTCAAATCAGTTTTCAAAGTCAAAGTCAAAGCTTCAAAAGTTTTGAAAAATTCATAGCCTAGACAAATTCAAAGCTTTGACAAATTTAAAGCTTTGAAAAATAATTTTTTTTTTTTTTTTTTCAAAAAACTTTCGAAGCTTCAAAATTTTATCTTATGACATCTTATTAGACATTTATGTGAAAATTTCATTTGTTTGTCACTAATCAACAAATGAATAACTCAAGAATGGCTCTGAATGGCTCAAAACATTTTTTTTGAAAAGGATTAAGTAGCTATTCAAAACATAGCGCTATTACTTTTATTGCTTTAAATTTTCTCTTATTGCAGAAATGAAGATAATCAAAATATGAAGAACATTTCGAAACCAAAGCGTTAAGATGTGATGAATTGTTGATCTTTTCAAATGAAGAATGTCTATGCTCGAAGTGCATGTTCATTTCAAATATAAAGCAGATACAAATCTTGATATAAATATTTGTTCCAAAATTTAAGTGACAATAATACCAATTCGTTTCATGGTACACCTATGTATACAGTTTTTCTTTACAAACTTAAATAGAAGTTACACAGACGGTAGTATCAGTCAAATGTTCAAGAATTAACTTGTAAATGTTGTTGCAATCTTCAATAAAATATAATAATTTTGCTTGAATTTTTGGTTTTGTTTTTAAGAAGAAATAAGAATGGGCAATGTCGGAAATCTTTAAGACACATTCAAACAGCTTTTAATTTTTATATTCTATATATGTAGAAGATAGAAGATCTGTTGGTATCCATTCAAGATCAAACATTGAAAAGAATTCTGTCACGAACTCGTCATGCTTATAACAATTGGTTAGTTTCTAGATATGGTTTTCCACGTATGCCATCTTGGCTAACCAATGAGATTTACTTCGATCGGAAAAAAAATTTCGGGGGGGTTTTCAAAAAATATGTTTAAAGTTTAAAGATAAAAGTCTGTTTTTCAAATCATGTGATACAGCGATTGAAAGGTGGCACTCCCTAGATCACGAATATGCATTTTTTAAGTCGCTAGGACGCTTAGTTTAGCCGCAAATCAAGTTTAAAGATGTCAACTTTGATGCCCGTAGGACGCTTAGTTTAGCCGCAAATCAAGTTTAAAGATAAAAGTCTGTTTTTCAAATCATGTGATACAGCGATTGAAAGGTGGCACTCCCTAGATCACGAATATGCATTTTTTAAGTCGCTAGGACGCTTAGTTTAGCCGCAAATCAAGTTTAAAGATGACATTTTTGATGCCCGTAGGACGCTTAGTTTAGCCGCAAATCAAGTTTAAAGATAAAAGTCTGTTTTTCAAATCATGTGATACAGCGATTGAAAGGTGGCACTCCCTAGATCACGAATATGCATTTTTTAAGTCGCTAGGACGCTTAGTTTAGCCGCAAATCAAGTTTAAAGATGTCAACTTTGATGCCCGTAGGACGCTTAGTTTAGCCGCAAATCAAGTTTAAAGATAAAAGTCTGTTTTTCAAATCATGTGATACAGCGATTGAAAGGTGGCACTCCCTAGATCACGAATATGCATTTTTTAAGTCGCTAGGACGCTTAGTTTAGCCGCAAATCAAGTTTAAAGATGTCAACTTTGATGCCCGTAGGACGCTTAGTTTAGCCGCAAATCAAGTTTAAAGATAAAAGTCTGTTTTTCAAATCATGTGATACAGCGATTGAAAGGTGGCACTCCCTAGATCACGAATATGCATTTTTTAAGTCGCTAGGACGCTTAGTTTAGCCGCAAATCAAGTTTAAAGATGTCAACTTTGATGCCCGTAGGACGCTTAGTTTAGCCGCAAATCAAGTTTAAAGATAAAAGTCTGTTTTTCAAATCATGTGATACAGCGATTGAAAGGTGGCACTCCCTAGATCACGAATATGCATTTTTTAAGTCGCTAGGACGCTTAGTTTAGCCGCAAATCAAGTTTAAAGATGTCATTTTTGATGCCCGTAGGACGCTTAGTTTAGCCGCAAATCAAGTTTAAAGATAAAATTCTGTTTTTCAAATCATGTGATACAGCGATTGAAAGGTGGCACTCCCTAGATCACGAATATGCATTTTTTAAGTCGCTAGGACGCTTAGTTTAGCCGCAAATCAAGTTTAAAGATGTCAACTTTGATGCCCGTAGGACGCTTAGTTTAACCGCAAATCAAGTTTAAAGATAAAAGTCTGTTTTTCAAATCATGTGATACAGCGATTGAAAGGTGGCACTCCCTAGATCACGAATATGCATTTTTTAAGTCGCTAGGACGCTTAGTTTAGCCGCAAATCAAGTTTAAAGATGTCAACTTTGATGCCCGTAGGACGCTTAGTTTAGCCGCAAATCAAGTTTAAAGATAAAAGTCTGTTTTTCAAATCATGTGATACAGCGATTGAAAGGTGGCACTCCCTAGATCACGAATATGCATTTTTTAAGTCGCTAGGACGCTTAGTTTAGCCGCAAATCAAGTTTAAAGATGTCAACTTTGATGCCCGTAGGACGCTTAGTTTAGCCGCAAATCAAGTTTAAAGATAAAAGTCTGTTTTTCAAATCATGTGATACAGCGATTGAAAGGTGGCACTCCCTAGATCACGAATATGCATTTTTTTAGTCGCTAGGACGCTTAGTTTAGCCGCAAATCGAGTTTAAAGATGTCAACTTTGATGCCCGTAGGACGCTTAGTTTAGCCACAAATCAAGTTTAAAGATAAAAGTCTGTTTTTCAAATCATGTGATACAGCGATTGAAAGGTGGCACTCCCTAGATCACGAATGTGCATTCTTTAAGTCGCTAGGACGCTTAGTTTAGCCGCAAATCAAGTTTAAAGATGTCAACTTTGATGCCCGTAGGACGCTTAGTTTAGCCGCAAATCAAGTCGCTAGGACGCTTAGTTTAGCCGCAAATCAAGTTTAAAGATGTCAACTTTTTATTTGGCGATACAATGGCAAGATACAGCCAGCGCCTTATAATGTTAATGGTAAATATTTCTTTGTTTCTTTATTTATTCATATCCCGAAAGATCTTAGACCCTTAGACTATTTAATCACATTTTCCAAAACTATTGTAGAATTACTAGAAAATTTTTTATTACCTAGCTGAAATCTCTCACAACTACGAATTTCATGTCATTCATTTTTAATTCTATGAGCTTCGATAAAAAAAAAGTCAATTAATTTGAACGGAACTCAGGTAAAATAACAAATTTTTCTGTCTGTCATCAATCTTTTTGAAAAGAATGGAAACCAATTTCTGGACATTAGTCAAAAGAAGCCTATTTCTATCCGTGCCATTGTGAATTTTGTTCCAACATTTCTATCTGTTTTCATAAAAAATGTGAAGTTCATCAAAAATTGCGGCGGCTTTTTTTAAACTGTAAGCCATATTGTGTTGTGTGTCTACCTTCAAGAATCAACAACGGATAATGAAGATTGTGCCATCAAAAAAAATTCTATTACAAGACCGGCTCAAGATACTCAAAAGAAGACTAACTGTTGGTTTGTGGTTAGTAAAAAATTATTTAAAAAAAAAAAGGGGATCTACGATATCAAATCTCATACTCTCAAATTTTCACGATTTACTCCCGATTTTTCAAACACATTTGGATTTTCACTCACTTAAACCCAAACACTTACAAACTAATACACTTACATACTAACAAACACATTCCGGACGTCTCCGGAACTTCAATTTTGAATTTCACACATTAATAAAACCAAAAACTTTAATTTTAAACAACACGAAAGCATGAGACTTATCAATCGTACCAACGGATCCCCAAGGGAGCCTTGAAATTAATTTGCTTTTGTTCGTAAAACTACGAAAAAAAAACTGTGAATTATATCAAATGAAAAATTCGTATGGAACTTCAAATCAGTTTTCAAAGTCAAAGTCAAAGCTTCAAAAGTTTTGAAAAATTCATAGCCTAGACAAATTCAAAGCTTTGACAAATTTAAAGCTTTGAAAAATATTTTTTTTTTTTTTTTTCAAAAAACTTTCGAAGCTTCAAAATTTTATCTTATGACATCTTATTAGACATTTATGTGAAAATTTCATTTGTTTGTCACTAATCAACAAATGAATAACTCAAGAATGGCTCTGAATGGCTCAAAACATTTTTTTTGAAAAGGATTAAGTAGGTATTCAAAACATAGCGCTATTACTTTTATTGCTTTAAATTTTCTCTTATTGCAGAAATGAAGATAATCAAAATATGAAGAAAACTTCGAAACCAAAGCGTTAAGATGTGATGAATTGTTGATCTTTTCAAATGAAGAATGTATGCTCGAAGTGCATGTTCATTTCAAATATAAAGCAGATACAAATCTTGATATAAATATTTGTTCCAAAATTTAAGTGACAATAATACCAATTCGTTTCATGGTACACCTATGTATACAGTTTTTCTTTACAAACTTAAATAGAAGTTACACAGACGGTAGTATCGGTCAAATGTTCAAGAATTAACTTGTAAATTGTTGCAATCTTCAATAAAATAATAATTTTATAATAATAATAATTTTGCTTGAATTTTTGGTTTTGTTTTTAAGAAGAAATAAGAATGGGCAATGTCGGAAATCTTTAAGACACATTCAAACAGTTTTTAATTTTTATATTCTATATATGTAGAAGATAGAAGATCTGTTGGTATCCATTCAAGATCAAACATTGAAAAGAATTCTGTCACGAACTCGTCATGCTTATAACAATTGGTTAGTTTCTAGATATGGTTTTCCACGTATGCCATCTTGGCTAACCAATGAGATTTACTTCGATAGGAAAAAAAATTTCGGGGGGGTTTTCAAAAAATATGTTTAAAGTCTGTTTTTCAAATCATGTGATACAGCGATTGAAAGGTGGCACTCCCTAGATCACGAATATGCATTTTTTAAGTCGCTAGGACGCTTAGTTTAGCCGCAAATCAAGTTTAAAGATGTCAACTTTGATGCCCGTAGGACGCTTAGTTTAGCCGCAAATCAAGTTTAAAGATAAAAGTCTGTTTTTCAAATCATGTGATACAGCGATTGAAAGGTGGCACTCCCTAGATCACGAATATGCATTTTTTAAGTCGCTAGGACGCTTAGTTTAGCCGCAAATCAAGTTTAAAGATGTCAACTTTGATGCCCGTAGGACGCTTAGTTTAGCCGCAAATCAAGTTTAAAGATAAAAGTCTGTTTTTCAAATCATGTGATACAGCGATTGAAAGGTGGCACTCCCTAGATCACGAATATGCATTTTTTAAGTCGCTAGGACGCTTAGTTTAGCCGCAAATCAAGTTTAAAGATGTCATTTTTGATGCCCGTAGGACGCTTAGTTTAGCCGCAAATCAAGTTTAAAGATAAAAGTCTGTTTTTCAAATCATGTGATATAGCGATTGAAAGGTGGCACTCCCTAGATCACGAATGTGCGTTTTTTAAGTCGCTAGGACGCTTAGTTTAGCCGCAAATCAAGTTTAAAGATGTCAACTTTGATGCCCGTAGGACGCTTAGTTTAGCTGCAAATCAAGTTTAAAGATAAAAGTCTGTTTTTCAAATCATGTGATACAGCGATTGAAAGGTGGCACTCCCTAGATCACGAATGTGCATTCTTTAAGTCGCTAGGACGCTTAGTTTAGCCGCAAATCAAGTTTAAAGATGTCAACTTTGATGCCCGTAGGACGCTTAGTTTAGCCGCAAATCAAGTTTAAAGATGTCAACTTTGATGCCCGTAGGACGTTAGTTTAGCCGCAAATCAAGTTTAAAGATGTCAACTTTTTATTTGGCGATACAATGGCAAGATACAGCCAGCGCCTTATAATGTTAATGGTAAATATTTCTTTGTTTCTTTATTTATTCATATCCCGAAAGATCTTAGACCCTTAGACTATTTAATCACATTTTCCAAAACTATTGTAGAATTACTAGAAAATTTTTTATTACCTAGCTGAAATCTCTCACAACAACGAATTTCATGTCATTCATTTTTAATTCTATGAGCTTCGATAAAAAAAAAGTCAATTAATTTGAACGGAACTCAGGTAAAATAACAAATTTTTCTGTCTGTCATCAATCTTTTTGAAAAGAATGGAAACCAATTTCTGGACATTAGTCAAATGAAGCCTATTTCTATCCGTGCCATTGTGAATTGTGTTCCAACATTTCTATCTGTTTTCATAAAAAATGTGAAGTTCATCAAAAATTGCGGCGGTTTGTTTTAAACTGTAAGCCATATTGTGTTGTGTGTCTACCTTCAAGAATCAACAACGGATAATGAAGATTGTGCCATCAAAAAAAATTCTATTACAAGACCGGCTCAAGATACTCAAAAGAAGACACTGTTGGTTTGTGGTTAGTAAAAAATTATTTTCAAAAAAAAAAAAAAAAAAAGGGGATCTACGATATCAAATCTCATACTCTCAAATTTTCACGATTTACTCCCGATTTTTCAAACACATTTGGATTTTCACTCACTTAAACCCAAACACTAACAAACTAATACACTTACATACTAACAAACACATTCCGGACGTCTCCGAAACTTCAATTTTGAATTTCACACATTAATAAAACCAAAAACTTTAATTTTAAACAACACGAAAGCATGAGACTTATCAATCGTACCAACGGATCCCCAAGGGAGCCTTGAAATTAATTTGCTTTTGTTCGTAAAACTACGAAAAAAAAACTGTGAATTATATCAAATGAAAAATTCGTATGGAACTTCAAATCACTTTTCAAAGTCAAAGTCAAAGCTTCAAAAGTTTTGAAAAATTCATAGCCTAGACAAATTCAAAGCTTTGACAAATTTAAAGCTTTGAAAAATAATTTTTTTTTTTTTTTCAAAAAACTTTCGAAGCTTCAAAATTTTATCTTATGACATCTTATTAGACATTTATGTGAACATTTCATTTGTTTGTCACTAATCAACCAATGAATAACTCAAGAATGGCTCTGAATGGCTCAAAACATTTTTTTGAAAAGGATTAAGTAGGTATTCAAAACATAGCGCTATTACTTTTATTGCTTTAAATTTTCTCTTATTGCAGAAATGAAGATAATCAAAATATGAAGAACATTTCGAAACCAAAGCGTTAAGATGTGATGAATTGTTGATCTTTTCAAATGAAGAATGTATGCTCGAAGTGCATGTTCATTTCAAATATAAAGCAGATACAAATCTTGATATAAATATTTGTTCCAAAATTTAAGTGACAATAATACCAATTCGTTTCATGGTACACCTATGTATACAGTTTTTCTTTACAAACTTAAATAGAAGTTACACAGACGGTAGTATCGGTCAAATGTTCAAGAATTAACTTGTAAATGTTGTTGCAATCTTCAATAAAATATAATAATTTTGCTTGAATTTTTGGTTTTGTTTTTAAGAAGAAATAAGAATGGGCAATGTCGGAAATCTTTAAGACACATTCAAACAGTTTTTAATTTTTATATTCTATATATGTAGAAGATAGAAGATCTGTTGGTATCCATTCAAGATCAAACATTGAAAAGAATTCTGTCACGAACTCGTCATGCTTATAACAATTGGTTAGTTTCTAGATATGGTTTTCCACGTATGCCATCTTGGCTAACCAATGAGATTTACTTCGATCGGAAAAAAAATTTCGGGGGGGTTTTCAAAAAATATGTTTAAAGTTTAAAGATAAAAGTCTGTTTTTCAAATCATGTGATACAGCGATTGAAAGGTGGCACTCCCTAGATCACGAATATGCATTTTTTAAGTCGCTAGGACGCTTAGTTTAGCCGCAAATCAAGTTTAAAGATGTCATTTTTGATGCCCGTAGGACGCTTAGTTTAGCCGCAAATCAAGTTTAAAGATAAAAGTCTGTTTTTCAAATCATGTGATACAGCGATTGAAAGGTGGCACTCCCTAGATCACGAATATGCATTTTTTAAGTCGCTAGGACGCTTAGTTTAGCCGCAAATCAAGTTTAAAGATGTCAACTTTGATGCCCGTAGGACGCTTAGTTTAGCCGCAAATCAAGTTTAAAGATAAAAGTCTGTTTTTCAAATCATGTGATACAGCGATTGAAAGGTGGCACTCCCTAGATCACGAATATGCATTTTTTAAGTCGCTAGGACGCTTAGTTTAGCCGCAAATCAAGTTTAAAGATGTCAACTTTGATGCCCGTAGGACGCTTAGTTTAGCCGCAAATCAAGTTTAAAGATAAAAGTCTTTTTTTTTTCAAATCATGTGATACAGCGATTGAAAGGTGGCACTCCCTAGATCACGAATATGCATTCTTTAAGTCGCTAGGACGCTTAGTTTAGCCGCAAATCAAGTTTAAAGATGTCAACTTTGATGCCCGTAGGACGCTTAGTTTAGCCGCAAATCAAGTTTAAAGATAAAAGTCTGTTTTTCAAATCATGTGATACAGCGATTGAAAGGTGGCACTCCCTAGATCACGAATATGCATTTTTTAAGTCGCTAAGACGCTTAGTTTAGCCGCAAATCAAGTTTAAAGATGTCAACTTTGATGCCCGTAGGACGCTTAGTTTAGCCGCAAATCAAGTTTAAAGATAAAAGTCTGTTTTTCAAATCATGTGATACAGCGATTTAAAGGTGGCACTCCCTAGATCACGAATATGCATTTTTTAAGTCGCTAGGACGCTTAGTTTAGCCGCAAATCAAGTTTAAAGGACGCTTAGTTTAGCCGCAAATCAAGTTTAAAGATAAAAGTCTGTTTTTCAAATCATGTGATACAGCGATTGAAAGGTGGCACTCCCTAGATCACGAATGTGCATTCTTTAAGTCGCTAGGACGCTTAGTTTAGCCGCAAATCAAGTTTAAAGATGTCAACTTTGATGCCCGTAGGACGCTTAGTTTAGCCGCAAATCAAGTTTAAAGATGTCAACTTTGATGCCCGTAGGACGTTAGTTTAGCCGCAAATCAAGTTTAAAGATGTCAACTTTTTATTTGGCGATACAATCGCAAGATACAGCCAGCGCCTTATAATGTTAATGGTAAATATTTCTTTGTTTCTTTATTTATTCATATCCCGAAAGATCTTAGACCCTTAGACTATTTAATCACATTTTCCAAAACTATTGTAGAATTACTAGAAAATTTTTTATTACCTAGCTGAAATCTCTCACAAAAACGAATTTCATGTCATTCATTTTTAATTCTATGAGCTTCGATAAAAAAAAAGTCAATTAATTTGAACGGAACTCAGGTAAAATAACAAATTTTTCTGTCTGTCATCAATCTTTTTGAAAAGAATGGAAACCAATTTCTGGACATTAGTCAAATGAAGCCTATTTCTATCCGTGCCATTGTGAATTGTGTTCCAACATTTCTATCTGTTTTCATAAAAAATGTGAAGTTCATCAAAAATTGCGGCGGTTTGTTTTAAACTGTAAGCCATATTGTGTTGTGTGTCTACCTTCAAGAATCAACAACGGATAATGAAGATTGTGCCATCAAAAAAAATTCTATTACAAGACCGGCTCAAGATACTCAAAAGAAGACTAACTGTTGGTTTGTGGTTAGTAAAAAATTATTTTCAAAAAAAAAAAAAAAAAAGGGGATCTACGATATCAAATCTCATACTCTCAAATTTTCACGATGCCCGTAGGACGCTTAGTTTAGCCGCAAATCAAGTTTAAAGATAAAAGTCTGTTTTTCAAATCATGTGATACAGCGATTGAAAGGTGGCACTCCCTAGATCACGAATATGCATTTCTTAAGTCGCTAGGACGCTTAGTTTAGCCGCAAATCAAGTTTAAAGATGTCAACTTTGATGCCCGTAGGACGCTTAGTTTAGCCGCAAATCAAGTTTAAAGATAAAAGTCTGTTTTTCAAATCATGTGATACAGCGATTGAAAGGTGGCACTCCCTAGATCACGAATATGCATTTTTTAAGTCGCTAGGACGCTTAGTTTAGCCGCAAATCAAGTTTAAAGATGTCAACTTTGATGCCCGTAGGACGCTTAGTTTAGCCGCAAATCAAGTTTAAAGATAAAAGTCTGTTTTTCAAATCATGTGATACAGCGATTGAAAGGTGGCACTCCCTAGATCACGAATATGCATTTTTTAAGTCGCTAGGACGCTTAGTTTAGCCGCAAATCAAGTTTAAAGATGTCAACTTTGATGCCCGTAGGACGCTTAGTTTAGCCGCAAATCAAGTTTAAAGATAAAAGTCTGTTTTTCAAATCATGTGATACAGCGATTGAAAGGTGGCACTCCCTAGATCACGAATATGCATTTTTTAAGTCGCTAGGACGCTTAGTTTAGCCGCACATCAAGTTTAAAGGACGCTTAGTTTAGCCGCAAATCAAGTTTAAAGATAAAAGTCTGTTTTTCAAATCATGTGATACAGCGATTGAAAGAGGCACTCCCTAGATCACGAATATGCATTTTTTATGTCGCTAGGACGCTTAGTTTAGCCGCAAATCAAGTTTAAAGATGTCAACTTTGATGCCCGTAGGACGCTTAGTTTAGCCGCAAATCAAGTTTAAAGATAAAAGTCTGTTTTTCAAATCATGTGATACAGCGATTGAAAGGTGGCACTCCCCAGATCACGAATATGCATTTTTTAAGTCGCTAGGACGCTTAGTTTAGCCGCAAATCAAGTTTAAAGATGTCAACTTTGATGCCCGTAGGACGCTTAGTTTAGCCGCAAATCAAGTTTGAAGATGTCAACTTTGATGCCCGTAGGACGTTAGTTTAGCCGCAAATCAAGTTTAAAGATGTCAACTTTTTATTTGGCGATACAATGGCAAGATACAGCCAGCGCCTTATAATGTTAATGGTAAATATTTCTTTGTTTCTTTATTTATTCATATCCCGAAAGATCTTAGACCCTTAGACTATTTAATCACATTTTCCAAAACTATTGTAGAATTACTAGAAAATTTTTTATTACCTAGCTGAAATCTCTCACAACAACGAATTTCATGTCATTCATTTTTAATTCTATGAGCTTCGATAAAAAAAAAGTCAATTAATTTGAACGGAACTCAGGTAAAATAACAAATTTTTCTGTCTGTCATCAATCTTTTTGAAAAGAATGGAAACCAATTTCTGGACATTAGTCAAATGAAGCCTATTTCTATCCGTGCCATTGTGAATTGTGTTCCAACATTTCTATCTGTTTTCATAAAAAATGTGAAGTTCATCAAAAATTGCGGCGGTTTGTTTTAAACTGTAAGCCATATTGTGTTGTGTGTCTACCTTCAAGAATCAACAACGGATAATGAAGATTGTGCCATCAAAAAAAATTCTATTACAAGACCGGCTCAAGATACTCAAAAGAAGACTAACTGTTGGTTTGTGGTTAGTAAAAAATTATTTTCAAAAAAAAAAAAAAAAAAAGGGGATCTACGATATCAAATCTCATACTCTCAAATTTTCACGATTTACTCCCGATTTTTCAAGCACATTTGGATTTTCACTCACTTAAACCCAAACACTTACAAACTAATACACTTACATACTAACAAACACATTCCGGACGTCTCCGGAACTTCAATTTTCATAGCCTAGACAAATTCAAAGCTTTGACAAATTTAAAGCTTTGAAAAATAATTTTTTTTTTTTTTTTTTCAAAAAACTTTCGAAGCTTCAAAATTTTATCTTATGACATCTTATTAGACATTTATGTGAAAATTTCATTTGTTTGTCACTAATCAACAAATGAATAACTCAAGAATGGCTCTGAATGGCTCAAAACATTTTTTTTGAAAAGGATTAAGTAGGTATTCAAAACATAGCGCTATTACTTTTATTGCTTTAAATTTTCTCTTATTGCAGAAATGAAGATAATCAAAATATGAAGAAAACTTCGAAACCAAAGCGTTAAGATGTGATGAATTGTTGATCTTTTCAAATGAAGAATGTATGCTCGAAGTGCATGTTCATTTCAAATATAAAGCAGATACAAATCTTGATATAAATATTTGTTCCAAAATTTAAGTGACAATAATACCAATTCGTTTCATGGTACACCTATGTATACAGTTTTTCTTTACAAACTTAAATAGAAGTTACACAGACGGTAGTATCGGTCAAATGTTCAAGAATTAACTTGTAAATGTTGTTGCAATCTTCAATAAAATATAATAATTTTGCTTGAATTTTTGGTTTTGTTTTTAAGAAGAAATAAGAATGGGCAATGTCGGAAATCTTTAAGACACATTCAAACAGTTTTTAATTTTTATATTCTATATATGTAGAAGATAGAAGATCTGTTGGTATCCATTCAAGATCAAACATTGAAAAGAATTCTGTCACGAACTCGTCATGCTTATAACAATTGGTTAGTTTCTAGATATGGTTTTCCACGTATGCCATCTTGGCTAACCAATGAGATTTACTTCGATCGGAAAAAAAATTTCGGGGGGTTTTCAAAAAATATGTTTAAAGTTTAAAGATAAAAGTCTGTTTTTCAAATCATGTGATACAGCGATTGAAAGGTGGCACTCCCTAGATCACGAATATGCATTCTTTAAGTCGCTAGGACGCTTAGTTTAGCCGCAAATCAAGTTTAAAGATGTCAACTTTGATGCCCGTAGGACGCTTAGTTTAGCCGCAAATCAAGTTTAAAGATAAAAGTCTGTTTTTCAAATCATGTGATACAGCGATTGAAAGGTGGCACTCCCTAGATCACGAATATGCATTTTTTAAGTCGCTAGGACGCTTTGTTTAGCCGCAAATCAAGTTTAAAGATGTCAACTTTGATGCCCGTAGGACGCTTAGTTTAGCCGCAAATCAAGTTTACAGATAAAAGTCTGTTTTTCAAATCATGTGATACAGCGATTGAAAGGTGGCACTCCCTAGATCACGAATATGCATTCTTTAAGTCGCTAGGACGCTTAGTTTAGCCGCAAATCAAGTCGCTAGGACGCTTAGTTTAGCCGCAAATCAAGTTTATAGATAAAAGTCTGTTTTTCAAATCATGTGATACAGAGATTGAAAGGTGGCACTCCCTAGATCACGAATGTGCGTTCTTTAAGTCGCTAGGACGCTTAGTTTAGCCGCAAATCAAGTTTAAAGATGTCAACTTTGATGCCCGTAGGACGCTTAGTTTAGCCGCAAATCAAGTTTAAAGATAAAAGTCTGTTTTTCAAATCATGTGATACAGCGATTGAAAGGTGGCACTCCCTAGATCACGAATGTGCATTCTTTAAGTCGCTAGGACGCTTAGTTTAGCCGCAAATCAAGTTTAAAGATGTCATTTTTGATGCCCGTAGGACGCTTAGTTTAGCCGCAAATCAAGTTTAAAGATAAAAGTCTGTTTTTCAAATCATGTGATACAGCGATTGAAAGGTGGCACTCCCTAGATCACGAATATGCACTTTTTTAAGTCGCTAGGACGCTTAGTTTCGCCGCAAATCAAGTTTAAAGATGTCAACTTTGATGCCCGTAGGACGCTTAGTTTAGCCGCAAATCAAGTTTAAAGATAAAAGTCTGTTTTTCAAATCATGTGATACAGCGATTGAAAGGTGGCACTCCCTAGATCACGAATGTGCGTTCTTTAAGTCGCTAGGACGCTTAGTTTAGCCGCAAATCAAGTTTAAAGATGTCAACTTTGATGCCCGTAGGACGCTTAGTTTAGCCGCAAATCAAGTTTAAAGATGACCTATTTCTATCCGTGCCATTGTGAATTGTGTTCCAACATTTCTATCTGTTTTCATAAAAAATGTGAAGTTCATCAAAAATTGCGGCGGCTTTTTTTAAACTGTAAGCCATATTGTGTTGTGTGTCTACCTTCAAGAATCAACAACGGATAATGAAGATTGTGCCATCAAAAAAAATTCTATTACAAGACCGGCTCAAGATACTCAAAAGAAGACTAACTGTTGGTTTGTGGTTAGTAAAAAATTATTTAAAAAAAAAAGAAAAAAAAAGGGGATCTACGATATCAAATCTCATACTCTCAAATTTTCACGATTTACTCCCGATTTTTCAAACACATTTGGATTTTCACTCACTTAAACCCAAACACTTACAAACTAATACACTTACATACTAACAAACACATTCCGGACGTCTCCGGAACTTCAATTTTGAATTTCACACATTAATAAAACCAAAAACTTTAATTTTAAACAACACGAAAGCATGAGACTTATCAATCGTACCAACGGATCCCCAAGGGAGCCTTGAAATTAATTTGCTTTTGTTCGTAAAACTACGAAAAAAAAACTGTGAATTATATCAAATGAAAAATTCGTATGGAACTTCAAATCAGTTTTCAAAGTCAAAGTCAAAGCTTCAAAAGTTTTGAAAAATTCATAGCCTAGACAAATTCAAAGCTTTGACAAATTTAAAGCTTTGAAAAATAATTTTTTTTTTTTTTTTTCAAAAAACTTTCGAAGCTTCAAAATTTTATCTTATGACATCTTATTAGACAATTATGTGAAAATTTCATTTGTTTGTCACTAATCAACAAATGAATAACTCAAGAATGGCTCTGAATGGCTCAAAACATTTTTTTTGAAAAGGATTAAGTAGGTATTCAAAACATAGCGCTATTACTTTTATTGCTTTAAATTTTCTCTTATTGCAGAAATGAAGATAATCAAAATATGAAGAACATTTCGAAACCAAAGCGTTAAGATGTGATGAATTGTTGATCTTTTCAAATGAAGAATGTATGCTCGAAGTGCATGTTCATTTCAAATATAAAGCAGATACAAATCTTGATATAAATATTTGTTCCAAAATTTAAGTGACAATAATACCAATTCGTTTCATGGTACACCTATGTATACAGTTTTTCTTTACAAACTTAAATAGAAGTTACACAGACGGTAGTATCGGTCAAATGTTCAAGAATTAACTTGTAAATGTTGTTGCAATCTTCAATAAAATATAATAATTTTGCTTGAATTTTTGGTTTTGTTTTTAAGAAGAAATAAGAATGGGCAATGTCGGAAATCTTTAAGACACATTCAAACAGTTTTTAATTTTTATATTCTATATATGTAGAAGATAGAAGATCTGTTGGTATCCATTCAAGATCAAACATTGAAAAGAATTCTGTCACGAACTCGTGATGCTTATAACAATTGGTTAGTTTCTAGATATGGTTTTCCACGTATGCCATCTTGGCTAACCAATGAGATTTACTTCGATCGGAAAAAAAATTTCGGGGGGGTTTTCAAAAAATATGTTTAAAGTTTAAAGATAAAAGTCTGTTTTTCAAATCATGTGATACAGCGATTGAAAGGTGGCACTCCCTAGATCACGAATATGCAGTTTTTAAGTCGCTAGGACGCTTAGTTTAGCCGCAAATCAAGTTTAAAGATGTCATTTTTAATGCCCGTAGGACGCTTAGTTTAGCCGCAAATCAAGTTTAAAGATGGCATTATTGATGCCCGTAGGACGCTTAGTTTAGCCGCAAATCAAGTTTACAGATAAAAGTCTGTTTTTCAAATCATGTGATACAGCGATTGAAAGGTGGCACTCCCTAGATCACGAATATGCATTTTTTAAGTCGCTAGGACGCTTAGTTTAGCCGCAAATCAAGTTTAAAGATGTCAACTTTGATGCCCGTAGGACGCTTAGTTTAGCCGCAAATCAAGTTTAAAGATAAAAGTCTGTTTTTCAAATCATGTGATACAGCGATTGAAAGGTGGCACTCCCTAGATCACGAATGTGCATTCTTTAAGTCGCTAGGACGCTTAGTTTAGCCGCAAATCAAGTTTAAAGATGTCAACTTTGATGCCCGTAGGACGCTTAGTTTAGCCGCAAATCAAGTTTAAAGATAAAAGTCTGTTTTTCAAATCATGTGATACAGCGATTGAAAGGTGGCACTCCCTAGATCACGAATGTGCGTTCTTTAAGTCGCTAGGACGCTTAGTTTAGCCGCAAATCAAGTTTAAAGATGTCAACTTTGATGCCCGTAGGACGCTTAGTTTAGCCGCAAATCAAGTCGCTAGGACGCTTAGTTTAGCCGCAAATCAAGTTTAAAGATGTCAACTTTTTATTTGGCGATACAATGGCAAGATACAGCCAGCGCCTTATAATGTTAATGGTAAATATTTCTTTGTTTCTTTATTTATTCATATCCCGAAAGATCTTAGACCCTTAGACTATTTAATCACATTTTCCAAAACTATTGTAGAATTACTAGAAAATTTTTTATTACCTAGCTGAAATCTCTCACAACAACGAATTTCATGTCATTCATTTTTAATTCTATGAGCTTCGATAAAAAAAAAAGTCAATTAATTTGAACGGAACTCAGGTAAAATAACAAATTTTTCTGTCTGTCATCAATCTTTTTGAAAAGAATGGAAACCAATTTCTGGACATTAGTCAAAAGAAGCCTATTTCTATCCGTGCCATTGTGAATTTTGTTCCAACATTTCTATCTGTTTTCATAAAAAATGTGAAGTTCATCAAAAATTGCGGCGGCTTTTTTAAACTGTAAGCCATATTGTGTTGTGTGTCTACCTTCAAGAATCAACAACGGATAATGAAGATTGTGCCATCAAAAAAAATTCTATTACAAGACCGGCTCAAGATACTCAAAAGAAGACTAACTGTTGGTTTGTGGTTAGTAAAAAATTATTTAAAAAAAAAAAAAAAAAAAGGGGATCTACGATATCAAATCTCATACTCTCAAATTTTCACGATTTACTCCCGATTTTTCAAACACATTTGGATTTTCACTCACTTAAACCCAAACACTTACAAACTAATACACTTACATACTAACAAACACATTCCGGACGTCTCCGGAACTTCAATTTTGAATTTCACACATTAATAAAACCAAAAACTTTAATTTTAAACAACACGAAAGCATGAGACTTATCAATGGTACCAACGGATCCCCAAGGGAGCCTTGAAATTAATTGGCTTTTGTTCGTAAAACTACGAAAAAAAAACTGTGAATTATATCAAATGAAAAATTCGTATGGAACTTCAAATCAGTTTTCAAAGTCAAAGTCAAAGCTTCAAAAGTTTTGAAAAATTCATAGCCTAGACAAATTCAAAGCTTTGACAAATTTAAAGCTTTGAAAAATAATTTTTTTTTTTTTTCAAAAAACTTTCGAAGCTTCAAAATTTTATCTTATGACATCTTATTAGACATTTATGTGAAAATTTCATTTGTTTGTCACTAATCAACAAATGAATAACTCAAGAATGGCTCTGAATGGCTCAAAACATTTTTTTTGAAAAGGATTAAGTAGGTATTCAAAACATAGCGCTATTACTTTTATTGCTTTAAATTTTCTCTTATTGCAGAAATGAAGATAATCAAAATATGAAGAACATTTCGAAACCAAAGCGTTAAGATGTGATGAATTGTTGATCTTTTCAAATGAAGAATGTATGCTCGAAGTGCATGTTCATTTCAAATATAAAGCAGATACAAATCTTGATATAAATATTTGTTTTAAAATTTAAGTGACAATAATACCAATTCGTTTCATGGTACACCTATGTATACAGTTTTTCTTTACAAACTTAAATAGAAGTTACACAGACGGTAGTATCGGTCAAATGTTCAAGAATTAACTTGTAAATGTTGTTGCAATCTTCAATAAAATATAATAATTTTGCTTGAATTTTTGGTTTTGTTTTTAAGAAGAAATAAGAATGGGCAATGTCGGAAATCTTTAAGACACATTCAAACAGTTTTTAATTTTTATATTCTATATATGTAGAAGATAGAAGATCTGTTGGTATCCATTCAAGATCAAACATTGAAAAGAATTCTGTCACGAACTCGTCATGCTTATAACAATTGGTTAGTTTCTAGATATGGTTTTCCACGTATGCCATCTTGGCTAACCAATGAGATTTACTTCGATCGGAAAAAAAATTTCGGGGGGGTTTTCAAAAAATATGTTTAAAGTTTAAAGATAAAAGTCTGTTTTTCAAATCATGTGATACAGCGATTGAAAGGTGGCACTCCCTAGATAACGAATATGCCTTTTTTTAAGTCGCTAGGACGCTTAGTTTAGCCGCAAATCAAGTCGCTAGGACGCTTAGTTTAGCCGCAAATCAAGTTTAAAGATGTCAACTTTGATGCCCGTAAGACGCTTAGTTTAGCCGCAAATCAAGTTTAAAGATAAAAGTCTGTTTTTCAAATCATGTGATACAAATCAAGTTTAAAGATGTCAACTTTGTGCCCGTAGGACGCTTAGTTTAGCCGCAAATCAAGTCGCTAGGACGCTTAGTTTAGCTTCAAATCAAGTTTAAAGATGTCAACTTTGATGCCCGTAAGACGCTTAGTTTAGCCGCAAATCAAGTTTAAAGATAAAAGTCTGTTTTTCAAATCATGTGATACAGCGATTGAAAGGTGGCACTCCTTAGATCACGAATATGCATTCTTTAAGTCGCTATGACGCTTAGTTTAGCCGCAAATCAAGTCGCTAGGACGCTTAGTTTAGCCGCAAATCAAGTTTAAAGATGTCAACTTTGTGCCCGTAGGACGCTTAGTTTAGCCGCAAATCAGGTTTAAAGATGTTTGTTCATTCATATAACTTTATGTATAATGCCCTTTCGTATGAATATTGCGATCCCACCCCCTTGAGAGGAGTTGGATCGATCCCTTCTTACGATATTGTAATTTTTATTAGTCACTCTGTGTTTCTGGTTTAGCTTAGTTTCACTAGCCATAAACACATCAGAACTTTGGTGTTGCAGCAAATGAAAGAGGTTTGCACTACGTTCGATCCTAATCAGCGAATTTACATTCACAATGGTTAAAGGCGCGCTGCCTGAGCGACCCTTAAAGATCCTAGGGTCGCTCAGGCAGCGCACCTTCAACCATTTCGCGTTGCCGGCAGAATAGAGTAGAGGTAATCCAACCTCTCCGCCTGGTCCCTTATCTGTTTTTGCACGTCGGTTAACTGACCATGAATAGTCAGCAACACCTGCATCAGATCTGCCTCTGGCACAGGAGCCGTAGGCACTTGGACCTGCTTGGCTACCTGTGGTTGAGGCTGTATCGTTGTTTCCCTTTCGAAAGCCAACTGGGCGTAGGAAAATTTGGTGTTATTATGGGTGGACGTACTTCTTGGCGTCTTACCTCTATTGTCTTCTTTTGGGCAGTGTTTTTTTCATTCACTATTATTTAATAATATAATATAATATTTAATTTATCCCATTTTACAACTTGGTAATTAAGGACTGTGATATTCCTTAAACCACTCAATTTGCTTTGGGACGAGAGCTGTAGTAGAAAGAATAGCAAATTCTGTTTCTCCCGTCTGGCTTTGACTGAGGTGAACGGCCTGACCCCGATAAAATCAAGATCGTCGCTCGCCACTTGCCGGAGCTCAGCTAAGAGCGCTTGCGGATCTTTAGAGGATTCGATATCCTTCAGGAGGACTATTTGGAGCTTGTCTTCCTTAGGGGTGAAATTGTAAAATTCTTTCTTCGTTTGTGACAAAAGATCTTTAGCTTTTGGCGTGTCGGTCTGCATTTAATCTTTTAATAGTATAATTATTGCCTATGGCTGACTTACATACATAGATCTATTGTATCTTTTAATTCAAGTTGCTGTTGCTGCTGCTGTTGTGACTGCTGTTGTGACTGCTGTTGTTACTGCTGTTGTGGTGTCTGCTGCTGCTGCGGTTGTCGCTGCTGTTGTTTTTGTTGTTGTTGCTGTTGTTGTTGTTGTTGCTGTTTTTGCGGTTGCTGATGCTGTTGCTGGGGCTGCAGTTGCTGCGTCCGCTGAGGACGATGCTGAGGCTGCAGTTGTTGTGTCTGCTGCTTCTTTTTGTGCTGCACTTCAGGGAGGGATTGTTGTTGTTTGGGAGGCTGCACTATGCTGCTCTTGGAGCATTTTTTGTCTCTTATTTTCAAGAGCAACTAGGCGCTCTTTTTATCTCCTAGCTTCTTGTTTAACTTTGAGCTCTTTCACCATTTCCATGAGGGAAGAGATTTGCTCCGTCAGTGATTTGATTTGTTCTTGCTCATCTTCAAACTCTTTTGGAGGTGAAAGGTCCACCAACTCGCCACTCACGTAGTGCCCCTCCCGTTTTACGGACATGTACGCAATGTCTTCGGCATCTACCTCAGCCACGTTTTTCTCACATGTCTTCTTATCGTCGGCTGCCCCTTGCTTGACCTCGTCGTTAGCTTCTTTGGCGATTTCATCGTCAGCCTCTGCCTCGTCATCGCTTTCATCATCATGGTCGCTTTCTATATGTCTCTGCATTATAGCTCTAGTGGTCCTATCGGCACGGTTTAGAAGGTTTGGCTTGTATCTTATGATACGCCTTCTCTTTTTATCATCCTTTGTAGTTGCTATGGCATGAACTGGTGTTGAAATTCCCCGTTGACTTTATCATTTGTTGTTCTTGCTCCTCTCGGTTTTTGTTGACTTTTTCCCAGAACTTATTTAAAAAAAGCCCTGACTAGGGTGGGGCTCGAACCCACGACCCTCCACTCTGTCGTCAGCCACGCTACACACAAGGCTAACTTGCCTTTTAATTTTACATGGCAAATTGCCAGTAAATTGTGCAGTGAGTGCACTTAAACTGTTAATGAATTTAATACAATTGAACACACTCGGAAATTATTTTTTATGCTGAGAAAGTCGTCAACACGTCCGTACACTTTCACAGCTGAAGATCGGTAAATGGATTGGATTGGTAAATGAATGATCTACCGCAACGGATAGATACATATGTACAGGGTGATTGGTATAAGGTGCACCAAAAAGTTTGAGGGTGTAGGTGGAGTTAAGACAAGAAAAAAATCGTTTGGGAGGGGAAGTCTATTTCCTCCGTTTAGGCGGGAGGGGCAATTTTCTAAAACATTGACTTAAATCAGAAAAAAAATTAATTAAAAAACCACGGTGAATGATACAAAGCCTTTTTATATTTTTTTGCATAGCCAGAAAACTATTCTTTTATTTAATTTTTAAGTTAAGTTGTTTAAGTGAACAGTTTTAAAATAATTAATTTTCAAACTTGAAATTTTGAAAAAAAAACTAAAAAAACAATTTTTAAACTAATTTTTTTCAAAATTTTATGTAGTTAACTATTATTTTTATTTTTAAAATCCAATGCTCTTATTAATTTTTAGTCAAAAACAGAAAACCGGATGTCAAAATGTATTTTAGTTTTTAAGAAATTAAGAAAAACTAGAAGTATTTTTTTCCAAGAAAAACACTTTTTTTTTCCAAATTTGACCTGTTCAGGTCAATTATTAATTAGGGAATTATCCCTTTTTTATTTTTTATTACATACCATCCGATCTTAATCAAATAATAAAAAAAAACGAATTAACTTTTTACTTTACTTACTAGTTTTACTTTTAATTTTTCTTAATTTCTCAAAAACTAAGACACATTTTGGCATCCGGTTTTCTGTTTTTGACTAAAAATTAATAAGAGCATTGAATTTTGAAAATAAAAATAATAGTTAATTACAAAAAATTTTGCAAAAATTAGTTTAAACATTAAATAATTTTTTTTCTGATTTAAGTCAATGTTTTAGAAAATTGCCCCTCCCGCCTAAACGGGGGGAAATAGACCCCCTCCCATACGATTTTTTTCTTGTCTTAACTCTACCTACACGCTCAAGCTTTTCGGTGCATCTTATACCAATCACCCTGTATATTTGGTTTTTGCGAAATTGTTTTACAACCTCTTCAAATCAGCAAAATAAGTGTGTTTCTAATAGAAAAATAGCTATTGCAATCAATTTATAAGCATTTGCTTCTTAACACCTATGATATTTTCAAGTGTTTGCTTAATAAAACCCAATTTGTATGCACTTCAAATTACATTTAATTATTGAACGCAATTCCTTCAAAAATATCACGCAATTATACCTAAAAGAAAAAAAACAATAATATAACTGCATTTAAACTGATTTTTCAAATCTAAATGAAAAACGAAAACGAGAACAGAAAAACATCAAGCGCCAACAATTTCAAAGCTCCTCAGCAAGAAACTTAGAAACTGTAATGTATACCAAATAATATCCAATTGTACACATAAACCAATATGCACGTATGTAGTTACCTTTGCTTTTTATATGCATATGTACATGCATTTTATCATAAAACTATTACAATTGCCTATACCGACCTTAAGCGACCTTTACACGGTCAGTCAGAGGACTTCAGTCATCTACACTGAAAACCGTGTAAAGGTCGCTTTACAACTAACACCTTTCCTTTTGTTCTACCCCCCGTGTACTTATTCTACAAGTGTCTACATATATATTAATATTATTAATTAAGTTAAATAAATGAGTTCTAAGAATTAGAATACTTGTTTCTTTTTACTATTGTAGCAATTATTCTTGAGTTAAAAAGCAAGAGACATCTACTTCGGTGAGTTTGAAACCATCTTGATTCCTCTATGTGTATAAACTCAATGATATTACTTTATCAATTTTCACAAAATAATAAAAAAAAAACTGCAAAAAAAAATAAACTTACGTCTGATTCCTCGAAGTCTGATTCAGTTTCAGTGTGCAACAAGCCAGAATGTTTTCTATATGCTGCGAAGTATTCTTCTTCCCACCTTTGGAAAAGTTATGACATTTTTGTATCAACATTTTATCACGCTTTTATCATATTTACCAAATCACAACTTTTATTGAAGCAAATGAGGCATACCGTGGGAAGTCTAGTTTACCTCCAACAACTCCCGGGCATATGGGTTCCTGAAGTACGCTCTGGTGTTCCTTTAAGTTTGATTAAGAAATACGTACATAACATTTCTTTACAAACATTAGCAAAACATTATTTAAATAGTTGAACCTGATAGTACTGAAAATCTCTTTGCAGAAGTATTGGAACTCTGTCCATTAAATTTCCTTCTTCCATTACTTCCATGTTTAAATAAATATGTATCTAAAATAACAAAAATGCCAAATTATTTGTTTCTTTGAATTATTATTTATATTATAATGCTGTACAATTTCACAACAATTATCTTCGATACTACTATTGATTAAACAGTTGGTTTGGATTCCTTAACTTAAGCTTTCTTCACATTGCTAAGGAAACATAGTACGACTTCAATGTAAAAAAAAAACAAACTGTTCCTTTTGTGCTCTCAGTGCCTCCTGAGTATAAATTTTTTTTCGGATTCCGGATCCGTGTACAAAGGGCGCCATTTTGAATATTATAGTTTTAACTTAAATACCTACATATGTATCTTGAAAACCGTTAGTCTGGCAAAAAACTAGCCGAAAAGAAATTCGTAAAAAATCAAATTTCTCATCTTTTTTAATAACTTTATAAATATATCTTTAATATTTAAAAAATTATCTAAAAGCAAATAAAAATCAATATTTTACTTGTTTATCATAAAACTAAGCTAACTGATCAACACTTTAATCACTAATTCTGGCCAAAACTTGTACCCTCGGCATCTATATCGCGTTAAAAATGTATGTCGTATTACGTCCAGAGCCCTTAGCCCAAAATCATTGACATGAAAAAGTCCGGACAAACCTAATTTAATATACAATAAATATGGGCATAATTGCAACAGAAGCTTTTAAAATTGATTTTAAATTAGAATTCAACATATCCAATATCAGACAAAATCCGACCAATTTACGGATTATTTCATATTGTGCGTTTGATAACAGGTTATAATTTTTATAACGCTGTTGTTTCTGTGGTTTATTTATGTGTTTCTTTTACCATAATTTCATACTGACAGATGGCCAAGTTCAACAATTTGTTCAAAATAAGAAAAATTGATGCAAACCGATTAACACCCTTTGATCTTTTTGCCTGTCAACAAAAAAAACTGAAGTTGGTGTCAGTCAGCGTAAAGGCCTATTCAAAATCCATCAACTCAAATTTATTTCAGAAAAATCGGACATGAACTTGGTTTTAGAGAGCCATTTTAAACTATTACACCCTTATTAATGAACCCGATTTATCGATGAGTTATCGTTAACTCCGGAACTAATGTCAAAACGTTATTAATAAATACAGAATAGCTTTTTTGGACTGTGAGTTAAGTCACACCACCCAAGTAGGTGGTTTAGCTATGGTGTAAGATTGAAAATTGTCATTTCGTTTTGTTTTGTTTTTTTCTTCGAAAATATATAAGTAAATGCAAAGTTATACTATAAAATTAAGAAAAAATATGTTTGTTAAATTATTGGAAAATGCATTTTTTCGAGGTTTTTTCTTTTTTCTTCTACTTTTTTTTATTATTTTGGAAAAAAAATATTTGAGAAGTTTATTTTTCGCCCTATTTATTAGAGTTTGTTGTCGATTTTTAGTCAAACCATGGACACCTGTCCAGAAATATATTCCCCACGACCTAGGTTGATATTTCCTCTATCCAACAGCATGAGAAGAAACTCTTCTTGCAGTGCCAGAGTTGTTATAAAATCTGACTCGGATATATTATTGATTTTTTTTACTAAATAGCCAACAGGGACGGATCAGCTCAAATTGTCAATAAGGCATAACACTATTGACAATTTGTTTTTGTGAAGTTTCAATTGGGATTTAGATAATGAAATCATTATAGGTAATTGTCCGAATAGGTTTTAGATAGTTTTTTTTTTTGAGTTTTGAAATGGTTTATGAATTCAGGGTCGACTATGCCAACGTTCGTGGGCTAAGATCCAATTTCTGTGACGTGTACATTTATACTGTACAAAACAGGCCAGCTGTTTTGGCACTGAGCGAAACACAAATAAGTGAAAATACGGATTATTCTGAATTTAACCTATTTGGATATAACTTAGTGCCATTATTCTTCTCCCACCATGGTCTCGCCGTTTATATTAGGAATGATGTCGCATACCAACTTCAACCACAATACGGTCCATGTGTAAACACAAATTTTAATTTCATGTGGTTTAAATTCACGGTAAATAAGCGCATCATCCATACATGTTTTATTTATCGGAGCCCCAATTTGGACAGTAATTCAACTTCAAACGAACTTGACGCTCTGTCCGACTCTATTCAAAGGATTGTTTCCCTTTATCCTCGCACTGAAATCGTTGTTACGGGCGATTTCAATGTACACAATTCTTCGTGGCTTCGTTATTCTGGCCAGACAACACCCGAAGGAAGGTATGCCGAGATCTTTGCTGAGTTAAATCACCTAACTCAGCTAGTTGACGAGCCGACTCGAATATCGGACGTTAATGGTCGAGCTGAAAACACTCTAGACTTGTTTCTTACATCTGACCCTGATAAGTACACAGTTAGTGTATTATCGCCTCTAGGCACATCAGACCATTGTGTCATATCTGCAAATTTCTCGTGTCAAACAAACCCAGTTAAAGAAAAAGCACCCAAAAGAACTGTCTGGCAATACGAGAAAGCCAACTGGGAGGGACTCAACGAATTCTTCAAAAACTTTAACTGGTCGCTATGCTTCCTAGATAGTGACGTTGATTCCAGTGCAGATATGATAACAAATTTAATTCTCTCCGGAATGAGAAATTTTATCCCGAATAGGGTTAAAACAATCAAACCGAAAGAGAATACATGGTTTGATTCGAGCTGCAAAGAGGTTATTAGGGTTAAAGAGGTAAGCTTTCGATGTTATAAAGCCAATCCCACTGAGGAAAACCGAAAAAAGTTCAAACAAGCTAGAAAGGCCAGCAACGCCCATATTCGACGAACCAAATTTTTGCATGATCAAGAATTAAGGCAAAAAATACTACAATGTCCCAAAGGTAGTAAAAATTTTTGGTCATTTGTAAAAAATATTCGCAACACTACCTCGTCGTCGGTTCCAACGCTCGTCTTCAATGACACTCCATTTGTTAGCTCTGTTGACAAAGCTAACCTACTTGCGAGGCAGTTCGCTGCCAACTCAACACTGCCTGATAGTGTCATGACTCCGCCAGTACTTGAGGACGTAAACGGATTCATGGGACGAATCTTCTTTCGCACTCGTACAGTAGCAAGAGTTCTTAAAGATCTTGACATTCACAAATCCGCTGGCCCGGATAGTATCCCCCCCATCGTTCTGAAGAGGTGTTCTTCCACGCTGGCAAAACCACTGCGTAAGCTTTTTCATCTGTCCTATTCTACTGGTCTCTTCCCGAGTAGATGGAAAACAGCGAATCTTCTTCACCCTCAAACTACCGACCGATTGCACTTACGTCCCTTCTTTCCAAGGTCATGGAAACGTTGATTAACTTTCAACTTAAGAAATATCTTGAGGAACGGAAGCTTCTAAATGACCGGCAGTACGGCTTTCGTAGCAACAGGTCCACTGGTGATCTGATAGTTTATCTCACCGAGCAGTGGAACAAATCTTTACACCGTTTTGGAGAAAGTAAGTTTGTTGCACTTGATATTTCAAAGGCATTTGATAGAGTTTGGCATCAAGCTCTTCTTTCGAAAATGCGTGCTTTTGGCGTCGATGAATCTCTTCTTCGTTGGATTAGAAATTACCTTTCGAACCGTTCAATACAAGTTGTATTGGATGGATTCAAATCTGAAACCCACAAAATAAATGCTGGTGTGCCCCAGGGCTCCGTTTTGTCTCCGACTCTCTTTCTCATTTTTATAAATGATCTCCTGTCTACAACTTCTAATCCACTCAACTGTTTTGCTGATGATAGTACCCTCAGTTTTTCATATTCGTTTCCTGATTCTCGCCCATGTTCTTCGGAAGTGGATCTTGAACGGCTTAATATGATAAGCTCATTAAATTCTGATCTTGATAGCATTGTCCAATGGGGAATAAAAAATCGCGTAGAATTTAATGCTTCAAAAACACAATGCTGTTTACTTTCATTAAAGCGTTTACTTTCATTAAAGCGTAACCTTCCTTCCATGCCACTTTCCATGAGTGGTACTTGCATCGAGGAAACCGAACAGCTTTCAGTTCTCGGTATGTGCATTACAAACCACCTTCTGTGGAATGAACACATATTTGACACCGCTAAATCTGCTGCGAAATGTTTAGGTTTCCTCCGAAGATGCAAGAAATTTTTCTCCCCGTCTGATCTAGCCATTATTTATAAGGCATATATTCGTCCAAAGCTCGAATATAACTCCCACATCTGGGCAGGTGCTCCAATAACGTCGTTGAGTTTCTTGGATAGAATACAAAATAGAGCTATAAAAATGATAGGTGATAGGTCAATAACTGATACAATTACGTCTCTCGAGCACCGTCGAAACGTATCATGTCTCACGTTGTTCTATCGTTATTTTTATAAGCAATGCTCAGAAGAAATAGCTAGCTGCATTCCTCCCCTCAAACAATTCAACCGTAATACTCGTGCTTCAAGGAATGCTCATCAGTTTACCCTAGAGTCCAATTTCGGACGTACCGTTAAATACAGAGATTCTTTCTTCAGCCGCACTACACGAATGTGGAACGCATTACCCGCCTCTGTTTTTCCATCGCATTTCAAAACTCAGAACTTCAAAACTAATGTTCATCGGCATCTCCTTTCAAACCCCTCCCTTTTTTCCTAATGCTCGTACTGTGTTCACCATATTAAGGGTAGACTAATCCCTTTAGTGCGCGCCTATTATAAAAAAAAAAAAAAAAAAAAAATGAGAACAGTGTAAATCGGTTCAGTGATTGATGAAACACAGACGGATTAAGATTAGTCCTTTTAATCATTAAAAAGGTTTTATTTTCCGTTGAACATTTGAATTTTAAATTAAACGTTTTCAAACAAAAAAATTCTTATTTTGTATACTCCCCTTTTTAAGAGTTTCCATTCATCTGTGTGTAAACGATACGATACGATTGCAAATCTTATTTATCGGCATTTTGAAACTACAAAATACAAAGAGATAAACAGCATACTCATAAATCTTTACGTGGAAACACATAACTTTCTTCAATTGGAAACATGCTCACAGACCATAAACAAAATAATTATAATAGAACTATAGTAGATTTTCTTAACGAATGTGGGCTAACTATTTCATGATTTATTTTGTTTTATTAATAAGAAATTATAACTCGTGACTTATCACTTATTCCATGGTGTAGTTAAGTCATGAGTTAGAGACGAAATAATTGTTTTTTATTAATAAAGCTGTTACAGTTGAGAGCAAATTTGATGCACCCCGATTAACACCCTGTAACTTTTTCTCAGACAACAAAAAAATCAAAAGTCTCAGCGTATTTATAGATCATAATATTTTTCAAACCCGATCCCGGGACAGAAAAAAAAAATAAAGTTACCAGATTCAAAATAATTTTTTTATTTGCTCTAAAGGGCAAGTAAAATTCGAGGCACTAATGTTTGATGTGCGTCCGTGCATATGTGCGAATTTGCGATTGTCTTTTCACTGGAGCTACAGCCTAAATGCTTTAAGGGATTTTTTTTCAAACGTGAAGTACTCCGTGGGTAGTATTTTTTTTGGTTTTGGACGACGAATTTGATTTATCTCCCATTAAACAGTTTTAATTTTTCCAATTTTTTTCGAAAATGGCTAGAATGTTTGAATAATATACATAATATTAAAATTTAATATGCAAAATACGGGCCTCAATATTGAATATGGGAGATTTGTACGTAATGTATTTCCTAAATTAAACCCGGGACAGGCTACTGAAATACAGGACTGTCCCGGGGACTGTAGGGGACGAATGGTCACCTTAATTTAAGGTCAATTTATAGTCAATCGACTGAAATTTATTTCAGCACTATCGAATCTTATATTAGAGCATTGAATTTTGAAAACGAAAATAGTACTTAATCACGTAAAACTTTTAATAATTTTAATAATTAAATAATTTTTAAATTTTTTTTTCCAAAAGTTTGAGTTTGAAAATTCATTTTTCAAAAACCATTCACGAAAACAACTTCATTTAGAAATTAATTAAAAAATGAGATTTCTGGCTTTTCAAAAAGGTATAGCAATGCAATGTAGGTATTATCGTTATTTTATAATATTTGTTTTTCTGTATTAAGTCAATTTTTAAAAAATCACCCCTCCCGACGAAACGGGGGGTGATAGACCCATAAAAGTGACCCAGCCTACTTGGTCCAGATATTTTTTACGATAATACTTTTTTTGGTTTTAACCGGCTAAAATAAGATTAGCCAAAATTCGTATGGAAAGTGGCCGATGTTCTTTGTATGTTTGACTTTAATTTCTAGGTCGCAAAACCAACATCTTTTCTTCTGGCGGGTATTGAACTTTTTGACCCATATTAAATCAAAATAAATAACAAAACTATTGGTTTAGTGAGAGTAACAACCCACCTCAAAAGTTAGTACCCTCTATAAAAGAATTTTTAAAGGAACTGCAACTTATTTATTTCGTTTTGCTAGGAGTGTTTTAAAAAAAGCTTCTGCTTATTACGAAATCTTTATTAGAACTGAACTGAACTGAACTTGTACAAAATATTAATTTCTTATAAGTATAACTTATGACTAAACCATTGTGATGATCGCTGGAAGATGATGTCAACGGAACCTGTAATTTGATCCTCGAACGTGCTTAGTAGGCTGTTTCTTACTTTGACGTTTGAGGCACGAATTCAATTATAAATGTCACGGTTATTAAGTTCCTTAACTCCCTTCTTTCTTTAAGAAGAACGCCCCGCTTCTTCTTCTAACTGTTTCGTGAAAAGTATGATTCGTTTGTTTATATTGTCATATATGATCTCATTTTGGTTTCATTTTTTATTTAATTTTTTGATATTTAATATTTTAATATACTTAGATAAAATAACATATGTTAAGATAATAATTATTACTAATAGAACAATGGAAATTGAATGATATTCAAAATGTTTTGTTATTTTAGACATTAAGTTTATATTCTGAAATTTCAGATCTTCGTCATTTGAAACCATGTATTTTCTTATGACATAATTGTTTACATGAGTAGTCCGTATGTAATTCCATATATTTGAAGTTGGATTCTCATAAGTGACGTTATCTATTATAGTTTAATTTTCAAAAATTATCAAATAAACTCCTTCTATAGGGTTATTATCTACTGTATGGTTACCAGACAATAAAATGACACCATCAAAAAGGTAGGAAAAAGGAAGTTGGAACCAGGACGGGAACGAAAATGATTGGGAATCGAATGCCTAGCCGAAGGGACCTGGCATGCTAGCGAGGCAAGGCTGAGCTCGTCGGATGGGGGGGATCTTGTCCCTCCGCTAGACCTCACCTCAAACAAAAACATATATCATGCCATTACAAAAAAAAAAAGATATTAAACATAACCCCATCACCACACATGCACACGAACACACTCGCCTCCACACCATGGGCACTGCTGGTGTTATTGCAGTGAGCCCTTTCCCCCGCCCTTCCTGGAGTTGGTCGGCCAATGTTGTCCAAACTCTCCTAAATCTGTCATCACAATCGCCGTCAGATCATTTCCGCATTTCAAATGGTTTCACCAACCATCATTCACCTCCCCTGAAAATAACGCCCTAAGTTACCATTTGAGCCATAAACCAGGCCAGAAAAACTCGAATGTTGGCGTGATTTACGATCAAAACAATTTATTGAAAATTGGTTTAAATAAGAATCCAAAAAAAATACCTAATGATACATTTTAAAGTAAAACAAAATAAATAAATTATAACAAAAAAAGGATTATTAACCTTTTTTAAATGAACAAAAAAAACATTACTTAAGAAGGTAACAAAAAAATTAAACGAATCTGATAAGTAATCAACCGAAACTTAACTTAATGAACAATTATAAAGAAATCATCAAGTGAATAATAAATGTTGATTTACAAAAAAAAAATAATATACTAAAGAAATTAGATACAAAAAGAAATAAATTATTGGCAAAAAAAATTAAAACCAAACAAAAAAAAAAGGAAATGTGAACGAACATTTGTTGTCTTACCCTATCAACAAAATAAACCCTCAAAATTAAGGGCCTTGAACATATCGCGTGCTATCCGATGTGCCTACCTATAGAGAGCTCTTAATAGGAGATACTTGGGTTATACTGGCTATACAAATGAGCCGGGCTTCCAACTTCGCATGTAAGGCAAAGAAAATTCGGCTTCACATCAACTTTTAATCTTTTTGCACTTGTATCTGCCGACAATTTGCACATAAACTAGATAAAATAATTATATACTACTAACACAAAAAAAAAACTATCACGCCAAAAGATTAATTGGATACATATGTGTACATTTGTAAGTAGTATGTATGTGCTAAATCCTATAAAATAGTGACGTCCATGATTTTAGGAATAGGGTGCTGCTTATCGTGTCTGATTCATGCACCGATACTGTTTTTCCTACAGCTCCAATGTAGATATTGTTTCTTTATATGTGAGTAGTGAAACTATACTGCACAAATGTCATTATGCATTTTTATATTTGAAGAAATTCATATAATTTTAACTGCATCGATAAGTTTGTATAAGTACATACTAAACATTTTATACGGGGCTCCTGGTTTCGTCCAAGAAAGGAATAGGTGTTTGCCGTCACTTTATTCTCTAAACACAACCATATAACTACTCCCTAGAAACCTAAACCAATGTATGCTCACAAACTGCGTTTAAAAGAAAAATTTCTTCACTCACCCCGTTCAAATTCACTTCCCAAATTAAAGCTTATGATACCTTTATGTAAGTACTTTATAAATATAATTAATTATATAGTTAAAATATAGACATTAAGTAGGTACAAACACTGCCTCTGATACCGAGGGCTTCAAACACGCAGCAACACCGCTATTGCATATGCGATGTGTAAGCTTTGGTGGTTACAATTACATCGCAGATGTACATCATCGACCCGCTATCACACACAACCTCTACCACACATCGGAATGTTACCGTTTTATAGATCATCCGATCTCATCTTAAGCGGTTATTCGCTAGTCAAAAATCCAATCCTCTCTTAAAAAAAACAATCACAATATTTACAACTACAACCGACTCTTTAAAAAGGCATGTTTATCTTTTTGCTACGTAGGTGTAAGGGTACCCACAAATGCTCCGATCTACACAACTTGAGACAAGTTGACGTCGGTATAGTACAAGATGAAGGAAATGGTTATGCTGAATTTAGTATAAGACATACATAGATTAATGTATGAATCCATAATATAAATACATTTTTAATTTTTTTTGCATTCTTTTCATTATATTTTAATTTGGATTTTATAAAATGAGAACACTTTCTACGAGACCAGATAATCCAACGTAGTAGTCCGGCAACCAGTATTTGCATGGATGGTTAGTACAGGATCCCCTCTCGCACAAGTCAATCTTGTTGAGTTGCTGAAGGGACCCTGTAGCAAGCATCCGTAATCATAACCAACCCCTTTCGCTGAGCAATTCCTTGTACAAATAGCATGCATTTTTCTTTGTTCAAGGAAGGGCCAGTTTTAAGCTCGATATGATGGCAGCCGCAACACGTTATCACTACTTTCTGCAGAATGCTGTGTTGCATCTGATGAGGAACTATCCGTTATGAACTTATGAGGTTTAGATTTTGTCTCGAAAGAGCGTCCGCAACCACATTTGTCACTCCGGGTTTGCAAATTATTTTGGGCGCGTATTCTTCAATTAATGCGTGCCATCGCTTCATTTTAGTATTTGGGTTCCGTTTTGACACTGCAAACGTTAGGGGTTGGTGATCAGTATGGATATCTAAATTTGTGACTCCATATAAATAATTTCTTAATTTTTTTAAGGCGTAGACTATTGCATCTAATTCCTTTTCATTCTGTCTCACCTAATGTTTTACTTATAAATGTTATCGGTTTGTTATCTTGTGATAAAACCGCTCCTACTATATCATCAGACGCATCCGTTATCAGAACAAATATTTTTTGTTTAATCTGGTTGATTTAGCTCAACCTCGGATTTAAGGTGTTCTTTTAATGTATTGAAAGCTTCAATTGCACTCTCATCTATATTTACTACCGTTTTCTTTGCAATATGTGTGGAAACTTGGCCGTTTTCACTAGACAAATACTTTGTTAGTGGTTTTGAAATCTGAGCGTAATTTCTAATAAAATTTCTATAATATCCAATCATCCCTAAAAAGCTGCGTAACTGTCTTAAAGTAGTTGGTAATGGGTATTCCTTAATTGTTTGTGCCTTCTCGGTTTAAATCACATTATGGGCTATAACGTAACCTAAAAATTCTGCTTCTAGTTCGAATAGTTTAGATTTCGGTACTGAAATCTGCATATGAGCTTTCTCTAATTCATTCAAAATTGTTTCTATTTCTTGAACATGTTGTTTCAGAGAATATTATGATGTCATCTTTATATATGTGACATATTTTTCCTACATATGGACGTAAGATATTATCCATCGCACGATGGAATATACTAGGTGCGTTTTTAAGACCGAATGGCATACGTATGTACATATTCGTATTTTTCATTGTTTACAGAAAATGAAATCCTGATTCCAAATCAAGAGTAGTAAAGTACTTTGCTTTACCTAAATTACTTAATATCATATTCGTGTCGGGTATCGGATACTTATTAAATATTGTGTTTTCATTGATTTATTTATAGTCAATGAAAATTCTATTTTTACTTGTACCGTCGTCGTTTAGACCTTTTTTTATAGGTGAATTGTAAGGCCTTTTTGATGGTCGAATGATTCCTTCTTGAAGCATTCTGGTGACTTCTTTGTTTACAAAGTCGTTTGCAGAGAACGGGTAAGGGTATTGCTTAGACCATATGGGCTTGTCAGTAGCAGTTCTAATTTCTGCTTTAATATCGGTTCTAAATGGTAAAGACGTGTCTACATTTTTAAGAATACTTGTAATTTTCTTCAAAGTAGATGCTCTTAAGGCGTCCATGTTCCCGGTTTGAATAATATTATTTAAAATAAATTCTTCGTTGTTAAGAAATATTCTTTCTTTCCTATCTTTATATCTTAGTTCTTGTTTTTCAAAGACTATGTTTGCTTTTACTAACTTTAATAAATTCATTCCTATTAAGGCATCAAATTCTAGTTTTTATATTATATAAAATCTACATTTTTTATCAAATATTAATACGTCATGATATTTTTTTATAATAATTGTGCCGTTGGGAGTCGTGGCTTTCTTATGTATAACTAAGTTAATGACATCCTCAAAAATGTCGGGTCTGCAATAGTTACCAGATAGATAGATAGATATATTCTTTATTTTTTATCAATACAATCATTATACAAAAAGTTTTTTCTTAAGACTAATGACATGGCAATCGTGCCGTCTGCCTGATATGACATTTGAGATAAAATAAAAAGAAAATTTAAGGAAATGTAAGAATATTTTAGCATTAAATTTCTTAATAAATAAATTATTTTTTTGATTTTAATATTAATTTTGTTTGTAAACTCAGTTTACTACCGTTATTATATAAATTGGTAAATTTAATACAAAAAACCTATATGACAATTTTAATGATTTGAAACATAAAAGAAAAATTAAAAATTTAAATGATTATTTTATATATGTATTTAATATAAAAAGTTACACAACAATTTTAATGATTTGAAACATAAAAAAAAGGTTTATAAATTTAAATAATTTTAAATAAATGTTAAATACACGGTTAAAAATCTGGGGATGTTTTTTAATACCACCTCAGGATTACAGGTATATGCAATACAAGAAAAATTACTTTTTAATATTTTCAATATATTTAACTTTTGTTATAATAATTTTGTATTGAATTTCAATATTTCTTTCATTAAAATGCTCATTTTAATACTAGTCTTCTGAACTTTAATCTCAAAAGATTATAATTTAATATTTGAATTCTAAAATCTAACCCCGTCCTTATTAAAATAACACTTAAACCAAGAACTTATTACAATTGAATTATAGTTGACTTAAAATATAATGCCCTTGCGTATTACATATTAATATTTTGGTATTACTTTAACTTTTTGAGCGCGATACCCTCGGCCATATTATTTTCAATATACAATGCAGTTTTACATTTTAATATACACGAGTATTGCTTTTAAACCTTTTAATACTCTGTTTTACCCCTTCAGTATTACTTTCTAATACTGTAGAATTACTTTTTAATCCTTGAGTAATTCATTTTAATATTACTTTAGCTCTTAAAGCGCGTCACCCTCTGCTACATTATTTTCAAAGAACAAAAGTAATACTTTATAATAATTCAGTATTAAATTTTAATATTCAAGTATTGTTTTTAAACATTTTACTACTCTATTCTAACCCTTCAGTGTTGCTTTCTAATACTGTAGAATAACTTTTTAACCCTTTAGTATTGAATTTAAATTTTCCGGTATTACTTTCAAAACCAAAAGGTATTATTTTGCCGCTTGGGTTTCCATTGGCAGTGCAATTTTATTATTTGTTTGAGTGCGTCTTTTACTTTCTACAATGGAGTTTATAGTGGATAACTTAAATGGAGTCTTGATTAAAGTAAAAAATTTGGAAAAAAATACAACAAAACATAAGAGAGTCAAAAAGCAAACAGATTTAAGCGAGTCGTTAATATCCAATGAGGATATTCTTCTAACAAGTAAGTAATTATACGCGTAATGCGTATATTAGTTCAGTTCTAAGTGCTTTTTCTATTTGCCAATGCGAATTATTTTTTAGTTCTGGAAGGCGAAGAAATAGAAAGTGGGTTTGTTCTAAAAGATCGCGACGGTGATGAGATTCCGATAGATATTCTAAGTGATTTAGTGAGACAACACTTAAACTGTGCCTGTTTTTGTGTTAAGATTGATTACGTTGTCCAAAAGCTGGTTGATCCCGTTGGAGACTTAAAAAAACAAGACGCAGCTGTTGGAAGTAATCTCCTTATATACAAAGAAGTAAGTTACCTTTTTAAGAGTAAATATTAGTGTACTTCACTTCCATCATTGAAAGGGTTTGGAAGCCTATATTAAAGCCAGCCCAGCGGCATTTATTTAAGAGAAATATTCCCGCAATAATTCTCTAAAAGATTCTTCTCGAAGAACTTTAGTGACAATAGGATCGGAATACCTACGATCAATATGCGGTAATTATCCATCCAAAGAAGCGAAACTGGCTTGTGCCAAAGCAATAATTTCCACTTTTCCATGCTATAAAATTGGAGAGAGCAAAATTGGAGGCTGTGTGTAAGTACATCTTTATTTATGTACCTTTATGTATTATTTGTTAGTTATCTCAGAAAATTATGTGGTAAAATAAAAAACGTTTTGTTTTGATAGTTTAAGTTTTTGTTATTAATAAAATGTATATATTTGAAAAAATAACACGATTTTTATTTTGAGAAGTGTAATTTTTAAACAGGTCGATGGGTTACGAAACAATAATATTGTTTTTAATAATTATAGAATTTACTATAGGTACATGAAAATGTAACATCTTTTGAATAATTTAATAATCCGCATATCAAAAATATATAAATTTTGTGTTTAAATGTAGGTAATACGTTTTGTATTACATTAAATAGCTATATCCCAAACTAATATACTTTTGTATTCAAATTAAATGCAAGGGGTATTACATAGTAACTTTTTAATACTTAAAATCAATACAATTTTGTATTAAAATAAAATATATTTTGTATTAATTTATGATCTTTTTAAACTACTTTTTGTATTAAAATTAAATACCTTTTGTATTAAATTATAACCTTCCGATACTTTAAATTAATACAAATTTGTATTAAAATTAAATACATTTGGTGTTTAAATACAATCGATTGATATTTAAATAAAATCTAAATAAGTATTAAAATAAAAAAGATTGTATTACATTCTAATACTCCTTGGGTTTATAACAAATAAAAGAAATATTAAATTTCAGGTGAAAATATTAGATTTCAATGTGAAATGTATTTATTTCTAATACAAATGTATTAAAATCATAATTAGAATTTTAATAAGAAGGGTTTGTTTTCAATACTTTTGACATAGAAAGCAATCTTAATATATGTTAAAATTTAATACTTGGGTCATATAATGTAATAACTAAAATTATTTAATTTCAATAAACCATTTATTGATTTTTCAATTTTAATATATCCAAAATATTTAATTCTAATATTTTTTCGGCGTTGTCATATATACAACCTCAAAAATATTAAAATTAACGCCAGAATTTTTAACCGTGTATAGAAAAAGAATGAATTTTAAATTATAAGATGATTTACAACATTAAATGCAAAACAAATTTAAACTGCTATAACTGGCAAAAATCTGACTTTTTAGAAACTGTTACGATAATTTAGGGCATGCTGACAATATTTGTAGAGGTTAAGCCAACCAAGGGCTCCATTTAAAATAGCGTAAGTTTGTTGTAAGGAAAGAAAACTTTCTTGGAAATACAGCCGACGAATTTCCTGTAATATTCGACAAACTCCTACAAAGTGATAAATATCTTCGTTATCTCTTCTGTTACACAAGTTACAAATTTTGGGTAAATCATCTCGGTGTGGCATAAAGTTAAGATTTATGATTTCTACTCGTGCTCTAAAGATAGTACTTATAACTTCGGGGGAATATTCTTTGCTAAAATAGTTCATCTCAGATAGGAGTTGGTGGTTCAAATACTTGTATATATTCCTCGAGGTAGAAGAGTTTGCTCTGGATAGATGTTGGTTATACATTTTATCGTCAACTTTTGCGATTAAATCCGCAAACATACCCTCCCACTCAACAACATTTGACTCTAGCAGGGACAAAACATAATCATGCGATAAAGCAAGCTGGTTCCACTCTTTAAATGGGGAAGCATTAGTTCGGAGAAGTTTTATAAGGACGCACTTATGAAGACAGTTGTTACTTCTTTTCATAACTTTTGTTATATAGTCCGAATTCGTTTTCAAATTGTGTATGTATATGGGTGTTACACCTGACTCTACATAAATAGAATAATTTGGAGTCGAATTCGGCTATCTAAACAAACGTTTGAAGAAATGCCTGTGAATTTTTTCGAAAGCTTCGTAGTGTCTATATCCTAAAACTTGAATAGTTCTATTTGCACCTGTGTCGAGCAATATTCGTATAGGATTGCCTTTTATTGTTCGTCGAACGTATGGTAGTCCGGTTGTTCGTCTAAAAAATGATTTTCATCTTCACACTCAAAAATACTGCAACCATGAGTTTGCTTGTGTAAAGTGTGGAGGAAAACATGCAACGAAAAGCTGTACAGTGAGCAAAGAAGTTAAAGCAAAATGTGTGAACTGCCAAGGTAATCACCCTGCTAGTTATAGAGGATGTCCTGTTGCTAAAAAATTCCAAGAATATAAAGGCAGTAATTTAAGAAAAAACACGTCTGCTGGAAAAAAACTTAGGAACGCAGAAAAAGTAAAAATAGCTGTGGAAAATAAAACTAAGAGAGAGCCCTCTAAGGAAGTTACCCAAAGCAGAACTGTTGAAAAAACATACTCGACTATAGTAAAAAATGCACGGAAAAATGAAGAAACTTCCGTAAAAGAAATGCTGCAACTTATTCTCAAAAGGATCGACCAACAGGATTTAACCATCAAACAGCTAAGCGAAGAAGTCGCTCTTAAAAAACAATGATGGACAGAACACTTAAAATTGCTACTTGGAATGCAAACGGCCTTTTGCAACATGCATCCGAATTAAACATCATTTTAGACGTAGAGAATGTAGACATTTGTCTCGTGTCTGAAACACACTTTGCCACTGGACAAAGTTTTAAGAACAAAATGCTAAACTATACGTGCTATCACGCTCCGCATCCAGCTGACAAAGCTAGAGGAGGATCGGCAATACTAATAAAAAAGTGCTTGGTACATCATGAGGAAGCCGGGTTAATAAATGAAAATATGCAAGTGGCAACAATCAGTATAGGCATGAAAAAGAAAGAGTTTAAAATAGCTGCAATATACTGTCCACCGAGGCGCTCTCCAACAGAAGAAGAATATAAAGAACTCCTTAATTCGCTTGGAAATAACTTTATTGTTGGTGGTGACTTCAATGCTAAACATACCCAATGGGGATCTAGGCTCATAAATACAAAAGGTAAACGACTTTATCTAGCAGGTCGCAAACACAAATGTGAATTCTTTTCCTCTGGAACGCCAACTTACTGGCCATCTGATCCTAACAAAATACCAGACCTTATAGACTTTTTCGTGGCCAAAGGTATAAAGCGAAATCATGTAAGTGTTGTAGGTAGTTACGATCTTTCATCAGATCATACTCCAGCTATTTTATCACTGAGTGAAGTAGAAATAAAAGAAAAAAGTAATCCAAAGCTCGTGAATAAAAGAACGAATTGGGAGGAATTTAAAGTAAAACTGGAAAGTTTTATTGACCTTAGATCCCCAATGGAAACTAGTGAACAAATTGACCACGAAGTTGAACAATTTATTGCTGATGTGCAACAGGCTGCAGAAGAAAGCACGCCAACTATTTTGAACAGAAGAGAAACAGAAATAAAATACCCTGTAGAAATAACAGAGTTAATATTGGAAAAAAGAAGGGCTCGAAGAAAATGGCAAACTTTGAGATTTCCGGGCGATAAGAGAGTATTTAATCGACTAAATAACGAATTGAAAAAAAGAATCTATGAATTCAAAAATGATTCACTTAGCAGTTTTCTTGAAAGTTTGACGACAGATGCTTCTACTGATTACTCACTGTGGAAAGCTACCAAACGTCTGAATAGACCGCAACAACAAAATCCGCCCATCAAAGCACAAGACGGAAAATGGACTGCAAATCCGAAACAAAAAGCTGACCTCTTCGCAGATCATCTCTCGAATGTCTTTAAGCCGTTTCCACAAAGTGCAGGGGCAAATAACTTACAATTTGTTAATAAAAATGATGAATTAGAAATTCCCTTAGTAAGGCTCAAAGAAGTAAAAAGCATGTGCCATCACAAGTTATCAAATAAAAAATCACCCGGGTATGATCTAATTACGGCTCAGGTCTTGAAAGAAATGCCAACAATAGCCTTCAAAAAATTCCAATACATAATAAATGCATGCCTTAAGCTCCGTTATGTTCCACAACATTGGAAAATTGCAGAAGTCATTGTTATACCAAAGCAAGGTAAGCCACCAACCGAAGTTACATCTTACAGACCAATATCGCTTATACCAATTATGGCAAAAGTTTTCGAAAAACTGCTTTTAAATAGACTAAGCAAAATAATAGAAGAACGAAAACTAATACCAAATCATCAGTTTGGATTTAGAAACAAACATTCCACGATAGACCAAGTACATCGAATTACGGATGTTGTTGAAAAAGCACTTGAAGAAAAACAAGTATGTTCCGCTCTATTTCTAGATGTTGCTCAAGCCTTTGACAAGGTTTGGCATTTGGGGCTCGAGTACAAACTGCACAGGGACCTTCCCAGGCAGTTCTATGAAATACTCAAATCATATATTACCGACCGACTTTTTAAAGTACGGTACGAGCAAGAGTATTCGGAACTTAAGAAAATCGAAGCCGGCGTACCACAAGGAAGTGTCTTAGGACCAACCCTGTATTTGTTGTATACAAGGGATATTCCAGTGGACAACAATGCGATCATGGCCACTTTTGCAGATGATACTGCGATATTAGTGTCAGATAAATGCGTTGTAAAGGCAACAGAAAAACTGCAATATGCAGTCGACAAGATAAGAGAATGGACGCAACAGTGGCGTATCAGACTCAATGAAACAAAATCAACGCATATAAACTTTACTAATAAAAAGATTAATAATGTTCCACTTTTTATTAATAGTAAAGTAGTACCTTACTCCAATACGGCCAAATACCTTGGGATGACTTTGGATGCAAAGCTAAAATGGAAAGAGCACATCAAGAAAAAAAGGGAAGAACTTAACTTAAAATATAGAAAAATGTACTGGTTACTGGGAAAAACCTCTGCCCTATCAATTGAAAACAAATTAATGTTGTATAAGCAGGTATTAAAACCTGTTTGGACGTATGGCATCCAACTTTGGGGTTGTACAAAGAAAACAAATGCGGAAACCATCCAAACATTCCAAAACAAAGTCCTTCGTGGAATAGTAAACGCCCCTTGGTATATAAGAAACAGCGATTTACATCGTGACCTTCAAGTAGAAATGGTTACAGAAGTAATTAGAAAACACGCTGTATCACACAATCAGCGACTGCTTAGTCACACTAACTCCGAAATGGAGACAGTCTTAAATGTACGTACCAATGTTCGGAGACTAAGAAGAACCAAGCCTCATGAGCTGATGGTCTAAAAGAGATGGGAAAGTATTAAATCATCAAACTTCCCAAAATGTGAACTAAAAATTGAGAAACTAAAATCATTTGTCGATCTTTTATAGATTGGTCATGATTCTAGGTGGTTTTAGTGCGGTAGAAGTCCCACACTACTTGATACCGAATATTATCAAGTGTCTTTTGAAGATTTCCACCTACCGAAAGAAAAAAAAAAAAAAAAAAATCTTCATTTATATTGTTAATTCGCTCCTCCTTTTGTGCAGGTCTATATGACTGTTGCGAATTTTCTAAAGTTCGTTTAAACATTGGTCTCTGAGGGTTGTTGTAGGTATTGTTAGTTGGCTTTTGCCACTGTGGCTTATAATCGTTATTTCTATTTTCCTGTCTAAAAGGATTATATGTTTTTTTGTTGTTTTCGAAATTGTGTTGCTCAGCTTTGGTAATGGGCCTGTGAGCTGAAATTCCTAATTCCATAGGTTCAGATCAGGTTTCCTAAATTGTTTATTATTTTGATTTCGTTGAGGAAATCTTAAGATATCCTGAGTCCTTGGATCTCCAGAATATGATTGTAAATGAGCCCTGCTTAATTGTAAAGCAAATTGGGTTCTTATGTTACTTGACTCTAGCTCTTGTACTTTCGCTAAAGCGTAAGGTAGATCATCCGGGGAGAGAGAGAATAGGATATTCGATAAAGGAGCATTTAGTCCTGTGATAAATACTCAGAGATCGTTCCTACGGTGAGTGTCATTTAGTTCCCTAGTTAGGGCTAAGTCAGTACCATGGGACATGATCGTTTTGTTGATCAAGAGTGTTAATTTTACATTAACCAAATTGTAATAGTCAATTAGACTTGTATTACTATGCTGACCACCTGTACCGAAATGAACTGTACTGTACGGAAATTTAAACTGTGTACAGTGTACCGAAGAAAAGCTTCGGTACACATAAATGTACCGAAATCATAGGAAAGCAAGTTGGCATACTTAAAATTAAAAAAAAAATCTGAAAGTGGAAGCGTGGGCTAATTAATTGTCCCTATATTTCGTTAGTTTTCTTTGTGTTCATGATGCACGTTAATGCACCTATTTCTACATCTCCTACGTTTACATGAACGGATTCAAAGATCGGATTCAATCTGAACCGGAATTTCGATCCAGGTATATGGCGACACCGAATCGAAAGATTGAATTTATATGGGATCGAATTGCCTATGTGAGTCACAGGTCATCCACTTCCAGTTCGTCCGTCCCCTCCCGTAAAAAAAAATGTTTCACCACACTTTCCTATCTGTGAATACGTGTGAACAACTGTTTTGGTTAGTTCGTTTGACAAATGTCAATGCGAAAAAGAAAAAAATCACTCAGGAAAAAAATAATAAATTTTGCAAGCAAATTTACAAAATGCAAGTAGATTACTGAACTTTCAATGTATTTAATTCAAAAAATCAATTAAAAAATCAAAACGGAAACAACGGAACAAAAATAAAAATTGAAAAATTAATTGGTGTTCAGAAAATAAAGGAAAGGGTTGGTAAACAAACAATAAACTAAAAATTTATTGACATATTCTAAAACTTTATTCTTTAAATTTAAACAGTTTTCTGGGCTTCCTTGGCCCTTGGGGAATGGGTATCACCGGTGATCTATTAAGGAACAAAAAACGAAGAATACTCTCACTGGGAAGTGCCATGTTTCAAGAAGAACGCGAGCAAAGGCTCGACAAAAAGCAACCAAAGAGAAAAGTCATCTGCAGAATCGCTTTGTTATTGTTTTATATTTTAAATTAAGAAATAATTTATGATTTCTTTTAGGTCAAGATAAATACCATGATGAGTATGTCGAAAGCAAATGCGGGGAATCAAGAATCATCCAGAACACATTATGAACGAAGTTGAGTTGGAACCTTTGGAACATTGGATGACCCGTCAAACATGCAAAAAAAACTCAATCTATCGTAATGGACGCAAAAAAAGTCTTCATCTGTAACTTCAACTGAATTAAATTAAAATCAAATTATACTAATTATTATATATTCGAATCTTTACGTTTTATTAATTAAAATAAATTTCTTACAAATTATTATATATTCAAAGCTTAACATTTATTTTATTAATAAAGACTTGTATTAGACAATTCGGTTCGTTGTTATTGATCAATAATCGCGAAATCTACGATCAATTAATAGAATGAAAGAAACTGGATAGCTTTCCGTTTTTGGTATGTGATGCCACTGATTACTTTTAATGGAATTACCACTTATTTGTTGTCGACAATTTATTATATGCGTATTGGTTCTCGGCAATCTCCTTCACAAGATTACTATATTCAAGAAGATACCTATTGGTATCATCAGCATTTGAACCGTCATCATCATCGTCATCTTCTTCATCTTCCTGTTCATTGTCTTGAATACTATCTTCACCCATAAGAACATCATCATCGACCAGCGACTCTTCATTTTCTGCAGCTCCTTCTTCATCTAACTTAAGTAGAGCTTCTTTCTGTATCCAATAAATCAGTGTTAAAATGGTATTTCAGTATATTTCTTTAATATACCTCAGCTTCATTCCTTTCTTCGTATTTTTCTTATCTATTTGAAATTTTTTTGTAGCTTCATTTTAATAAAAATATAATATTTCACAGAAAACTCCCCAAACCTAACCACAAACTTTACAAATTGTAAATGTTTGTTATTATTTGACAGCTTCTTAACTGCCCACAGTAAAAAAAAGACTTAAAGGGGTGACTTGTGGTGAAACACTTTAAGCGATGGTGCGTTCACACTATTTGCTAATTTTTATTTATTTGTAGTTAAATAAATAAGCATCTAAAATAAGTTCAAAAACAATTTCGTGATGTTTTACATCATTTCTTATTAAAATCGTAGTTAGAAAAATGATTTTAAGAAGAAAAATGTTTATTTCGAGTTTATTTCCCGCTCCAAAGGATGTCAACGGATTATTTTGAAAATTTTATTTGAAAAATTCAACACAAAATGGAGCCTTTTTACTTTTTCACCAATCGGCACAATTGCATGAATGTAGTGGTAGGCCAAACTTGACAGTCCCATTTGAAATGCAAGGGCGCACGAACACAGAAGTTAAATACTGCCGATTTGAAAGTTTGTTGGTAAAAGGGGGTGGAGCCTCCTGAGTTGATGTTCTATTTATTTATTATTCTATGATGTGAGTACAGTAGTGTTCTAAGAATTTATTGTCAAAATGCCAGTTACTTTAAGTACAGCGACACCAAGTGAAAATAAGCATTATAAAATTATTCCGAGAATTATTCACACAAACCAACATGCAAAACAAAACCAGCCAAACTATCTGAAAACAAAACTGCACACACTCACACCAACAAAACTCCGTTTATCAATTCTTCGATCTAGGTTTACATGAATGTTTTCGATTCGATCCAGCTCGCAAAGTTGAATCGGATCGAGTAATACTTTTTCGATTCGGTCGATGAAAGAAACATTTTCGTACAATTATTTGGTTAAAATCGTTGGGTACATTCTTTGTTTGCCAGGCACTTTAGCTACCGTTGAAAGTGTTCTCTTTAATAAATGCAATATGGAACACTGATGAGAACCGATTGAGTATTGCAACGTTGAAGACCTTCTGTACTCAAATTCTTAAAAGACTAGTCAAAAATGCTCGAAGAAATAGGGTCTGATGGAAAATATACATTTGAAAAGCTCGACGATAACAATGATGCAAACACATCTACATACATATATAATGTTAAAATAATGTATGTACAATGTACATACATATTTAATCATGTTTAAAAAATAAAACTAATTTTTTTTTTAAATTGTTGTTTTGTGTACCGGAATCGGCTTTTTAAAAGGTGGTCTCCCTATGTATTACCCTGTCTTAATACGCTCAATTATATGAGTGGTCCGTTTATCCGCATAATCGAAATCTAGACGCGAAATTATGGGGTCAAAGTTTAAAAAAATTTAACACTGTTCCGTGGTTTGTAAGGATATCGTTAGCATTTTGGGTTATCTTATTTCGAAAAATTGTAAGTGCTGCGAAGTATTTTCTACTTCCTACTGCGTACAGCGAAATGGAGTTATGAGCAGCTTCTCGCCAACTCACATAAGAATTTATATTATTTCCTGAAAACTCAGGTATAGACTTTATGACGTCTAAAGTTTCATTACACTCTTCGTTGTCTGAAATTGTTTGTTTTTTATATTCGGTCACTAAGTTTGTATTTGTCACTGATTCTAGTGTTGTTTTGAGTGCATTGATTTTAGCCAAACTGTTTGCTCAGCAAGTAGCTGAGAGACTACGCTTTGTAACTCTTCGTTATTAATCATTTTTGTTTCTTTTTTACTAAGTCTAAGACTTAAATTGTCAATTGTTTTAATAATTCGTCCAGTTTTTATATATAAGGTCAAAATGCGTGATTGTTTCACAAATGATATCTCAATTATTTGACTATGATAAAAATATATATTATTTTTTTCTTTAAAAAAAAATTATTTAAAATATCTTTCTAAAATAATGACAATCTGCTGTTGTTGCTTTTGTTGGTGTTGTTTTTTGCAGCATAAAATTCTGATGCTCTTTAAAAGTTGATATTTTGTATTTATTTTTCTTTTATCACTTTTTTTTAGAATAGAATTTTCACGACAAATATAATCGGTAATCACTGATTTAAACTCACTTTCTTTGTTTAATTATTTATATTCATTTGTTTTTGTACTCCACAATTTATTTTTCTTTTCTTAAACACCACCCGTCCGTATTGTTGCGGATTCCTTTCTTGCCGTCGGCGTCAGTGCTGGCATGCTTGACCGGCCTACTGCTCGTCGGAGGACGTAGGTACTTGACCCCTATCGGAACCGCGCATACAAAATCATGCCAGTCTTTGCGTCATGGTGTTAAGGACGCGCGAGAAATTTGCCTCTACCCACCCAACCATGGTTGCCGTACTCGCCTTGACAACCCCTTACCTTGCCATCTTCCGCTTCCTCTATCCCATCTTAAACCCTTTCCATTTTAATAATCCTCATCCATAATCCTAACTTTAAATTAAACCATTTTGTTAACTACTTTTTCAGGCTCAACTAACATTGGTTATTTTATTAAACATTTTTAACTTATCTCTCAAATAATCAATAATTTCTATTATTAAAATTAGGTAATCAAAATATTTAACTCTAGTTTTATATTTATCTTTCAGTGTTGTTAATTATGATTATGTTTGTAGATAGGTATATGTGTATACAAAAAAAAGACGTAAAAGCAACTAAATCGATAATATACAATTTACACTATGTGTACTTTATATTTTAATTTTGTTATTACTATAATATTATATGTTTATATGTGCTTACTTTTCTGTGCTCAATGTAATTATGTTTTGCAATGCACTTAATATATCCAAAAATAAGCAATTATCCCCAAACCCATAAAACCCTTAACATATAAGTATTAGAATATCCATTTAAAAGATACAAGCTCATATATTGACTCACCACTTGATCGGCGTATGATTTCCAGCGGCGCGATGTTGTGGCCACAGCATACACTCCTGGTGAAACTTTGTGCCTGTTTTAATTTTATCTTTTAAATGTTCACGATAATTATATGCGTTTGGCTTTATATCTGAGTTTATCCCAAAAGTACTAATTTTAATGCAAATATTACTGCATAAAATAATATGCGCATACATACATACATATAATAAAAAAAGTAATTTAATCTATTAATTAATGTTCTTGTTACATTAAATTCTATTTTAATTATCAAATAAGCTCAAAAAAAAAAATATTGAGGCAGGAACTGCGACTCGAACCTGGTTCCTGTTAATCACTAAACGAATGCTTTACTGTCGCACCACGGGATGTTTTAGATTTTGGCGATCGTTTGTTGCACTTATTTTATCCAGTGTAGGCGGTGAATTTAAAATAATTTTTTTATTAAAAATAAAAAACTTTTCACAGTTTTTTTTTACCAGGAATCGATGTGTGTAATAAATATACACTTAAATAAATCCACCTCCACTCTGTGGAGGTCGTGTACTTCAATTTTTTTAAGAAATATAGCTACAAAAAGAACTTATATAAAACGGCTATATAGGTATATAACTTATCAGTTGTTCTGTTACCTTGAAAACTAATTTTTTTCTACAATTAACTTGATGTTTCGTTCTCCAACTGCTTCTGTTTGTTTTTCTTATTTATATTCAAACGTAAACTTTTGCTCTACCAACGTTATAACTTCAAATATTTTTGGTACACTACGTTAACTACCGTGTTTTTAAATCTTTAATTTTGTTCACAATTACTATTAATGATGGCGGGTTAACAAATTTGAGTCTTGGGAGGGAATCTTTTCCAAATGATTTTCGAAATTTACTCTCATTTCTCCTTTCATTTGGAAAAGTCCCTCCAACTATCAACGGTGTGTTCCCCACCCGCATACATCTGAAGAAAAAGCTTTTGTGTTACGGATAACCATTTCTTCGTAGAGAGCTGTAGGGGAGAATAGTGTACAAATGTAATTTTGCACAAATATGCATTTTGTAACAGTATTGAATCAAAATTATATCAATTGCTTATTGATTATTCTATGTTATTGTTGCACTTCCAAAAACCTTGGTGTCATTGTCAAGAGGATAAAACTAAAAAAAAGTTTCGAGCCAATACTCTTGTAGAAAAATCAACCGTTAAATAGCAACAAAACAACAGTATCCAGCAAAAATTCTCTCCCACCTATTTTTGGCCAGCTGTGTAAGTAGGTAGGTACTTAAAAAAAATTAAGCGCATGTTTTGAATCAACTTAGCATAATGCTAAACTAAATTTAGCAATTTACTAGCGTAATTTGTTGAATTTGAACATTTGAGTCCTCACTAGCATCATCCTAACGTCAAGTAGCAAATTGCTCGAGTTTTTAAAAACTATCAAAATCTTTTTGTGTGTGCTATAATTTTTTACTGAGAGTTAATAAAATGTTGCAAAAAAAAATATTCCAACCCTATCATCGTATCCGTTCGGAGAACCCTTCGATCGGAACATTTATTTTGCAGAGCAGTGTCCAAATCAGCAGTACGCGGATGACAACTGAATTTTTTGTTCATCATTAGACCAGAACCAAAAAACGGAGGAATCGGAGGAATTTGAGCCAAAAAACTCCTCCGCCTCCATCAAAGTGACAGTGATTCCTCAATGAGGAAACATTTGTTGGCACACGTTTTATGTTTTTTATTCTTATGCTATGTTCCCACCTAAAGAAATTGCGCAATTTCAACAAATTATCTGAAATTACTTCCGAAATTGTACAATTTCCCATACAAATATGCAATTTCAAAATCATCTCAAATCAACTCAATTTCATCGAAATTGCTTTGAAATTACGTTTTATAACAGATTTTATTGTTATACCAATGAATAAAATAAACAGAACTAAACAAAATATGGCTGTTCATCGCCTTGTCAAAAACAAAACTGTATGGCTTACATAAGCTAGAAAGAGAAAAACATATATATTTTTTAATGTTTTTGATTAAAATTGTCAAACCAATTTCGAAATTACGAAAAGTGTTCACACCTAAATTGAGATGATTTGGTTTGACAATTTTAATCAAAAACATTAAAAAATATATATGTTTTTCTCTTTCTAGCTTATGTAAGCCATACAGTTTTGTTTTTGACAAGGCGATGAACAGCCATATTTTGTTTAGTTCTGTTTATTTTATTCATTGGTATAACAATAAAATCTGTTATAAAACGTAATTTCAAAGCAATTTCGATGAAATTGAGTTGATTTGAGATGATTTTGAAATTGCATATTTGTATGGGAAATTGTACAATTTCGGAAGTAATTTCAGATAATTTGTTGAAATTGCGCAATTTCTTTAGGTGGGAACATAGCATTAGAATTTATTAATATATAATTTGAAAAATATAATTATATGTTTAAAGTATATTTGGTTTTCTTAATATGCACCTCCATTCGGGTCAAAAGATCGACGTCGAGAGAGTGGTCTATGATGTCTTCTTTTCTCAGCTTTTTGGTTGAAAGTGTGATACGTCATATCTGGCGGATATGTAATACATGGATTATGTATTTGCAGAAACGCATTGCAGTTTGTGCTCGATGGTAAGCTACGATCGATACGAGCGAAGCTTTTCACCACAGTATGAAACGATCATTGAGTTGAGAGCGGGTTGTGACGTATCTATGTAAATACTGTGAGTTGTGAGGTTGTGACGTCTTTATGTGTGATGGAATTATAGAATGCTCACGCGTATTGTTGACAAATTGATTGCAAACAAGAGCGGAAATTTTAATATTGCGATACATAATTTCAATCTGTCATCCGCGTATAGTGTGAGCTGTCATTTATTTTTTGACAACATTGTAATATGGGATATCCACTGATCTCTCTCTATAAATAACTGTATAGTGGATAGACACCAAAAACTTGTGCCTATTTGAAGAATTGTTATACAGATAAAAAAGATAAACAAACCAAAATCGTTGGTTTATCTATATACCATTATTCCAGTTTAGGACAGTTTCTCAGATGCAAAAATTGTGGTTTGCTTACGTCTGTTGTTCTGTGTGCTGCTCGTGGTTTTGTTCAATTTATGTTTTACTTTTGTTTATTTGTCTTTTTGTCTGTGATTTGTCACGTAATTAACTAAAATACATAACAATTAACTAAAAAGTAAGAAAGAGTGTAATACTATGTTCCCACCAAGCTCGAAATTGCGCAATTTGAGACCCCAATTTCGAAATTACGAAAAGTGTTCACACCTAAATTGAGATGATTTGGTTTGACAATTTTAATCAAAAACATTAAAAAATATATATGTTTTTCTCTTTCTAGCTTATGTAAGCCATACAGTTTTGTTTTTGACAAGGTGATGAACAGCCATATTTTGTTTAGTTCTGTTTATTTTATTCATTGGTATAACAATAAAATCTGTTATAAAACGTTATTTCAAAGCAATTTCGATGAAATTGAGTTGATTTGAGATTATTTTGAAATTGCGTATTTGTATGGGAAATTGTACAATTTCGGAAGTAGTTTCATGCTATGTTCCCACCTAAAGAAATTGCGCAATTTCAACAAATTATCTGAAATTACTTCCGAAATTGTACAATTTCCCATACAAATATGCAATTTCAAAATCATCTCAAATCAACTCAATTTCATCGAAATTGCTTTGAAATTACGTTTTATAACAGATTTTATTGTTATACCAATGAATAAAATAAACAGAACTAAACAAAATATGGCTGTTCATCGCCTTGTCAAAAACAAAACTGTATGGCTTACATAAGCTAGAAAGAGAAAAACATATATATTTTTTAATGTTTTTGATTAAAATTGTCAAACCAAATTATCTCAATTTAGGTGTGAACACTTTTCGTAATTTCGAAATTGGGGTCTCAAATTGCGCAATTTCGAGCTTGGTGGGAACATAGTATCAGATAATTTGTTGAAATTGCGCAATTTCTTTAGGTGGGAACATAGCATAACAAATAAGTGAATAAGTGAAGTGAAGCTGATGTTTTATTTGTCGGCATAGTCATATGTCCTCTTAACCTTCCGAGAACCTTAGATGTTATGTTTTTAGTTTGTTTTATTGTTTTGTTTTAGTCCAAAATATCAATCAAAGATGAATTTCTTAAAAATTCTAGTTAAGGACGATTTACCAATTAAACAAATTTATCAATATTCATTTATCAATAGAACAAATATTGAAGAACAAGAAATAATTATAAAGAAAATGAATGGTTTCTCTGCAAGCCATCTTTGAGAGACGTCACATAAAATAAACAAACCAACTAAATGTCATCTTCAAATGGACACACAAAAAGTGTTATACCTTGTATGGGATCACTGATCTCAATATATAATATTTATATTTTGAGATCAGGGGGTCAATTCCCGATCTGTGAAGCTGTGAAGTGATAAAAAAATTATCATTTTACTTTTCGCAGCGATTTTTCATTTTATCACTTCATGAACTCGCATAATGCGATTCTCGAACTTATTATGATAAACAGCTGTCAATGTGTGTACTAAAAAGTACTAAATGATACACCCAGAGCAAAAAACAACGTTCAATCAGAGAAAACCACTTTGATTTAAGCCTATTTAAAAAAAAAATTGCTTCGAATACGAATGTTTTAAAATCAAAGTTTGGGAAAAAAAATTGAGAACGAAGCATAATTAAATCAAATTTACTCAAGCTAAGGTACCATTATAAAACGGAAATCAAATTTAATGTATTAAATTTTAATTTGCCTTTTTGTCTCTCAGTGTAAGATCTGTCAGCGCGTTTTCACTGCTCTTCACAGAACGATTTTACTGTGATAAGATATTTATCATTATGAAAAGTTTTGAAGTTTGTTTTCACAAATCGGGAATCGAATTTAACGCTAAGGCGTGAAAAAGTTTATCATTTTACATTTTCACAGATCGGGAATTGACCCCCAGTTATATATTGAGATCAGTGTATGGGATACACTATCCAGTTATATATTGAGATCAGTGCACCCGACGCATTTTGCCGTTTATATGTTTTGTTCCCTTCCCACTTCGTTGTAAGAAAGAGATGGGGTTTTGCGTCCAGATTTTTAGATTTTTTTTAAATTCTCATGGATGCATTTTGACATTTGCTATTCTGACATTTGTTATTTATTATTTTTTCGATTTTTGCACCAATATTTTGAAAGTTTTCACAAAATTCGGTCACTTTTGATCGAAAATTTCAATTTAACATGAGCATATAAAGAAAATTGTAAGCATCTAGGTTCATTTCACATATTTTTTTTTTTGTTTCATATTGTTTCGTGCATCCATTGTGTTCACACTACTTTGTGTCTGTAACCGCGTACTGCTTATTTTGACACTGCTCTGCGAACGAGAAAGAGATATATCGTTGTTACCTAAAAAGCCATATAGGGAATTTTACCATCTTGTCAAAAAATATGACAGCTCACACTATACAGATAACAGATTGAAATATGTATCGCGCTTTTTTCAAACTGTCAAACTCAAGATCTTACAGAAAGCAATTTGGAAATAATTTTTAAATGCAGTATTCTTTTTTGTGTGAAATTTGTGATTTCCGTGGCTTAAAAATTTATTTTAATTAGCAAAACCAACAATTACATCTGTATATACATATAAAAGTGGCCGAAATAGTGACAAAAACATTATTAACATTAAAAACTATTCAACACAAAAACATTGTTAAGGTTGTTACTAAAAACTGTTCGATCATTGTGTAGTGAATTTGTTTTCAAATTATTTCGATACCAAAACATTTGTTTGTGATTTGTGAAGAGCATTTATTTAAACCAAAAAATGCCATCTTATTGTAGTGTGCCCTTGTGCAAAAACAATTCAATAAAAAACAAGGACGTTTGTTAATTTGACTATTTATTTATAGAAAACTTAAGTACGTTCCCCAACACAATGTACACATTGGCTCGTGTGACGAAAGTTCCAGCCATTTCCTTCAGCCATCCTGCGTCGAAGAGTCCTTCAGCTTTGCAAACACTGTTGCTGTTTTTGTTCTCCTTTCCCGTGCAGTTTGACTTATTTGAAAGTAAATACCTGTGGGTAATATAAGATGTTACATTTTTTGGAAATATCTTACTTTCATACGAAAACAGGTATGGATCTCTTCCAATATTTTCAATTTTCGATAAATATCGAATTTTGCTACATGGATCTAAGGATCTAGCATATTGGGAGATTTCCATACTGTTTTGTATCTCTTTCTAATTTAATACTCTCCTTGAAGTAATCGGCTTTTGTTTCCAACAATTGATAATATAGTTTTATTCCTTTAGTTTTTTTCTTCCAATATAAGTGGAAAGACAAATTCTCTCAATGTTTAAATTTATTTCTTAAAATTACTACACAATTTTTCAATTTTCGCGTAAAATTTTTTTTAAATTCGTTTAAAATTTGTTTTCACAATTTGTCAACAATGATAAAAAAAAATTCATACTGTATACTGCTGTTTTTGACAATTCTGTAAGAACGAGAAAGAGATATATCGTTGTTACCTAAAAAGCCCTATTCAAGCACTGACACTGAGTGCTACACTGGCCGAGCAAAACGAAATCCACATTAAAAATTTGGTTTACTATTTTACTCTATGGCTTCTTGGCGACAAATGATAATTTATTTATTCATATATCGAAATTCGCAGTTTTCAACAGATTAATTAAAATTTAGTTTAATCGGTCTAAATTCAAATTAAAAATCATTACTTTAGAATTTAGTAAAAAATCTTTTTTGAGTAAATTATTCTGGTAAATGTTCTAGAAACAAACAGAAACTTCTGCATGAATTCAACTTTTCGTGTTGTTTTTATCCGTAAACCATTTGACACTAGTACAAGATGCGAATATTTGGTTGGGGAAACACCATTCACGGAGAACTAGGACTTGGTGGTATTGAAGAAGAGTTTGTAAGTAACTTCTAACTTTTTCAATATGTTTCTTTTAATTGGTTATTCTGTTAGGTTTTGACTCCAAGACAGATGTCATGGAATCCTGATGAAGAAATCGTTCAAATTTCCTGTGGTTTAACTCATTCAATATTTGTCACTGCAAATGGAAAAGTGTTTTCTTGTGGAAACAATGACAGCGGGCAATTAGGACATGACCTGTCGACCAAAAGGCCACGTATGTCCTTGTTTAGTATGTACTCCTCACATTTTGTTCCGTTCTTGCTTAAAAACCATTTTTTGTTTACATTTTCTTAGTTTTTTTGCACATACATAGGTACTAGATATATAAAGGGTGTCCCAAAATTTACGCAAGATTTGAATTAAATAGAAAACGCCGTTTTTAGTCTTTTGATAGTTATATTTTTATTGACTCGTAAAGTACATAGGATAGGGTTATGTATGGAATAACATCGGACAAATGGCCTCCACGGCTTTGCATGCACATGCGCACTCTTTTTGAAATTTTCCATGACCATTCTGCATAAATGTGGCTGAATTTCGTTGATGCAGCGTTGAATCTCCTCCTTTAATGCACGGGTGGTTGTGGGCTTGTTGACATAGACTTGTGATTTCAAATAACCCCATAAAAAGAAGTCTAATGGTGTTAAATCACACGATCTAGGAGGCCAATTTTGATCACCGAAACGAGAGAGTACACGACCTGGAAATGTCTCATGCAGTAATTGAATTGTTTCACGGGCTGTATGACATGTGGCACCGTCTTGTTGAAACCACATATTGGACACATCAATATCATCCAATTTTGGCAGAAAGAACTGTGTAATCATGTCGCGATATCGAGCACCAGTAACAGTCACTGCTTGACCAGCATCATTTTCACTATTTTTGAAATATTCTTTAATAATGAAGACACGTTGTTCTCTCGTGTAACGCTCCATTTTTAATAACCCTACTGTTAGCTGTCAAATTGCTTTTTTTTTCAGGGTTGCCAACACTTCACTGCACAAATGGCGGCAAATTCAAATCTTGCGTTAATTTTGGGACACCCTTTATATAACTTTTTTCTATACATATCTATTTTCTTTGTTTGAGTTTATTTGCATTGGTTTATTTTGAATTAGACTGAGGTATATAACAGTAATTTATGTAAAAGTAAAATCTGATGAGCGCAGCGCAATACCTGTCGTAAAAAACCTTTACTTTACTTAAATACACTGAATGAGCCCCGATTAGAGTATTTGTATGTTAAGTCCATTTGCAAGCGCCTTTTGAAAAAGTAGTTTTTTGTAACAAAAGTATCTTGGTGGCCCGCTTTGCGGGTTCAAGCGTTTTTTACTCATAGTACGTCCCGCTAACGCAACTTTGTTGCCCCACTTAGGGACTAGGGTATTCTGTAATAGTCTAAGATACGCTATAAGAAATATATAAATGAATTAATGAATTAACTTTATTGAGACTTTAAATTACATATGGTGTACATTCTTCTACATTCGGTAATTTTACCGACTTAGAATTGGCCTGGAATACAACACGATCATAAACTACACTAGCGATACTTTAAAAGTACATATATACAAACTGATAATTTTTTTCTGTTTGCTTGAAAAGTGCTTGTTAACGTTTTTAATTTATTTATTTTGTTTTTAAAGTTTAATTATTAATTTGACTTAATGTCAATTAATTAAAATTAAACAAAATTAAACAAAAATCTGACACCTATACTGCCGCTAACTTCGTAAAGGCCCTAACTACATTTTCACTTTTCGAAGATGAAGAAGAAAAAACTTTGTATATAATATAAAATAATAATACATCATAATAACAATACCCTGACAATAAATATGTCATGAACTCAAAAAATACAATTTTGCAGATAGGACTTTTACGAAGTTTAGCTGCAGTATACTTGGAAACATAAAATGTAAAAACAATTGAAGGGTACCGGAGAAAAACGGCACAAGTCCACTCTTTCAAAAATTAAAATAATGATGATATCTTGTAGCACTCTGTGTGTACTAGGTATATAATGTCCTATAATATACTTTATAAAAAAGTTTGTGATTCTACCAAAAAATAAAATTAAGACTGTATTTAAAAATTCAACGTTTACCGATAAAATCGATGAAACAGACGATAAATTTCCACTGATAAACGCTTGATTACCACAGGAAAATGTAACAAGTTGACAAGTCACATACTTTATTTACTTATTATTATTATTATACCCAAACCAATTTCCTCTTCCCAACCGACGCGCGGGGAGGACCTTTTAATTATTTTTATTATTATAATCATTATTTTTGTGGTATGATTATATGCATGTGTACGCCCATAAACATGCATATATGTGCATATATATCTTTTATATCTTTATCTTTATCTTTATATCTTTTATTGATTATATCCTTTCACAATAAGAAATAACTTATAAATCTGTGAAAGATTTTGTTTGACAATAAGAAAAAAAAATTAACAATTATATTGCTTAAGTCTAAAAGCCAATAATTGCTTTAATAAATTTTATGTTAAATTTGAATTTTAATTTTAAATTTTAAATAAAAAACGTACAAATTTGAATTTTAATTAGCATATACAGGTATAAGAAAAAAAAAGTAAAATATAAAATACAAAGTACTGAGATTGCTAGAAAAAAATTTGAGAATAAATAATTAGTTAACAAAGATGAAAAGTTTTAATTGCTCTGATTTGCCAGAAATGGCCCCAATTCCCTTCTGATTGATAACAGCAATGAAGAACTGTCTTTCCGATATCAAATAATAAAATCTAGGCAAAATTAAAACAAAAGATCTATTGGATGCCGGAAACCTAATCTTATTATAAAGACATGCTGGCTGTTTTCTTTTAATTATGTCCTGAAAAAGAATAAGTGTCCGAAACCTAACATAGTTGTAAAAAGTCATGTTCAACAGGTTCTTTGATAGATGAGAAATATGGTCATATCTTCTAAGGCTATAAACATACCGTAAAGTGCTGTTAAAAGCTATTTCAAGTTTTCACTTGCTATCATCACAGGAATCAACACAGGAATAACCAAAGATTTTGCTAATATTAAACATGTCTTTGTCGGTGTGAATTTTTGAGCAGTCCACAATGTTCTTAGTATAATACACGCCTTACCTACAAACCTATTAATGTGGTTATTCCAAGGAAGAGTTTGATTGAACATAACACCTAGGTTTTTCGCAGATTCAACAAAGTTGATAGGTGAATTGTTAAGCAATAATGGTGGAAAGTAAGAAGAATCGATTTTATTTCTTGAAATAACCAAATATTTGCATTTTTTTGGATTCAGTGCTAAACCATTATTAACAGCCCAGATCGAAGTTTGTTTCAAATCTTCATTCACTTCATAAGCACAGTTTTCTAAAAGACCAAGTGGACAACTGTGATAGATTTAAATATCATCTGCATATAGTCGTTTCGAGGAGTGAAGTATAATAGATGCAATATCATTTATGTATATTGAAAATAAGAGAGGTCCAAGTATAAATCCCTGCGGAACGCCTCGGGTCAGGAAAATAAACCCTGATGAAACATCCCCAATGATCACTGCTTGTTTCCTCTCACTTAAGTATGAGAAGATAAGTTTCGTAGCTGAAAAAGAGAAGTTGAAACGAATGCCTAATTTATTAATAAGGATAGAATGGTCGACCAAGTCAAACGCTTTTGAAAAATCCAAAAGTACCAGAATAGTTCTTGTCCAATTTTTCTCTTATCTCCTCTACCACACTATAGGGCTGTTATGCAACAATTTTTTGCACGAAAACCAGACTGAAAGGGAACCAGCAAGTTGTTAAGTGAAATGAAATTATTCCATCTGCTTGTGCATAACGCGCTCACATACCTTAGAAAGAAAGGGTAGGATCGATATTGGTCTAACTTTGTCACCGGCTGGATTATTTGGAATTGGTATAGTGTTTGCCACTTTCCATTGCTGCGGAAAAATTCCTGTCATTAAAACTGTATTTATGACATGTGTGAAATAATCCAACATCAATGGCAGAATGGCTTTGATAAAAACTGGATGTATTCCATCATATCCAATAGCACCTGATTTTATGGACAATATACTCTCCACGATATCCGTATTTTATTATTATGCCCCGCCCACATTCCCCTCCGAATTTTTTTTATTATTATAATGATTATTTTATTATTATAATGATTATTTTTGTGTTATAATTCTGACATTTTTATTAGTTTTATACAGGGTGAGTCATGAGCAATGCGACAAAATGCTAGGGCGTGTAGGTTGCGTTGAGACAAGAAAAAAATCGTATGGGAGGGGGGGTCTATTCCCCTCCGTTTAGCCGGGAGGGGCAATTTTCGAAAAAACTGACTTAAAATGGGAAAAAAATTATTTAAAATCAACGGCTTCATTCACAATGCTGTGCGATACGTTTTTGAAAAGCCAATAACTTTTTCTTTCATTCTGTGTTTAAATAAATCTATTCTAAGAAATAGTTTTTGAAATATTAATTTTCAAAGTCAAAATTTTGAAAAAAAAAATTGAAAAAAAAATTTCAAATTCATTTTTTTCAAAATTTTACGTAATTAAGTGCTAATTTTAATTTCAAAATTCAATGCTGTTATTAATTTTAAGTCTATGTCGTTCTCAAGAAATTAAAAAAAACCAAAACCACCTTTTTCTAAGAAAAACATTTATTTTTATTGTAACGAAGCAATTTAAGAAGCATTAATCTTAGTTTTTTTAGTTTTTTTTATTCCTTTTATTTTTACTATGTTTTTTATTGGAAGTACTTATAAAAAATTCTCGATATGATCTCCATTGTTTAGAAGGCATAGATTATATCTCCTTGTAATGGCTTCACATAAGTTTATGCTTGACAAATTTTCCTGCAATTTGACTCCAGCGACTTCAATTCGTTCCTTCAGTTGTTCCAATGATACTATTTCCACTTCGTAAACATAATTCTTCATAAATCCCCATGCATAGAAATCTAGGGGAGTTAAATCTGGTGACCTAGGCGGCCATTCCGTGGGGCCCCTTCTTCCGATCCAACGGTCACTAAAATGATCATCCAGCCAGTTTCTCACCTGTAAGCTGTAGTGTGCTGGAGCACCACCTTGTTGGTAGATTAAAGTATCTGCTATAACCAATGGAACGCTGTCTAATAAATCGGGTAAAAGGTCTCGTAGGAATTGCAGGTATGATTCTCCATTAATAATGGAATTCAAAAACCGGGGCCCGATCACAGTGTGTCCAACAATACCAAGCCAAACATTAGAACTAAAGCGGTTTTGTGATTTGTTTTGTTTTTTTTTGTGTGGATTGGCGCTACTCCAATAATGTAAATTGTGGAAGTTAGTAACCCCATCCCTAGTAAACTGTGCTTCATCCGTCCAGAATATTCTTCTAAAATAGTTTTGTTCGGTTTCATTTCTAAGTAGTAATGTTCTACAAAATTCGGTTCTCAATAACTTGTCGTTTGAGGTGAGTTGTATGAGCTTGACATCGTTACGTGGTAATGAGTTAATATTCAAATTTGAAATAATTACTAAGCAAAACTGCAATGCCTTTTATTTATCTTGCGTTGCAATTTTCTTTTTTTTTTCATTAAAAAAAAATGCTGTTTTATTGTCCCTATTGTCCCCATAACAGGTAGAACCCATGGGCTGCGGGCAGGCCAAGGCAAAAATATTGACAGGTCAGTTTTCAGAAGTTATCAATGAAAATAATATTAATCCAGGGTTATTCCAATACTATTTAATTTTATTACGTTCTCATAAAACTCCAATTAAAAAAAAAGTAAAAAAACTAAGATTAATGCTAAATAAATAAATAAATTGCTTCGTTACAATAAAAATAAATGTTTTTCTTAGAAAAAGGTGGTTTTGGTTTTTTTTTTAATTTCTTGAGAACGACATAAAATTTTTGCATCCGGTTTTCTTATTTAGACTTAAAATTAATAACAGCATTGAATTTTGAAATAAAATTAGCACTTAATTACGTAAAATTTTGAAAAAAATGAATTTGAAATTTTTTTTTCAATTTTTTTTTTCAAAATTTTGACTGAAAATTAATATTTCAAAAACTATTTCTTAGAATAGATTTATTTAAACACAGAATGAAAGAAAAAGTTATTGGCTTTTCAAAAACTTATCGCACAGCATTGTGAATGAAGCCGTTGATTTTAAATAATTTTTTTCCCATTTTAAGTCAGTTTTTTCGAAAATTGCCCCTCCCGGCTAAACGGAGGGGAATAGACCCCCCCTCCCATACGATTTTTTTCTTGTCTCAACGCAACCTACACGCCCTAGCATTTTGTCGCATTGCTCATGACTCACCCTGTATATTATTTATTTCAAGTGTTGAATTATACTTATTTGTTCGTAAATAAAAAAAAAATTAAGGTAAAAGATTAAAATCTTTTAAGGTAAAAGATTTGACTAAAAAGCCATTTGGTTCATTAGGGTATTTATAATTGTTATTAATTATCCGAATTCAAATATTTAATCACTTCTTTTTTAAAGATTCTTATATTATTTAATGATTTGATTTCATTAGGAAGGTTATTATATAGTTAAAGTCCTTTAAACATCATTGTGTTCTGCCCTAAAGTTTTGAGAACTTCTAAGATTATACGGTTGGAAGATTAACTAGATGGCGTCGGCTCGAGACCGGGATAGGTGGAGAGACTTGTTGAAGAAGGCCAGGACCGGACCCCGGTTGTCGAGCCGATGATGAGCATAGATTTTATATGAGTGAGTCGCGCACATTTCAAAATAATTCTCATTGTCTTATTTTGAAGTCTTTGAAGCCGAAAAATGTCTCCTAGGGAAGATAAAAATAAAATAGTCGAGCAGTATTGAAAATATGGTTTTACAATCGCGTTATAAATTTTAATTGCATATTAATTGATAGTTTTTTTCTAATCCGTCCAAGAAAGTATATTTTTTTTTGATAATTTTTTGCATACGTGATCCGTATTAGCTTGAAGATTTATTTTACTGTCAATAACCACTCCTAAGTGTAAAGTTTTTTAAAGTTGTTAATAATTTAAATGATTGTTTCGAGTTTCAAAAAGATATTTATATGTTTGAATGTTGGTGTAGGCAAAATGATCTGCTTCTTAATTTATCAAAGTGCTCCGTCTTAACGTTTTCTCGTAAACTCAACACAATAAATTTCGATTATTGCATTAACAATTCTAATTTGTGTAGGGTTGATGAAATAAAAGACTTAGGAGTTATTTTTGATAATAAACTTACCTTTGAGCCCCATGTCACTCATATTGTATCCAAATCAAATTCTATGCTTGGATTTCTCAAAAGAAATTCTACAGATTTTAAGGATCCGTATACATTAAAAGCTTTGTTTTGTTCTATTGTTCGTCCATTACTCGAGTATAATTGTATTATTTGGAACCCAAATTCAAAAAAGTTATGTGACAGAATCGAGAGAGTTCAAAAAAACTTTCTTAGATTTGCATTGAAAGAATTTCTTTTATCTGGTAGTACTGATGCAAATTATCATAGCAGATGTCTTTTGCTCGGAATGCAAACTCTTGAGTCGAGGCGTAGAATGTATAGTGTTTTGTTTATTTGTGATATTTTCTGTAACGATATTGATTGCTCTGATTTAGTATCTTACATAAATATATATGCTCCAAGTCGGCCACTTAGGATGAGACAGTTTATTTTTGAGGTTCCTCATACTACTTATTATGGGCAGCGTGAACCAATTTTCCATTGCTGTAAATTATTTAATATATGTATATTATGAAAGCCTAGATGTTTTTTTGCCTAGATGTCAATTCAAAACTCTAGTTTTAAATTTTCTTCAAAATTCTTAAAATTATTTATTTGTAACTTGTTTTAAATTTAGTCTTAATTTAAAAAAATTGATAAATTATCTTAGCGAAATCTGTGGATTGATTATCGTAGATTTGAATAAATAATAATAATAATAAGTACTTAAACTCATGGATTGTAAGTCACTATTAATTTTATCCGTACATTCTCGCATATCTTTTTCCAAAATAAATAGAAGGGCATCACCAGCAAACATACATAATTTACAATATTTAACTGCCAAATTTATATCATTAACATACAACAGAAACAAGAACACTCCCAACACCGACCCCTGCGGTACCCCTGTTTTTACTTCTTTTGCATTAGACACATTATTGTTCACTGATGTACGCTGTGTTCGAGCATTTAAATATGACTCAAACCACTTTATCTCATTATTTTTTATTCCATATTTAAAGAGCTTTTCAAGAAGTATTTTTCGGTCCACAGTTTCGAAGGCCCTTGCTCTTGCACTTTCTCCAAATTTCTACCACCCAATTAAGCGCGGTTTCACACGAGTATCCTATTCGAAACCCCGATTGTTGATCCATTATTAAATTATTAACTTCCAAAAAGTTTCTTAATTGATTTTCTACAAGTTTCTCTAAGACCTTTTCATAAATGGGGAGCATATTAACTGGTCGGTATTCTTCACATAAAATTGTATTTGGAGTTTTTTGTATTGGTATTACCAACGTTTCTTTCCATTTGCTAGGAAAATAGCCGGATGATAAGGATTTGTTGATAACTGATTGGAATATCGGACCTATTTTCAAAGCTGTCTAAAAACATTTGTGCACTCATAAATTTGTTGTCTTTCTTTTTACGCATAGATTTTAAAACTTTACATATTTCTCTGCTGTTAATAGTTTTAAAGGTGAAAACAGTCATATTATCAATCATGCCTATTACTGAATTCGCAAAATTTTATTCCCCGGGAGTCGGTTGGATCCGCAGTGGATCCGCATTCGCATAAAATTCTATTACTGAATCCGATGAATGAGCTGCATTATCGATCCGCGAACTACTTTTCCATTTTTAAAACTGTATTATCGGAGATGTCAAAAGTTGACATTGACAAGTGCATACGAGAAAAGCAATCTAAGATACTTTAGTATCGTAAAATATCTAATATCGCAAATTAAACCTTTTTTAATGATTTTAACGACCAATCTTAATCCGTCTCTGTTTCAGCAATCACTGGACCGATTTACAAGGTAAATATGCTGTTGGAAAGAGGAAATGTCAAACTTGGTCATGGGGACTATATTTCTGGACAGATTTCCACAAACCGACACAAAAGTTGTACTTCCGGAACTCTAAATAATAGGGCAAAAAATAATTATTTTAATTATTACCGCAAAATAAGCCATTTTTAATGATTTTAACGACCAATCTTAATCCGTCTGTGTTTCAGCAATCACTGGACCGATTTTCAATGTTCATTTGCTGTTGGATAGAGAAAATGTCAAACTAGGTCGAAGGGACTATATTTCTGGACAGATGTCCACGGTTTGGCTAAAAAATGACACCAAAGTTGCACTTCCTAAAAAAAACGCATATGATGTTTTAAAAAAATCTGATTTGTTAACTATCTACTTTTCTTGATTTTTTTCCATACAAATCTCTTTCATTCGCACCAATTTTACTGCGGATTTGCCTTTCTGACATTTGTATGGAGCGCGGATGTGGTGCGGATGCCTTTCGTTTTCAGTAATACCAATTTCACGAAGAACGTTACCCACATTTATTCCCTCGTATGGCTTGCGGATTCGCTTTTAGCAAATCTACCAAAAGTAAGTAAGACTCCCTCCGCAACTCATTCGTCGGATTCCCTAATAGGGCTGAATAATTTTATTAGAATATGTTGTTTTTGGAATTTCCGCGATAATATCTTCCACACTTGTTATAAAATATTTATTTAATTCACTTGCTATTTCTTTACTGTCATATATCATATTGCCGTCAAATGTTACATTTTTTATTTCACTATGGCTCGAACACGAAGAAACTGGTTCTACCCTAAGCCACCCAGCACTCTGCCTGTTTAGGTTTTTGGCGAAGACAGACATATCGGAGCTAACAGCCTGGCATAAAGCCTGGTGGGGGGTATGGGCCGATCCCCTTGGCTGAGGTACCCGAGGGTCTCTTATTTTCCTATGGTTAATGGTAATAAAGGGATCACCTCCCAACACAATTCCACACCTTAATACACCATAATCACCAAAATGATATCCCAACCTCCACATAACGATAGGTCTCATGAGTTTATGGTATCAAAACGGATACCATAATTGCCATTCCTACCTACCTACCATGGCTCGAACTTAAAACAAATGTTTTTATGTTTTTCCATATATTTTGCCGATGTGTCGATCTTTTTTTGAATGAAGTTATTTTTAACGCGGATTGAAGCTCTTTTTTATAAATATTTCTTGCTGAAATATATTCGATCATACCGAACTTTGGTTTCCAAGTTTGAACTGTTCATACTTTAAAATTTTATTTTGTTTTAATTTAGCTAACTTTCTATTAAACCACTGAAATTTACCAACCTTCACACTTTTCTCAACAACCATTCCTTTCACAATGTTTTCCAATTCATCAGAAACCATGTCTTCTAACTCATCCACACCACTGTTGACAACATTCACACCAACAAGACCACTCGTTAGCAGATTAGAGAAAAAAATCATTATTTATTACGCGTAAATTATTTTCTACACACATAGACTGTATTCTACTTTTATATGTTCTATCACTTAACAAATCAATATTGAAATCACCTACGATAATAAATACTTTATCAACATTCACATGCTCCAGAAAATTCTCAAACATTAAACAAAACTGGCTTTTGAACAACTTGATGATCTTTACACTAAAAGTAGTTTTACCATAATGTTTCGATTACCAATATTGATTTCGAGACAGTCTGAGTCCTCATCGTTTTTGACCTCGTTAATAACTTCAAAATTTAATTCTTTTTTAATATAAATCAAAACACCGCCAGTATGTGAGGACTCACTTTGATTTTGAGCTAGATTGGTAATCATTCAATATCAATTCAGAGTCATGTACATTATCCGTTGCATGTGTTTCACTTAAACATAATAAATGTGATTTTTTTTCTCTAGCCAACAATTCAATTTCATCAAAGCTATCAACGAGACCTTTTACATTCAAATACACACAATTATACTTAGCTGCTAGTATAACATTTTTTCTCGTTCAAATGTCAGCTTTCTTTGAAAAATTGGACAGATGGCATCCCTGGCATCATGGTTCTCATCTATGTTGTTTTCAACGTTGCTCAGCATCTCCTTTATTAAAACACAGTTTATGCATCTAGGATTCCCACTCACACAATCTTTTACGAAATGATTTGCACTGCCCTTTGTAATTGCACCGTCTTTTTTATTCGAAATTTGACCGATAATTTAGAAGGATTGATTTTTTCTTTTAGTTCCTCTATTGTTTTTTCACTCTCTTGTTGATTTTTTGGTTTAATATAAATGGGCACACTTAACACTGACAAAAATAATGGTTTTTGTTTTTTGTTCTCAGTCTCATCTTTAACCTGACTAACTGCTTCTTTCACACACTAAATTATTAACGCTCTTATTTTTACTTATAATTTTACAAACTGTCTCTTTAACGCACCTTTTTATTTCTTGAACACTGTTGAAAAATATTTTTTAATATATTTTCTGTCGAATAAATCGACGACAGGATTTTTTCTTAATCCTCTTTTGAAACAGCCATAGACACAATGCACTTTTCACATAAAAATTTGATGTTATTATTATTTAGCATCTCCTCTACATCGTATTTGGACAAGCTAGCACACTTTTCATGGACCCCTCTGCCGCAAAGACCGCCGCACGCTCAAGTGTCTCATTTCGTGTCCCTTTAGATTAGAACATTTAATGCATCAATTTTTTGAGTTTTTAACTAATTTATAATTAACAATTTTTAAAAAAACAATAAATTTTATTATATTTCACTGTGATATTTTATTTTATATATGTACATTTTTTTGATTTCGGACAAATAAAAAAAACACAACTACTGTCTTCTCTGATTTCACTCTCTGAACTTATGTTGAATTCCTTGGAATTGGGATTGGAAAAGATGACTTTTTTTTCTTAACATGGATGTTGAAATGTGATCTTAACAATTCACTGTAACTTACTTTATTCATAAATTACACTAACAACAAAGTTCACGTCCAAGAAATTGTTTTAAAATTATTTTATTTAGGAAATCCCTATCAAAATAAAAACACTTTACAACTATAAGGTTGACAAAATGAATCAAATCTGTTGAGTATGTGTGCAAATACGTATGAAAATTAAGGTTCTTCATTACCGTTATATGACAGAGACATTTTTTTTAAGCTAAACAAGCATTTTGATTTCTCCTCTAAGGAATGGCTTCGACCATACATACCATATTTGAAGCAAATCACCCGTTCAGCCATTTAGGCTGTAGTTACTGACACAACCAAACTGACAAACACAGACAGACAGACGGATTGTCGGACATACTTTTTTCGTCTTCTCTATCATCGTAATGTCATGTTTGATTGTTATCTCAAAGCTTTTTTTTTTCTTTAGAATGCATAACTTGCCTTATAGTACCTATAATCGTAAGTAAAAAAGTGCAAGACTAATTCGACTAATGAGAGTCGAAAAACATCACTTGAACTTGAACTTGAACAGAACAACATCACTTGAAATCAAAAGTGGTTGCAGTTTCATCTACAAAGTTACCAGAAATGTGTGTTATGTAGAATATTTTATTCTAATTCTACCAACTAATAAATCTTTGAATCAATCATTTGAAGCTTATCAGATTTTGTATCTGTATTCTGTATGTCATGCACATTTTTTATTATTATTATTTTTTTTTTAATTCGAATTTAAACACGAAACACCTCACCCCCAAAAGTGTAACATATATTTGCTTTTAAGCAACGAAATTTCGTAAATGTGAAGTACATAAGAACAATTTTACTAAAATACTTTTTTTCTATTTAAAGCTTCTTTATTTAATCAATATCAATGCATTTTTTAAATTCACGAAATATTCCTCCACTTCAGAAACAATAAACGCCCTCGAGAACTATTTCATCAAGCAAGTTAGCTGTGGCGCCAACCACTCTTTAGCTCTCGACGAATGGGGACACATTTTTAGTTGGGGCTTAGACGACTACGGTCAATTGGGTGTTGGTGATGGTGAATCACGACAAACACGACAAACTGTTCCAAAAATTCTCAAGCATTTATTAACAAAGCATATAGTTCAAATATCATGTGGCCAAAATCATTGTTTAGCTCTTTCAAATAGTAAGTACGTTATTTTAGTTTGTATTACATTATAATATGTATAAAATTACAAAAAGGCGGAGAACTTTTTGCTTGGGGTTCCAACATCTATGGCCAATTGGGATTTGATAATGCAGAATGTAAGCATACTGCTACACCAAAGCAGGTAGCCGCACTGAAGGGGATTCCTATAAGTTTCATATCGTGCGGAGCCAATCACTCGTTTATAGTTTCCAAATCCGGTGCAGTATTTGGTTGGGGAAGAAATAACCGTGGTCAACTTGGCCTGAATGATGAAGCTAATCGAACGTTACCAACGCAGCTACGAACACTTCGCAACCTTAAAGTTCGCTATATTACATGCGGTGAAGAGTTCTCAGTGTTCTTGACAAACGACGGAGGGGTATTTACTTGTGGTGCTGGAACCTATGGTCAATTAGGACATGGAAACAATAGCAACGAAGCGCTTCCACGTAAGGTTATGGAACTAATGGGTAGTACTATAACTCAAATAGCTTGTGGTAATCGTCATTCTTTGGCCTTGGTTCCGTCGAGGGGAAGAGTTTACGGATTCGGACTGGGATGTTCAGGCCAATTGGGAACACGCTCACCTAATAATTTTTCAGTGCCTCAAGTTGTGCTTGGTCCATGGGTGAGTTGTAAGTTGTTTTTTATGTTTTTATCGTTGTTGGTGTTGTTTTAAAAAGGTGTCGCCCAGTGGTTCTGCATTGCTTGCAAACGAAATTCCAGAAATGAATGCTATGACAATAAAACAAATATTTTCCGGTGGCGATCATGCGTTGGTAACAACAAAGTTTTTCAAAGACAAAATTCCAGCTGTAGACTACCGTTTATACAAGTATAATCTGCAAATTTTTGTTTGTCTAAAAAACATTTTCTTTGATGTGTTTCTTTTTTATAGTCCTGAAACTCAAATCCTAACTTTTACGAATGCTTTAGCGAAAGAGTTTTTGAAAATTGAAAGGGAAGCATCCATTGACATGGATTTATTAAGTTCTGTCGAGTCGATATTTAAGAGTTTAGAGTGCCTTAATGGATCGTTTTTATTGGATGACCAGCTTCATTATTGCTGTACATCGAAACACCATGGAATTGATCTCGTGAAAGCCACAGAAGCTTTTGAGGATTTAAGAAAAGTTGAAAATGATAGTCTTAAACAAATAGTAAGTATTTAATTAATAATTTAGTGAAACTAAAACATTCTACTTCTGTATGATAGATATTAAACACCATAATCAGTGATCTCATCAGCTCTCTTTCGCCCTCGCCACCCGATGTGGAAACACTAAGAATTTATTTGACTCTACCTTTGTACCACGAATTCGACAATTCAAAAAACCATTCAACATTACATACACAATTTAGCAAGGCTGTTATAAAATTAGAGGCGATTCCAAAAAAGATAGTCAGTCAGTGGTGGGCTCAGGCACCTATTGAATTTTTTGAGCATTTAGTATCAAATTTCAAAAACGTTGTAAGCTATATAATCCAATTCAAGCTTTCCAATAAAGCGGGAACAGAAAAACGGGTAAAATTAAAATAATTGTAAAATTGTAAGACATGCCCTCATGGTGAAATTATAGGTTATATCATTTGAGCCGAATCTTTTTGGGGCTTTAAATCTACTTGTATTGCTGCATAAAATAAACCATTCCCAACGGGTAGAAAAGGCCTCTTATGAAATATTTCACCTTCATGATCTAATGGATCACATTGATATTCAACAAGAGTACATCAATTGGTACATGGACAAAAACGTAAGTATTTTTTTTTATTTATTTCTTATTAACATTTTATTTTCTTTCATTTATTTGGCATATTTTTATAACCATCAGTCACAGTTATTTAATATCTGCAACTATCCATTTTTATTTGACGCTATGATAAAAACAACTCTCCTACAAACTGATCAAGCACTTCAAATGCATTCTGCGATGCAAACTGCTGCGGCTACTGTAAGCATATATAAGTAATATATTTATTTTAAGAGTATTAATACATTTCTGTCTTGTGTTTTTAGGGCATTTTTGCGATGTTTAATCTGGCTCCACCGACTTCACAATTTATTGTTCTAAACGTAACCCGTGAAAATTTAGTTCAAGATACACTGCGAGAAATAATGCAATACAGTCAAGCAGATTTAAAGAAGCCACTCAAAGTGAGTTATTTGTATAAATAGTTTAATTCGATAATAGCTGTAATCGTTTACTTTGACATTAATTGCATTGAAAAGACATTAGTTTGTGTAGAATTCGGAATTGAAAAGCTTATAACAGCTTATATACTTTAATTTTTTTATATCAAAAAATAGGCCAGAAGGGTCATTCCGTAACTTTGAAAATGATAATCGTGCAGAGGATAGTAGTTAACAAATAATGTTTTTTCACAGACAAATAATGCAAGACGAATGTTTCCTCTCTCGTTCTTCACTCTTTTATGATGTAGACATCATCTTTTCTTTGACTATTTTTGTGTGTCTGACATATGACAATGATAAAGTAACTTACTTACTTCCTTACGGTGGCGCTACAGTCCGGGGTGGACCAGGGCTTCTTCCAGCCGGCTCGGTTTCTAGCTAGCTGCCTCCAGTTTCGCACGCCAAGTTGTTTAAGGTCCTCTTCCACTTGCGTGCGCCACCTGCTACGCTGTCCTCCTATAATGCGCCGTCCCACGGGGGACGGAGCATTGGTGTCCATTCGCTCTATGTGACCGAGCCACCTTAGTCGTTGGGTTTTCACTTTTGTGACAAGGTCTGTGTCGCTGTACAAGCCGTACAGTTCGTTGTTGTACCTTCTTCTCCATTCCCCATTTATGCAGATAGGACAAGAAAGCGTTCTCATCCACGTTTAGTAATGGCCACGCTTCTGCACCATAAATAAGGACCGGGATGATAAGTGTCTTATAAAGGAACACTTTAGTTTCTCGGGAGAGGGCTTTGCTCTTCAGTTGCCTTCTTAGCCCACAAAAACAGCGATTGGCAAGAGTAATTCTTGGTTAAATCTCAGCACTGAGTTGATAGCGGAGTCTAGATAGTTATAGCTGTCTATGGTGACGTTTTGTCCGAGACGTCGGTGTTGGGTGTCCTTTCTTGTGCGGTTTTGAATTCGATGAAAAGATGGTGGGTATCGATTTTAAATTCGTGGGTTTTTTCCAAGATCTGCCGTAGTGCGAATATTTGATCGATACTTCACTTTCCTGGTCTAAAGCTACAATGATATGGTCCAATCAAGTTGTTGATGAATGGCTTCAGGAGTAAGGTGGCCAACTTTATAAAGTTTGAGATTTGATTGTGACTGTAAAAAATGAAAACATTTTATTTGTTAATTTAATATTTTTTTTTAACACTGAATTACAAAAAAGCTGCGCACTTTGAAATTTCCCAGCATTTTCAAGTTAGTTAAAAAAAAAGTATTTTGTTGATACTTTTTAACTATAACTAAAAAAGCAAAATAAGACATTTATAACTTAACACTTTACATTTGTATTTATAATTTTTTTTTCAACGAGTATCCCCATTTCAATAGGGTATTGCTTTCCCGAACATATAACAAAGCCTTAGTTCACCTGGATATACATTTAATCAGGATTGTTGCGATGGTACCGTTTAAATTATCCTATTTCTCTGCAAGAGCAGACTTCAGTTTATCTGGAAGGGCAGATCTCATCCTTATCATTTTTTCCAGCAGATCCCAAACATGTTCCATGAAATTCTTATCTGAGCTCATAGAAGGCGCAGCCATCACGTCAATTTGCACTTATTTTATGTAGCCCCTTGCGCACCTAGAAATCGTGAGGTCTAGTATTGTCCTGCTTCAGCAAAAAAAAAAGTCTCCAAAAAATGGTGCGAATGAAACACATTTATCCAGAATGTTGTTGATAGTAGTATAGTAGTATTGATTTATTAGTTTTAAAAAACTTTTACAGTAAATATTTGTTTTATAAAAAAAACCAGAAGAAATTTACAATTCATGACGGCTAAATTGAATAAATATAATATTAATAATTTTTAAATAAAATCTTTAAATCATTTTATACATTGTTTATAATAAACATATACAGTTTTCGTTTAAAAGTGTAAAAACAATGTTCAATCTTTATTTCTTCAGGCAGATTGTTAAAAAATAAAAGACTGTATAAAAGTGAATTCTGCGAGCTGGTTCTGTTGAATCTTTCAGGTCTGAAATTGTTACCCTTCCTTAAATTTTATGGCTGGACATCTGCGACAGTTACTAGATTTTCTCTCAAGTATCTAGGTATCATGTTTTCACGAATTTTGAAGATAAACACCATTGCGTTGAAGGTCAAGAACTGTCTTATTGTCATCCAATTTAATGCTTGCACCATAAACTGTATTGGTGTATAAATACTGCATTTGAGAATCATTCCTTTATTTCATTTGAACACGAATATAATAATGTTGCACAATATGTGAAATGCGGTAAAACTATCGAATTGTATAAAAGCAATGCAGTTTTCATATTTACAACGTTTCTTAGTCTTTTTAAATAGTTCACTTTTTTTGCAATTTTTTTACAAACATAATCTGCGTGCTCTCTTAATTTTAATTGACTGTCTAACACAACACCGAGGTATTTAAAATTACTAACACATTCAATAAGTTCATTTTCCATAGAAACCCTGATATCACTTCTGCAATTAAACTTCATGCATTTAGTTTTGCTCACGTTGAGCTTAAGTTTTTTCTTTTGGTACTCCTAAATCTACTCCTGATGCATTTGAAAACTCGTTATTTACTTTAGTTCTCTGCGTTCTTCCCGTAAGATAAGATCCAAACCACTCGAGTTCTTTTCCTTGAATACCGTAACCATAAAGTTTTGTTATAAGTATATTTCTATCTATTGTCTCGAAAGCTCTTTTTAAGTCCAAAAATATGACTATCACAGAATTTCCTTCATCAATAACTTTTTTCTAATCGAAAATTAAAAAATTTAGTGCTGTTTCACAGGAGTGACCACCGCGAAAACCGGACTGTTCTTCTACTAATATTTTATTGTTTTCCAGGTACTTTAATTAGTTGACTTGCCTTTATACGTTCTAATATTTTTTCATCAGAGCTGAGCATATTTACTGGACGAAACTCTTCACACTTACGGGTATTGCACACTTTTTCTATTGGTATTATCACAGATTCTTTCCAAATACTTCCGAATATCCCAGTTTCAAGCGATTTATTTACCATTTTTAATAAGATAGGTCCGATTAACTCTAACGACTGGTAAATCATATCACAGCTTAATCCATCAAAGTCTTTCTTACATTACACTTTGTACAAAGTATGTATTAAATTTGTTTGCTATAGACTTCGCTGCAGAGAAGCTTTCATTTTCTAATTTTATAGCTGATAAATGGTTTTCCTTATCTTGATTTAATATCATTGCCTTTATGACATTCCAGATTTTTTTTGGTCCCCTGAATTTAAAACAATTTGACTTTCAATATAATTATTTTTCGCCGAAACAATAGCGTTTTTATAAATATTTCTCTTAAATTTGTATTGATTCCAAAGCTGCACATTATTTGATTAAGCTGCCATATTGTATGCTGTTATTTTAGTCTGTCTCATCGTTTCTACCTCCAACATTTACCAAGCCACCGAATTAACACCTCTTACAGTTTTCGTTACAATCATTTTTTTTAAGAATTCTAGTATTTTTAAATGAAACAACTTCGTTAGGTTCTCAACACTTTCGTTTATGAACAATTCACTAAAATTAGCAGAATTAAGTAGGTTATTCATTATTTCCGTTTTATAATTAACAAATGTTATGAGTTTTTTATTATCATAGCCGCGATTTTTTTTATTATCTACTTCAATTCGTATAAATTCATGATCCGATATTTTTTCACTTTGTCTATGAATTTTTTCATATTTGTTCTGTCTACACTCGTAAATACATAGTCAACCAACGACTTCGAAGTATTTGTAATTTTTGTAAGTTGATTTACAATTAATTTCATGCCTTGATCCGCAAGCATGTTACGCATTGAATTTTCATTGTAATTAGAAACAAGCATATCAATATTAAAGACTCCCGTAACAATAACATTTACTTCGTCTTCCATTTACTGTGCCCACCATTCCATATAAAAAGTTTTAAAAAGACTTACCGGTGTGTTTGGTGACCTGTACAAAACTACTATTGCCCATTTATTATAATTCAACCAAACATGTAGTTTCATACACCAAACAGCAGGACTAATTATTGACTTGTTTACCATATTTATTTGAATGTAATTTCGAGTAGATAATGACACTTCCCGTATGACGCGAATGCGATTCACTAACTGTATGAACATAGTTACTAATATTTAATTCCGAATCCTCAATTCCATTCGTTATATGAGTTTCACTTAGTAATATAAGTTCAGGTTTATGTTTTTTTAATAAGTAACTCGAGTTCGAATTTATTACACAAAAGACCTTGAATATTAAGATTCAAGCATTTAAAATGGAAAGCCTGGCAACACCCACCTCTACAGACAACATATTCTGATTGTCGAGTAGATTTTTTACAGTCTGCACAATTCATTTTCACTGAACAGTCAACCTTAACACACATACGCGCGCTCTGAGAACATTTCTAGAGAGGTTCCAACATGATGTGGGTATCGAATTTGCTTAATAAAAATTAAAGTCTTCTTTTTTATAAACAAGAAATAACTGTCTTTATTAAACAATGATTTTGTTAGAATGAAAAAACTAAAGAATTTTTAAAAGTCAATGCTTAACAATGTTTGATAAGTAGTAAATCTCAAAGTAGGATGTTTTTCAACATCCCTTCTCAAGTCCAATACTCATTAGTAGTTTTCTTATTTTGTTGACTGGCAATGGTTTTGTAAATAAGTCTGCAAGTATTCACATCTTATAATTTTGTTTTCAACATAGTCTCTTATAAAATGAAACTTGATATCAACATGTTTCGACCTATTATTGAATTTATAGCCATCAATCATTGTAATGCAGCTTTGGTAGTCTTCGTGAATAATAATTGGTTGTCCACATGACTCTTGAAAATCCGATAGTAAAAATTTTAACCATAACGCTTCAGTAAGTGCGATAAACTCAGCTTCAGTAGACGATAGAGCAACACACGTTTGGTGTTTGCAGCTCCAAAAAGAAATAAGTCCACCAAATACTTTAAAAAAGTTACCACTGTTTGACTTTCAGTTTATTTTATCTTCTCCCCAATTTGCATCAGAGTATCCGACAAGTTGTTGACTATATCTTCAATATTGATGTTCCTTTCAGATTACGTATTACTCTTTTTAGTTCTACCCAATCTTCTTCCATAGGTTCCTCACTTGACTTTTAGCTTAAAATACAAACTGTTTCTGATATATCTGGTCTGGTGTTTAATGCAACATAGAGTAAACAGCCAATCAATTTTTGGTATCCTTTGTTCCTGTTTAGGCTTTTCTGTTGATTATTTAGCTTTCCATATGATGGTTCAATTGGAATGTTTGAGGTCTTAGCCTCTGAAAGTCCGGTATCTGTCACAATTTTATCAATACAAGAAGACTGCGAGATTGAAATGCACCACTTCCTTCTCTTTCAACTTGCAGTCGTAGATAATTTCTTACTGGTCCCTGATCTCTTATTTCAAAATATTTCTTCACATTTTATTTAAATTGATGTCTTCTTTTTTGTTGGCAACTATAAGTACATCATCTACATAAATTAGTATATAAATTGTTTTTGTTTCTTGAATATTGTTATAAAAACAAGAATCTGCTTGACTTTGTTTGAAACCCAATTTTACAAGTACATTATAAATGTTTTTGTTCCATCAACGAGCTGAATGCTTCAATCCATACTTTGTCCGTCATTAAATGAGCAACATACACTGAACCCATCATTATCATTTTACGGAATTTCACTTGTTCGCATTTATTGAAATTTTCTCGTGTTGCCAAAAATTATAAACATAAAAGGCACGAATGGGTCACGCGAACTTGCTCTTGTGGAAAGTTTCTTGCTGGTTTATCAAAAAAAAAAAAATTAATGTACCTAATTCAAAGAAAAAATATAAAGGAGAAATACAAACAGAATCATATCAAATTGTATTATAAGTGTTAAGACTTCGTTTTTATAAAAAATCAAGACAAAATGAAAGCATACAGAAAATTTCGTGGATAAACATATAAAAGTTAAAGAAATAATTAACTTCAAAATTGTTTTTAGAGCGAAATTTGTATTAGCTAGGTAAAAAAAAACTTACATAAATTTCTTCAAAATCGGTGCAGCGGTTCAAAAGATATTCGGTTTAAACAGGTAACGTTAATAAGCGGATTCTGACCAAAACTCGCATAACAAATATGACCTAGCTTTATACTGACATAGATTTTTTTATCGAAATTGCTCGTATTATTCCGAGAAAAATAGAATTATCGGTAACGCTAATAAGGTAGGTAACTCTACTACCAAGGTCAAAATTAAAAATATCATCCGGGGGATATATCTCTCAAAATAGTTAGTATCAAGAAAATCGCCCCAATCTTTAAGGCCGTATAAGTGTCCTTATAACCAGATTGACAAACAGACTAAAACCCATTTTTAACGTTTTTTCTATCATCGTAATGGCATTTTTGATTGTTACCTATTTTTTTTTCCTCCACCATTGGTGCTGGTTATCCTAATAATCCATAGCTTGCCTTATTGTACTTTTATATCGCAATAATTTTGATTTTTCGAATTATTCTACAATCGTACCCCAGGGGGTCGCGACCCACAGTTTGAAAAATACTTAGCTTTCTTTTTTTCTTTTTTCTTTGTAAGTATTGTAATGATTTATTTTGCTTACAAATTACTTTTTTGTTTTTTTTTTAACTTTTGTTAACCCCACACAAAATAAAGTCAATGTGAATCACCACTATTTTTTTAAATAAATGTTGCCACTAACTATTCTTATAATAAAAATACTATTGTTTTTTAATTATGAATTATGTACACACTATAAATTGAATTTATAAGAATATCTATCTATCTATCTACCGTAACGTTGAGTGAACCCTTGTGCTACTAATCTTGCCTTAAATCGAATGCCGTCAGCTTCTTTTTTGCGTTTGAATTGCATTTCGGTTTCCATAGCTTTCAACCACGATTCACGATCTCTTCCACAAATTGCTTCTTCATACGTCACTGGATCTACTTCTTGAACTATATCTCAATGGCGGTATACCTTTTGTTTTTCTTTCTGATTGTCTGTGTATTGTTTCTTGTTCGATTGGTTCATCATTTGTACTTTCATCACTGTGGAATGGATCGAGAGATGAATTCAAATCGTTGGCTTGAACTTCTGTTTCTTCATCTTGAACTTCTGTTTCTTTAGACTCCAAAACTTTTGTTTGAGGAAACGAAAAATCAAAAAAGTTTTCATCCGATTTGCTAGCTTTTTGAACCCCTTCTGAATGTTTTTTCCGAGTGGTATCTTTATGACCATGTTTGATATAAGTAACGTCTCTTGATATTTGAATACGATTGTCTTTTTGTATCATTCGATAGGCTTTTGAATTTGAATCATATCCCACCAATTTCATCTTGACTGACTTGTCGTCAAACTTTTGTCGTTTTATCTTGGGAACATGGGCGAAACCTTCCTCTCCAAAAAACTTTAGATGTGTCAAATAAGGTACTTTGTGAAACCAGCGTTCGTATGGTGTTTTTCCTGTCGATCGAGTTATTAAACGGTTCTGTAAGTAGTTAGCTGTTGAAATTGCTTCACCCCATATCGTCTTTGGAAGTTCTGCATCAGTAAGCATGTACTTTGACATCTCCACAAGCGAACGATTCTTGCGCTCAGCTACTCCATTTTGTTCCGGTAAGTATGCTGCCATATATACTATATATATATAATGTCAAGAACGCAAGAACCCCCTTGAACTTAGATTAATCTTCTTTGGAAACGGAGTACAGGTTGATTTGCCAACTGGACATATAGAACAAGAATGTTCACTTTTGCAAATCTTTATATATTTATACCTTCAGCAAGTCCTGTAGATTTCATTTAGAAAATTGCATCAATTGAACGGTGACCAAGTTATTTGTGCCTCCAGAGCCGTCACAAACAAATTATACCAGGCTTTTTATATGACGAAAAGTGGTATCGTCTGCGGAACATCGCCTCTACCATCCCAACCATGGCATCATATCCGCTTAGATGCCCCATTAATTTTCATCTTCATTTACTCATTTCCACTTCCATTTCCCCTTCTTACCCCCTCATCCCTCTATTAAAAATTTAATTAAAACACATTGCGGCATATTCATAGACACTGTCTAAGTTGTTTTTAAGAAAAACTCGAGTTTATCCTGTCTAAATTACATTGCTTGAACCAAGGCTAAGCAAAACTGTAGTTTAACAACAACTATGAATTTATTGTTAACTTTAAATCCATATTCAAGAAAAAGTATAATTTTCATTCATAATAAAATTTCAAATTATCCTTTAAGCTGATAAAAAAAATATATAATGGCCCATATTCATAGACATATTGTAAACTGGAATTCTTCTGAACTGGAATCTAACGTTAACACTCAGGTTAGACATAGTTGTTATGCATAGATGTTTTGTCAGCTCTGTTTAGTAAAACACGAGTGGAACGTGTCCCAATCTTGGGTTCCACATATGGAGTGAGTGGGATAGATTGATTTTTTATTAAGTAAGAAAAAGAAGGGTTGAAAACAATGCATGACAGGTTGAAAAAAATACATTCCAGATGTTTACGATATTTTTTTATTGATCATTTTTGTCTAGGAACAGAAAATTATAAAATTTGAAGAATATCAAATGAAATTTAAGAAAATGTCTGATAAAATTCACAATTATATCCTCATCTGCGTGACAGGGTAGTATCGATATACCCCTGTAATTACTAGCGTTAAACTATTTTACTTAAATCTTAATTGAATTAAATATTAATTGAATTTTCGAATCAAAATTAAACTACTTCAATCGCTCGCGTTTATATTATGCTACTGCAAAAGAATTTAATTTTCTTTGTAAGATTTTTCTTTGTACAAAAAAGTTTTTTCTTAATACGGGACTTGAACCAAGGACCCTTTGTTCGCGAGCCGCTTTGACGTTGATTTTTCAATTGGCTTTGATACAGTTTTATATGACCGTTGGGACTTTTAAAAAGCAGATATTTTAAATCTTTTGTTTGTTTGATCCTTTCACAGCTTTTCCTTTGTCGAAATTAGTTAATTAATTCGAAGAATCGAATGTTTAAGATGTGTATTGATAATAAATCGAGGCAGTTATCCAGCGAATTACCTGTCATTTTTGCAAAAACTGAAAACACAAACAAAACTTGATCAGCCTAAATGGCCCACTGATAAAAAAATTTAATTAAGTTACCTTTTAAAAGTTTGTATGCAGGTATATATAATATTTCCTATAAAGGTATTCTCCTCTGGTACTCACTCTTTCCTTATTTAATTTTAAAATCCGACAACTATGTCGGTAATTTAAACAACAAAACTTATACAATAACTGAATAAAACTATGTGCGTTTTAAACACTGTGGTAATTCTTGCAAAAAGTTAACAAATTCTCAACTGTAGACTATACACTGAAAGTGCACTCAGCAATAACATTTGAAACAACAATTTAGTTGAAGTCAACCGGTGCCGTTTTTTTGCATATAGCAGTTTCTTATAGCCACTGTAATATTCTTGCAACCTTTTTTCCAATTGCATATTCTCCTGTTGTAACAACTGTTTACAACATTGAGTGCAACCCGTATAAACATTCACTACCGTGAAACTGCACACCAAAAAAATAGGGAATATTACCATCTTGTCAAAAGAAAAAAAATGACAGCTCACACTACGCTGATGACAGATTGAAATATTTTTTTTCAAACTGTCAAGCTCAAAATCTTGTATAAAATATTTTATAAATAACCTCTTTTTTTCCTGTGAAATTTGAGATTTCCGTGACTTAAAAGTTAAATAATATACTATTCACAACATTCGCGCACAACATTAAAATGTCCGCTCTTATTTTTAATCAATTTGTCACCAATGATAAAAAAAATGTTAGCTGTCCTCCGCGTACTGCTGATTTTGAGACTGCTCTGCGAACGAGAAAGAGGTATATCGTTGTTACATAAAAAGCCCTATTGTCATTTGATTGCCAGTCTGACAATAGGGCTTTTTAGGTAACAACGATATATCTCTTTCTCGTTCTCACAGAATTGTCAAAAACAGCAGTATGGTGAACAGCTGATTTTTTTTTTATTATTGTTGAAAAATTGATTGAAAACAAAAGCGGGAATTTTAAAGATTTGTGCGCGAAAATTGTGAAAATTGTTGGTTTTGCTAATTAAAATAAATTTTTAAGCCACGGAAATCACAAATTTCACACAAAAAAGAATACCGCATTTAAAAATTATTTCCAAATTGTTTTCTCCAAGATCTTGAGTTTGACAGTTTGAAAAAAGCGCGATACATATAGTTGACCAAAGATTGTTTACATTTAGTTTTTGTAACCTCAAACGAAGCAAAAAGGAATAAAAAAGTGTTTTTTAATATTTTTGTTTTTTATTTACACTTATTATTTAAGTTCTTGAAATATAAAAAAGAAATGAAATGAAATGAAAACACACTGCGCGTATTTTTTTATATGGCTTTGACCATATGATCGATGTAAACAATATATATGTTGTAGCTTTGCATATATATTCTATTGTACATCCATGGTATCATTGTTTTATTACATTTTCTCTATCGCACGAAGCGCTATCTAGGAAAGTTGTGAACCCTTGCTCCTGAGCCATTTGGAGGTGTGGCTTGTTTTTGGAAGAGATTTTGAGCAGCGTTGCCGCAACAAAAAATAGTTTCTTACCACATTTTCAAAAAAAATCGTGCCATTTTCGTGCCATTTAGAAAAAATACAAGTTTTTTATAAGAAAAACTAACATAGGTACTTAATATGGCTTACATTTAAGTTAAGGTATCAAAATGAAAATGAAAACAAATGTGCCATAATGAAATTTCGTGTCAAAAAAGCACGTTTGTGCCACATCGGTAAAGCTGATTTTGAGGGATAAAAACTGAAAAATATAAAATATAGAACGAGAACGTTTTATACTATTATAAAGAGTGGGAAGGAGATGAGAAATTATGATTATCGATTGTTCTCTTTGGTATTTCTTCTTAATTGCTTTGGGCTTAGATTTAGCTGGATGGAAGAGATGTAGAATATAATTTTAAGCATGGGTTTTGTTTACGAATTTTCATATGAGAAAGGAATAGAAATTATTTATTTATTGAGCATGCTGAAAAATAAATATTTGTATGCTTCTTGTCAGAAAGGCAAAATAGCCAAGGCCAATTAAGTAAGTATTGAAGAATTTAGGATAGGATTGTTGCTGAACAATTTTATGAAATTTGACAAGCTAAAAGAATAGAATGTAGCTGCTTACGAAACAATGTGACGTCACGATTACATATTTGAGTGAAATTGCTTCTTATTATTAGCCGTATTTTATACGGGTTCGAATTTTGTTAGATCTTGAAACAAAGCTGGGTCTTGTGTTGTTGCCGTTTGCATGCATTTCGCGATGCAAATCCAATCCGGATCAGATCAGAGGAGATTATAAAATGAGGATATTATAATTTTTATTTTGTAGGTAGGCAGAGGTACCAATGACCAATCCCAACGGCCATTACCTACACGTAAAAGGTAATTGTCTTATAATTAACTATTTTCCACTTCTTGTACACAAAAATAGATGTACTAACATGCACGTAGGTAGGTAGGTACAACAAAGAAATTAATTTATTAATGATACAAATTCTATATATATACATAGGTACCTACTAATGTACTAATGTTAAAATTTCTTATAGGTAGGTACATAAATACCTTATTGTCCATAAGAAGAAATTTAAGTTGCCTTATTTAAAATAAAACAATTTGTTCTATCATCAAAACACAACAGGAAATTTGAAGTCGACCTTGTTTACCCAAAGAGATACAGAAATGTGGCATGGAAACCAAATATAACATGAATTTTCATACAAACTTTAAGTTATGTAGCCATGGTTGTCATATGGAAATTATTTTTTCAGAATATATTTATTATACTGAAATTAGTCAAAAATATTAATTATACTGAAATTAGTCAAATACGAAAGTGTGGGCTCGTATTTTGCCCTGGCAATATACCTGTCTGGATAAAAGAAATTAAAACACAAATTTCTCTGAAAATTGAAAAAAATCTCGATCAATCATAAATTTTACATCCGCTTAATCCGAAACCTTCAAATGTCGCAGGCGAATGAAAAGTAGAAAATCAAAATGAATTTATTTATAATTTTATAATTTACAAAATTGTTCAAATCTAAAAAAAAGTTTATTTTGGCGTCGCAGAAATTAAAACTTGCTCGAAAATTAAAAAAAGTGTTTCTTTAGTCATTAAACTCTTCTTTTAAACAGCTTTTATTGCTTGTTTAATACCTATATCTGTATGAAACACAAAATCTTATCATAACCTGCTAAAAAAATTAAGAAAAAAACTTGTTACATATTTATTTATATGGTAACCATTTTTTGATCAAAGTTATCCATAATCACGTTTTTCGAATTGTTATTCCAGCTGCAACAATAAACAAAATATTATTTTTTGGACGAAACTAATCCAAAATAAACATATTTACATTTTGTTTTTATTATTAAATACAAATTACAAACCTTTTTGTTTCTTTATTTCGTCTTGTCTTCAAGTTATTTTCGTTTGCATGGCAATCGTGGCAGCAGCCAATGGGAAATTAAATAATTTTTCCCCCCTTTGTTTTTAATCTGTCAATTAAAAAGAAACTGCTCACTCTCGTCATTGTTTTCAGAGCCAAAATAATATGGTCAACTCTTTTGCACGAAAAAAAATCAACACTCGCTTCTTTGTGCGAATAGCGTTATTTTACGAAATTTGTGAGAATCAAAAAATCTTCGACGACGGAGGTACTATAGTTTTTATATGCAAAGGTTGTAGTAAATTGTGGCAGCACTCCCAACTCTCCCAATTCAATTCAGGAAGGCAAATTAGCACTCCCAAACATCACTCCGAAGAGCCAATCGACTAATTTAGGAAGGTTTTTTTTCACTCACTGTCCGTGTTTCCAGCTCAAACATGCAGTTGCCTACTACCCTGCGGACTCTGGAGTTTTAACCACTTTAGGCGCGATTAACATTTCAGGATCGCATAATGCTTTTAAGTTACGAAGTATATGATATGCAGAGCCATGGGATACCATATTTTGGTCAAAAAGAGCAAAATATGGTTGGCAACCTAACGACTCGTGTGTGTCAGAACGCAAAATGCACACCCTATACTGGACAAATGATTATCCCAATCATTTATTTATTTTTTTATTTGTTTATTTGTTTATTTATTTATTCATATTCGATTGACTTAACACAGCAAAATAAAATAGCTTATAAATTAGTGATAAGCACAATATTTTACAAAATAATGGAAATTTAACAAAGATAAAAAATAAAAATAAAAAAAAAATTACATAGCTTTACAAATATTATCAATCTGCAAAAATTATACAATATAAGCAGGTACTAAAGAAAGATATTATCAATTTATTATTCAATTTTTATTTCCGCTCGCTTTTCTTTTTATTAAAATAAGTATCTTATGAGTCAAAAAGAAATGGAAAAAAAAGAAAACAGAAGAAAAAAAAAGGAACAATGTTTTCATGGGAAATTTGAAATTTTTTGATTAAGAAATAGAAAGGTGTTTATATTGTTTTGTATATTTGACCAATTGTTTTTATAATTTAAAGATGGTGATATTTTGGCTCTTTTGGTCTTTTTGAAGTTTAATGCGAATAAAAAAACTCTATTCCATTATTCTCCCAACGTTTCGTAAGAATTCCTTACTTCTTCAGGGGATATTTATTATTCAATCTGTTACAAAATAAAACCAATTGGTAGGTAGGTACATTTTTCAAAAACAAATTATCTTACTTATTACTAAATCGTATTATATCTCCTACTTTACTCCCACTATCAATCCGATGGCTACGATACAACATTGAAAATAAATTAACATATATTAAACGATTTATGATGACAAAAAGAAAAAGACAATCAAAATAATAAATTAAACAACTAAGTTATCACAGAATCAGGCAGGTACTTAAGTTACAATGCTAACGCATAGCTTTGTTTAATGTTATCGGTGTCTTCTTTTGTGTTCATGGTCCGTTTTATTTTTTGTTGTATACGTAGCTTTCTAATGTGAGTCTTGTGTTTAATCTCCTCTCCCTGTCTAGAATTTTTGCCCCTTCGAAGTCCACCAAGTGTCCACTTTGTGCTACGTGTTGAGAAAGCCCTGTTGCCTCTTTGTTTTCCTTTACATCTGCTTCGTGTTCCGCAAGTCTTATACCTAAACTTCACTTTGTTTCCTTATGTATCACCCAATTCTCTAATGGCACGTGGTAAAGCATTCCAAAGACGAATACTGTTAACGTAAAATTGACGCTCGGTGGTAAGGAACGAGTAGCGCGGGTGTATGAGTTGGTTCGATCTTACTGAAGAAGACCACTTAGTTTATCTAAAAGATATTCGGGTAAGTGTGAAAGCAAGACAACTGAGAGCAAAGATAAAATGCGGAACTTTAGAAGGTTTTCGAATGACATATTCAATAATTCATGTTCATTTTGTTCATTAGAAATCAATACTCGTAACTTACTAAGCAAACTCCGATTTACCCTTTCCGAAATGTTAGCCTGAGGAGAATACAATGCCGTTCGTATTTGCCTAATGCCATAACTATCTAAAAAGCTTTTAAACTGTTTAGACACAAATTGACGTCCGTTGTCGGAATGAATAAACTCAGTTGTACCGAAAGTATGAAACACTACACTTTCTACGTATTGCACTATACGAGTGGATGTCGCTTTGGGAAGCCCTTAAGAAAATTAAATTTGGTAAAATGATCTACCACAATGAAAACGTACACGTTTCCTCTTTTAGTACGTGAATACGGTCCTAAGAGGTTGATATATCGCTGAATAGGCCTTTCAGTCACAATCTGTTTGACCATCGGCGTTCTTGAAATCGCATTTGGTGCTTCCTTCGTTCTGCACATTACACACCCAATCACAATTGCCTTTATGTCGTTTACCATTTTTGGCCAGTAATACTTTTCACGAATTCGGGCATATGTTTTGTATTATGAGCCAATTCAATACAATTTTGAGTATGTGTTTCAGGCAACCATAAGCGCCAAAGTGAATCTTCTTCCTCTACATCTTCCCAACTAACAATTTTACTTGTGTAAGGTACAATTTAAAAAAATTAGTAAGCTATTATTTCTTTAGTGTTGTCATAAGGCTTATTTAAAGATGTTAACTGTTTTTCATTTAAATTTTTAAATAATAGCTTTCTTAAAGCATTTGGCAGAAAATACTCGCAAGCCATACGGAGAGACGATACAATCGCTTTTCATAAGGTCGCTGTAAGGTTTGTCAAAGTTAGTCAGACAAAATCTAAATGTAAGGGCTTGTATAAAGCTTTATACTCGAAATCAATGAAAAGGCTTGTTAATCGAAGCAATTCGAACAGTCAAAATAATTTCTTCCAAATTAAAAACGTGTGATTTAGAATTTTATTTATTCAAGTCCATCATTGTTTTATAAAATGTAACTATTAGTTATATACAATAATAAATTTTAAAACGTTTTATTGTAAGATAATGTTGATACGTCGAATTTATTATATATAAATTTACGATAACCCATATAACTTCTATAGAGTTATCACAAGACTTCTTTAAGGTTGCTAAACATTTAATGCGGCTATATGCAGTCGTTGTCACATTCCCCGCGCCAGGTAGTAGTTTTTTTTATATTACACGTTTAGTTTTCACGATTTACTAAATTTTAATATTAAAAGATACACAATAACACAATAACACAACACTTTATTTTGCACAAATTTTTTTAACGATAGCTATTGTTCGCATAAAAGTACATAGATACACGTTGAAATGTGCCTACATTGATTTGTTTCTTAATAAAAGCTATTGCTCACATAAACAAAGTATCTCATCTCTTAGTTTTAATAACAAACTAAAGAAAACTATAGTTCCCTTAAGAAAGCTATTGCTCGCGTACATAATTATACCACATGGAAAATATGACAGGTGGTTTGTTTTGTTAATGACAGCTATAGCTCACATAAGAAAAGTATCTCTTCTTTTAGTAGTTAACAACAAACTAAAGAAAACTATAGTTCTTTTAAGAAAGCTATTGCAATACCACTTGGAAAATATGCCACTTGTTGTGTTTGTTATAGCTCACATAAAAAAATTTTCTCTTCGCTTAGTTGTTGATGACAAACTAAAGAAAACTAATTTCCTTATGAACACAACTGCTCGAATAATAATATTATCAAAGGGATATTTTGCGCCAAATAGGCTTTCTGATGACAGCTGTTGCTCGCATAAGAAATTATTATTATTATATTTTACCAAGAGGCAGTTAATATAATAATTATAAATTAAAAAAAAACTGCTTATTCTGAATTTTAAATCGAACTGTATAGCTACATATCTGTTCCTGTAGTACAAAGTAGGTACCTACATGGTATCAACTGGTTAAAATTTGATCTTAGTTTTGTATACATAAAATTGGCCTGGTGGATGAATGTTTGACTGGGGTGCGTTGGGTAGCAAGTTCGATCCCTGGTTGGGGCAAGTATAAGTTTTTTCAATAATAATTAAATTATAAATATCTAGTTTTCAGAAAAGGCATTGAAAGCAACTTAGCACTTGAACGAAGAAAAATGGTATTAGAAAAATTAATCGAAAAAATAAAAGATAAAGAAAAAATAAAAGAAAAAAGGCGTTACAAAATTAATTTAAATTTTATTTGAATTTTTTTATTTCGGTAAGATTTCCGTAATGACTTTTGTAAGTCCTTAGCGAAACACTTAAAAAGAAACTATTGCCTTCTTAAGGAAGTCTTGTGACAACTATTTAGCGAAACAAACAGCCTTTCGTAGCAAAGTATTGTTTCCATTGCAAAGCCTTTACCAGGACTTATCCAAACTGTTTATGAAGAGTTATAACTTCGCTTATGTGCGCCAAATAGGTTTCTAAAAGATTGATTACAGTTGTTATAGAAATAAGAAAATAGCTTCTATTGGCCTTTATAAAAATTAAATTGTTACTTGGGTTCACTTCTGAACCTAAGTCTTTTGTATATAAATTTTCCCGATACAACTAGGTCAGGAAGATCAGACTGAGTTGAAGTGATGTTCTTTCTCAATTGGGCATATTGCTCCGAATCAAACTCGACCGAATCGAGGTCAACCTCACCACATAACATAATCGAAAAAACTTCATTAACATCATGTTTTCCAATTACTGACTGGGATGAAATGTCTTCCATGTCTATACGGGAAAGAGAATCAGCTACTACGTTGAGGGATCCAGAACGTAGATGAAGTAGATGAAGCCTTCCATTAAACTCTTTCATTGACATAAACCACTTGAGACTAGAATGGTGGATTATGACTTTAAAAGGCGATTCATCAACGTATGGCCTAAACTTTCTTATACTAAGAACAGCTGCAAGACATTCCTGTTCCGTGACAGTGTAAGTTTTCTGAGCTTTATTTAGTTTCTTTGACATGTATGCATTGTTTTTTCGTAACAGTTCTCATCCAGTTGAAAAAGAACACCACCTACACTTTCAAAATATGCATCACATTGAATGATGAAAGGCTTTTTAAAATCAGGTTGTGACAACACAGGAGCTGAAGAAAATGCAGTTTTCAATTTATTAAATCCGTCTAATGCTTCAGATTTTTATTCAAATTTATTTTTATTTTTCAGACAATCGGTTAATGGTGCAGCTAAATCGGCATTATATTGAATAAATCGCCGATACCAACCAACCTCCTAACCCGTCTTATGGTCACCATTGCCTCGATTTTGTCAGGATTTGTTTTTAATGTACCTACAATATTATCAAAACTGCGCTTCTTGACGCTAATTGGGTTTTTTTCGGAACAGTTGTTCCTCGAAACCGCAATTTTACTTGACCTACAACATACCCTAAGTACTTATTCTCTCGCATGCAGAACTTGCTTTTATCGAGGTTAATTGGAAGGTTAGCCCTGCAAAGACAAGCAGCCACTTCGTTTAGAATGCGAATGTGTGAATCAAAATCCGCTGTACATATCAATAAATCATCTAGATAGATGAACACATTTTCGCGTAGAACTAGGCACTACTTGATCAATGATACGACTCATTGTCTGACCAGCATTGCTCAGCCCAAACGGCATGACCTTAAATTGGTAGAGTGGTCTACCCGGTACTGCAAATGCTGTCTTTTCACGCGACTTGATGCCAAGATGACTTTGCCAAAAGGTCTTAAAGGCATCTTTAAGGTCCAAGCCGATAATGATGGGCGACTGAGTATTTGACTGAGTAAACCGTCGATATGTGGCATCGGATAAGCATCCTTCACCCTGACTGCATTGACTTTTCGAAAGTCTAGGCACAGGCGAACCTTACCAGGCTTTCTCACTAAAATAACAGGGCAGCACCATGGAAAATTGTTAACCTCGATAACACCAAGATTTAGCATGCGATCTAATTCTTTGTACACTTCTTCCTGACGAACTGAAGACAATGTATAATGTCGCGATTTTATGGGAACCGTTGTTCCCGTATCGGTTGTATGACACCCCAAAGTTGTCTTACCCAGCCCCAAAACGACAAAGTTAGGAAAAAGCTGTTTGGTGTTTTTGGTCAGGAGATAATCCAATCAACTCAGCCTCATCCTTGAAATTAACCCCTTCTTCATATAATCCGACATCGGTTTGCAGTTCACTTACTGTTGGCGTAAGATGGAATTATCGCCAAAAATCCATTCCCAGATACAGTTTTTGTGTAAGGTTGGGAGTTAGGTAAAAAGAAAAGGGCTTTGTGATACCATTGTATTTGGTTTGAATTTCACAGTTACCCACAATGTCATGCGACTTGCCATCGGCAGTGCGAACACTGTTTTCATACGGCTTCACTTTCACTCCAATTCTTTTTACTAATATTTGAAAGGATGGCAAGAGAAGGGTTAATGCTTTCAAGTTTTTTTTATAACATTAACCATGAACATGTCCATTTGTTGGAAGAATCTAACTTGGTTCATAATAAGACTACTCTCAATTTTGGCCGCCAAATCGTCTACTTCCAAAGACGTTTGTCTATTTGACGGACGAGGCATATATTTTCGTTAGGTGATTCATTACCCTTCTCAACAACCGATAAATTCTCACCTTAATTATCGGTGGACATAGTGAATGTCAAATCACTAAAAGTTGAGTTAAGCTCTTGTGAAAAGCTAAACGAATCTTCTAAATTGAAGCGATCTATTTTGGACCGGAAACGTTTGAAAAATTCCTCAAACCTTGCTTCTGAGTGAGCTTTGTATTGTTCGAAAGTACAATTTTGCAACGACGAACGACGACTATTGCTCATTACTTAACAACCCAGATCTACCTGCCTACAGCGCCAGTACCCAGGAGAAATAACGGAAAACGTATAAAATCAAAAAAAAAAAAAAAATGTGGTAGGAAGAAAACACTGAATTTTTCAATTTAATTTTATTCAAAATTTGAACTCTTATATATTTTTTGTTTTTAAGTATGTATCAAAGATTTGGAACTTATTTACAAGAGTTTTTGGAAAGCCCCATTCAAAAAGATTTATATAATATGTGCATATAAAATTTATAAAAAAAAAATAAAATTATTAAAAAAAATTAAAGACTTGAAAAGGTTCAATAATTATGATCCTATCTTTTAGATAGCGATCACCACGTTGGGCGCTTTTGTAAAGAGCTATTATGTTGGTCAGTGCTGGTATATTCCCTTCATAAAAAAATTATACCAAGCTTTTTATATGACGAAAGGTGTTATCGTCTGCAGAACATTGCCTCTACCCCCCCCCAATCATGGCATCATATCCGCTTGGATGCCCCATTACTTGGCACCTTCATTTACTCATTTCCACTTCCATTTCCCCTTCTTACCCCCTGATCCTTCTATTAAAAATTTAATTAAAACACAATTGTTAACTTTAAATCAATATTCAAGACAAAGTATATTTTTTATTCATGATAAAATTTCAAATTATGCTTTAAGCTAATAAAAAAATATATAATTTATTTAATCTTTTTTGAATAGGTATATATTTTATGTTAAAATTTATTGAAAAATAAAAAAAATCTATTGAAACTGAGCGAATATACAAAGATGGAATTTACAATCCTCTTTTATCTCGCAACAATCAATAAAATTATTTTTTTTTTCCACAAAATTTCAAATTAATATAAAAATGATTTAAAAAGTGTCAGGGATCATAAAAAACTCACCGTACTTTCGCAGCAATTAAAGATTATGTGGCCACAGCATCCAATTGCTCCAGCGGAGTACCTTGTCTTGATAGCGTTAAAGTATTTTACTTAAATCACTTTATTAAATATTAATTGAAATTTCGAATCAAAATAAAACTACTTCAATCACGCGTGTTTATACAGAGTGTCCCGCAACTCAACGTCAAGCGGGAAAGAAAAAAAAATATCTCGCTGGGTTACGTAATAATAGCAATATTTAGAAAAAATATGAAAATCGATACTCAGGGCCACATTTTTATGTACAAATTTTGATATTTTTCAGTGATTTTTTTTCCTACGTTTTCCTTAATAACCATGCTACTGAATGCAATCTCGAAATACAAAATAAATATTGTAAGTTTTGCAAGAAAAATGAAGTTTGACTGAGTCATTGTTCAAACAAATTTTGTAAGCAAACTTTAACACATCATATTTTAAAAAAAAATATAGGAAACTACCCACGGCGAGTTATTTAAAAAATTGGCCCATTATATCAAGTTTTCAAAATAGTTCAAAACTTGCCACTTGCTGCTTCCACAATCATGTTACCAACATTAGCCATTCCCTTAAAATATTGTTCAAGCTACTCAAGTAGTTAACATACTAAATGTCCTGATCCTCGGGATGTTATCCGGAGGAGGGCGAGGAGTATAAAGGCCCCAAAAGGGGGCTTTTGGCGATTTATGCTTATATCACGGAAATAATTTGCCGTAGCGAAATTTTTTTAAGAATAAACAAAATCCCATCGAATGTTGTACAATTTTTGTTATGATCACTTTTTTCCAAATATCAACTGTTTCCGAGATACACGCATCGCAAGGGAGAAAAATTAAAGTAACAAGTGTTTTCTTTATATTTTTCATCAAGTATTCCATTATATCGTCTAATCTAAACTGTTTATCTGACAAAAAAAGTCCATGGATAAAGTCATAAAGAATTAAGTTTCTTTTGAAAAATTACCTATTTAAAATAGATTCTTGAAAGGAAAAGACCAAATTAACCTTACTTAAGAAATGCAAAGTTATAATTTTACAAATGTAAAACAAAATAATAATGGTGAATTTGGTCTTTTGCATTCAACAATTAATTTTTAAGTGTTATTTTTATCAAGGAAATTTAATTCTCTATAACTTTATCCAAGAACTTTTTTTTGTCAGACTAACAGTTTAGAGTAAACGATATGATGGAATGCTTGATGAAAAATATAAAGAAAACACTTGTTTTTTTAATTTTTCTCCCTTGCGATGCGTGTATCTCGGAAACAGTTGATATTTGGAAAAAAGTGAACATAACAAAAATTGTACAAAATTCGATGGACTTTTGTTTATTCTTAAAAAAAATTAGCTACGACGCACTATTTCCGTGGTATAAGCATAAGTCCCCAAAAGCCCCCTTTTGGGGGCTTTTTACTCCTCGCCCTTCTCCAGATAACCTCACAGGGATCAGGACTTTTAGTATGATTACTACTTAAGCAGTCTGAAAAATATTTTAAAGGAATGGCTTACTGGAGTCCGACATCAATAAGGTATAATACGTTCCTGTTTAAAAAAAAAATTAAATTTTACTTGCTCGAAAATGGTTTAAATGTTGGTAACATAATTATGGAAGCAGCAAGTGGCAAGAGTTGAACTATTTTGAAAACCTGATAAAATGGGCCAATTTTTTAAACAACTTGCCGTGGGTAGTGTATTAAATTTTTAAAAAAAATATGATGATGTGTTAAAGTTTGCATACAAAAATTGTTTGAACAATGACTCAGTCAAATTTCATTTTTCTTTCAAAACTTACAATATTTATTATGGATTTCGAGATTGCATTCAGTAGCATGGTTATTAAGGATTACGTAGAAAAAAAATCACTGAAGAATAACAAAATTTGTGACCACAGTAAATAAAAATGTGGCCCTGAGTATCGATTTTCATATATTTTCTAAATATTGCTATTATTATTACGTAACCCAGCCCAGATAATTTTTTTTTCTTTCTATTTGCAGTACGGGTATAACCTACCCTATTACCCGGTACCCGCTTGACGTTGACTTGCTGGACACCCTGTATTACTGCAAAAGAAAATTCAGAAATTCAGAAACAAAATGGATTAAAATAATTAATTAAAAAAAAAAAATCTTAAACAACTAGCTTACATATTAACTTAACTAACTTATTAGCCCCATGCGGGCGCTCTTAAATAAACTATGACTATACTTAAAAAATGTCTTTCGACGGAAAATAACTTATTATTAGAATTCATGATTACTTAAAACTAACGAGAAAATTTTTTTTTGTGTGCCACCGTCACTGTTCTACCTACTCTACCTATCTTTACCTTAGAACTATGTAAGTCGGCCAAAGCAACAATATGGTCAACTTTCAATATCACGGTGGTCACCCAACCACCAGAATTTTTTGACTTGCTTAACTAACTTTCTGTCACAGCTCCGACGTCATGATCGTAAAGAAGTCGCCGATCCACAGTCCTACGGCTGACGTGGTAGATTAACGGAACCGCCAATCTATCCTGTATCAGCCCACGACTGTCTAAAAAGAGGAATGTCTCTGGCGGGATGAAACCGTTAAGACGAACACTTTCACACTCATTGGGGTAGTAAGCCCCAAAAACAAGTCCATTGGTCGAGGTCATCGCTCTTGCAATGTGACCCCGAATCAGCTTGATTAAAAAGTTATCTATCCTGTTTATATTGGCCCTGTTGTATAGAACCTCGTTGGCATAGTAATGTGTGTACTCCGACTCTGGTGTTCTGTGTAATCCACGGCAGCGTCTAAGACACTGCCTCTCAAACACCCGAATCTTTTCCATTTGAGATGGGGCAACGTGGAACTACACAGGGCACCCTTAGGCAATCATTGGCCGGATAAGGGCCATGTAGCAAATCACCTTTACTCTGCTGTCAAGGCGGCTGCTATAAAACAACCGTCTTGTCAACCCAAAGGCTCCCCTAGCTCTGGCAAGAGCAGCATCTACATGTCGATTGAAATATAGATACTGATCCAAGATGCCAAGGTACTTTACCACATCTTTACTCGCCAGTGGATGTCCACTTGGTCCAACGATCACTAGATTTCTCCAGTTCTTTCTTGTATCCCTAGAAGCCCTAGACAACGGGGTTCTAAACAGGATAGTTTCTGATTTCTGAGTTAATTTTTAACTTCCAGTCATCACAATATCGCTGAATCTTGTCGAAGTCACGCTGCAGAAGAATTCTGATGACTTCAACTTTTGGACCCGTTCTGTACGCTACAAGATCATCGGCATACGCAATTGAATGAGTTAGACTACCTATCAGATCGCTGGTGTAAATACTAAAAAGAATCGGTGAGTTCACAGCTCCTTGCTGTAGACCATTTTTAATATCAAAAGTTGTGGTAGAAGTTACATTGTCACTTTTGACAACAAACTTTCTACCAGTAAGCATGTCATGAAGCATATATAACAGTGGTTTACTTATGCCAAATCTAGATAGCTTCAGATAAAGACCCTCTAACCATACGGTGTCGAAAGCTTTCTCTAAATCAACCAGAACGGCACCCGTGCATTGATTTTTCGTTTTGTTCCATTGAACATCAGAAACTAACTTAGACGCGGCATGAATAGTGTCATGCCCCGCCTTAAAGCCAAACTGATTATCTGGAATAATATTTTTGTCCTCAGCCCACTTGAACAGTGCTCTGTTAAGAATCTTTTCGATCACTTTACTGATACTTGGAAGAAGACTTATCGACCGAAGATTTGCCGGATTTTAGCTGTCCTTTCCCTTTTTGGGGAGAGGATGGACAACAGCTGTCTTCCAACTCACTGGAAAATATGCATTATTCAATGCGTTGTTGAACAGTGTGGTATAAATGTCTATTGCTTCCTCAGGGAGATGTCGTAACACAATGTTGGGTATAACATCGACCCCCGCAGATTTCTTTTTCTTTAATGTTTGAAAAATTAACTGAAGTTCTACCTTCGAAATTAACAATGAACTGGTCCATTTCGCTCGGCGATGGTGGCGTTTGCTAAATTTTCGTCATTGAACACGGTGAAACCGGTATTCTCAAATCGCCATTGCGTTATGTTATTTCCAAGGTAGAAGTTGTGTAGTAAGGCTCTGTTCTCCAGTTCATGATTCGGACGAATGCTAGCATTCACCTTATACACTTGCTGGAAAGCAGCCTTTACAGCTTCTACCTTTTCCTGAGGATCTTTTATCATAAAAAAGTTATCATCGAAAACGGCACCCTCCGGATCTATCCCCGCAATCGTAAGTACGTCTTCGTTATCTATTGTCCTCTGAAGTTTAAGACATGGAAGTTCGTTTTGATCATTTCTTCTAAATATCTTATTTATTTGGGGAAACATACTAGGGTCGCTAGAATTAACGGCCCGAATTCCGTTATCCCAATATAAATTAATAGACAATCTATAATTTTGTTTAATCAGAACATTAATGTTTTTGATCGACGACTTCAATGTTCTAATCTCCAGATCACGTGTGTCCGTGAAACGTCTGTACAGAAGTTTCAATCTAGTCAGCAGTCCACTTTTTTGTCGGTGTAGTGCGTCGATTATCGCGTTCTTGTATAAACCAGTAGGGTCTTGTTCCTTATATGTTGGGATTTTTATGTCAATGGTTCGTTTTATTGTTGTATTCATTTGATTTAGGTACCTGTCGATCTCGACGTTCGTCAGGTTCCTGTCATTTGGTGGAGAAATGTCATCGAAACGTATTTCTCTTGCCAAGGAGTATGAGAAGCGTGGCCAATGTGTCTTACTGAAATTGTAAGAAAGCTCAGGCACATACTCATCCAACTCCAAAAGTTCGCTCGGGAGCTGTATTACGGCGGCAAGTGCGCAGTGGTCACTGTCGTATTCAATCGTTCGTAAACAGTTTTTTGTATGTTGACCTACAGTGGCAGTTATTATCAGTCTTGAGTCAAGCAGGAGTAGATCCAGAAAACTACCGCTTCTCGGAAAAGACGGTCTATCTGTAGCCAGAAGGTCGATCCTACACTCAACACTGTATCGACCCATCCAATTAAAAAGATGGTTCTTTCTAGGATTTTGTACTTGATTTCCTCAATCTAAATGTTTGGCGTTCAAGTCCCCTGCCATGAGATAATAATTCTCATCCAAGTTCAGTCTTAAGCATTCAAAAAGTTTTTCGAGTTCTGCGATAAAATTAGCCGGCTGAGGTGCGTCAGGTGCGTACACCGCGATTGCGTACATTCTTTTCCCCTGCTGGAGAGGAATGCAAACGATGCAGGCTTCTAGCAATCCGAATCTTCGCACTTCACTATCATATATAACCTTATGTTTAATGCCCTTTCGTATGAAGATTGCGAACCCACCCCCTTGAGAGGAGTTGGGCCGATCCCTTCTTACGATATTGTAATTTTTATTAGTCAGTTTGTGTGTCTGGTTTAGCTTAGTTTCGCTAGCCATAAACACATCAGGACGTTGGTCTTGCAGCAAATGAAAGAGGTTTGCTCTACGTTCGGTCGTAATCAGCGAATTTACATTCACAGATAGGATCTTAAAGGGTCGCTCAAGCAGCGCGCCTTTAACCATTTCGCGTTGCCGGCAGAATAGAGTGGAGGTAATCCACCCTAGCCGCCTGCTCCCTTATTTTTGCACATCGGTTAACTGACCATGAATGGTCAGCAACACCTGCATCAGATCTGCCTCTGGCACAGGAGCCGTAGACACTTGGACCTGTTTGGCTACCTGTGGTTGAGGCTGTACAGTTTTTCCCTTTCCAGACGACATTTGGGCGTAAGAAATTGCGTTATTGACGGAAGTTGATGTCTGGCGTACTTCAGGGCGTCTTCCCTCTACTGTCTTCTTTTGGTCTTTATTTTTGTTCATTTCCTGAAACTTTGGACATCCCCGATAGTTCGCAAGGTGCAGGCGGGCCACTAACCGTTGAACCGCTTTGACGGTGATTCTTCTATTGGCTTTGCTACAGTTTTATATGGCCGTTGGGACTTTTAAAAAGCTGATATTTTAAATCTTTTGTTTATTTACTGGGTAGGATCCTTTCACAGCTTTTCCTTTGTCGAAATTAATCAATTTTTTTCCAAGAATCGAATATTAAAGATGTGTATTGATAATAAATCGAGGCAGTTATCCAACGGACGAACTTGATCAGCCTAAATGGCCCACTGATAAAAATTTGATTAAGTTACCTTATAAAAGTTTGTATGCAGGTATATATAATATTTCCTTTATAGGTACTCTTCTCTGGGACTCACTTTTTCTTTATTGAATTTTAAAATCCCATAACTATGTCGGTAATTTAAATAACAAAACTTATACAATAACTGAATAAAATTATTATTAGCTTCTCTCAGAACCCAAAAATGTATCCAAACAAAACTACCGTGAACTTGCCACACCAAGGGAATTATCAGAGTTTGAAATAATAAGGCAGAACTCATCACTCACATTTTCTGCTGCTACATCTGTTTAGGTTGTTTTTTTTTTTTCCACTCAGTGTACCGCAAGCAATCATGTTTGAGGTGTCCCTTCAAATGACAGAAATAGCACTCTGGTTCTGAAAAATTCTTTTTACATTTCTTGATTTCTTCATTGATAGCAAAGCGTTTTGTGATTCTTTTTGTTCCGCTGACAATTGTCAATTCTGCCTCTATTTTTGACTCCAATGTAGTTAGAAACATTGCGACGTTCCTGCTTTCGGTTAACGTTTTCTCTCCTGTTCCTTGTAATTTGGTGTTCCGATATGGCTCTCAACATTTCCATCTTCCCCTAGATGAAGTCTACAAAATTCCCGCATTATACTAACCTTCCTGCTTAATGAGCTTCGCTCGTGATAAAAACTTCCCACACTTCCTTCGCTGTACAATATTGTCGGACATGATGTAGTTGGTCATCTACCAAAGATAGGCAAATTGTTGCTCAAGTTGACCAAGCTTCTCCTGCATCTTTTGGTTTGTCTTCCGATATTGTATTCCATGAGCCTTCTCTGATTAGGAGCATTTCCATATAAAATAGTTGAAATTATTCAGCTTCGCCATGGAAAATTTCGTATCAGCTATTTTTAATTCTTGAATGTCCTTTTCTTTAAAAGTCCTTCCTGAATGTTCTTTTCTTCAATAATCGTTCCTGAATGTTTTTTTTTCTTTAATGATCCTTCCTGAATTTCTTTCTGCAGAAATAATCCTTCCTTTACTTTTAATTAATAAATCGTTTGGGTTGGTGTGTCCATAACCTATTAAATTTGCTTAATAAAAGTAAAGTCTTTTTTATAAATAAGAAATAACACGGCTTTATTAAATGATGATTTTGTTAGAAAGAAAAAACTACAGAATTTTTATAGGTCAATGCTATTAAAATTACTAAACAATATTTGATAAAGTAGTAAATCTCAAAGTAAAATGTTTTTCAACAGTGGGTGGGTATTTTAGGCCGCGGAAAACCCGAGCTGTACATCAACGTAATAGATTGATCTGCTCTGATGGGTATGTGAATGGGGTGATTTTGACGATACAGATCGAGTGGCAGACAGACACTAACAGAATTTCCAGAGAAAATTTCTTTCTCTTTAGTAGAAGTGTAGTGGACACGTATAAACGTACAGTGATGAGACATGGAAATCTATAAATGATGGGGGCAATGGGGGACACTTTTGTGGTTTTGCGGGACTATATTATATATTATCGCTATGGGGGTTATATATTATCGCTATGGGGGATTACAACTCCATTTGGGGGACGGTCCCCCTCGATGAGGGACCGTCATCGCCAGCTGCTTTGAACAGCTCGGCTGCAAGGCCATCAGCTCCAGCAGCTTTATTGTTCTTAAGATTAGTTATAGCTATCTTCACTTGATCTAGGTCGGTTGGGCAAAATGGTTGGCCCGCGTCGTCCAGCTGGAATGGTGCAATCTGTATAGGAACGGAGTTAGGTTCATCATCGCCATTGTATAACTTGCAGAAATGATTTTTCCATATCTTCAGGTGATTCAACTATGATGTTTCCATTATGGTCCTTGCAAGCTTCGGTTCGGCACTTGTATCCTTGTGATGTTCTTTTTACCTTTTGGTAAAACTTCCGAACTTCATTCATGTCATGTCATGCTCCTTTTTCCTTCTGAGAAGTCGTGGTTCCTCTCTCCTTCTCTGTAGCGCCGCTTTGCATGCCTGTTGTTTGGCTGCATGTACTTGCCGACATTTTTCGTCAAACCAGGGGTTTCGTTGTGGTGGTTGTGTATATCCTAGTACATCAGAGGCGGCATCTTTAACTGCTTCCTGGCAATGTTTCGATGTCACCCGGCTAGAATCGCAAGAGATTGCCAAATCCTTTTCCGATCGAGTCACTCTCAACCTATTAACTTGTCCTGCTATGCCCCCACCTTCACTGGTTTCCGATGCTGGAAGGTGGCGGCATAGGACTAGTTAATAGGTGGAGAGTGACTCGATCGGAAAAGGACTTGGCAATCTCTTGCGATTGTAGCCGGGTGACATCGAATTCCCTCACAGTTTTGTTCTGCATATCCGTACCATTACTTTGGCTACAACGAGATAGTGGTCCGAGTCAACGTTACAGTTACTGTTAAAGAGTTCCCAAAAAAGAGGCATCTGGTTTTTACGTATCGTCAAATGGCCATCCATAGTGTGATTTGACTTTGCCTTTATTTTTATTTACAAAAAATTAAATACAGTATAATTTTTTTCACACCACTAAGAGATAAGATAATACGCACCGAAAAAATATCTGATGTAAGAAAACCGTCCGTTATATGGCAGGTATGGTTAAAACTGTTTTTAAGGAACACCGGTTTCAACCGTCTAAAAGGACTTTAGTGCCGTACCACTATGTCAAATTTTATCAAAATCATTAGAGCCGTTTATGAGAAAAGTATGGCAGGTACCGTTATTTTTATGCCTAATACAAAAATTCCAAAAACCATCCTGACGGTCACCATAATAACCTAACATACCAAGTTTTAAGGATATCGGCCCAGCCGTTTCGGCTGCAGGTGCGAATGACAGACATAAAGAGTTCCCAGACCCACTTTTTTCAAATTCGCTATCATCGTAATATCATTTCATTGTTATCTCGAAACGTTTTTTTTTTTTTTCTAAGAATGCATAACTTGTCTTATAGTACCTACCGACAGTTGGGCTTCAATTTGCCATATTATTAACATAATCAAGTTACGGAATGACCCCCCTGTGTAAAATAATAAGAATTGCCACACAATTTCAACGAAAAAATCACAAAAAATGTAATACATTAATATACGGGATAATAAACTTTATCATTTTAGGTGAAATTTAAAGATGAAGAAGCAGAAGATGCGGGTGGAGTACGCAAAGAATTCTTTATGCTTTTATTAAAAGACATTATCGACCCAAAATATGGAATGTTCAAAGAATTTGAAGATTCTCGAGCTGTTTGGTTTTCAGATGTTTCATTTGAAACGGACAACATGTATTTCCTCATCGGAATCATATGTGGTCTTGCAATATACAATTTCACAATCATAAACTTGCCTTTTCCATTGGCGCTTTATAAAAAATTACTTAATGAACCTGTTGATATTACCGATCTACGTGACCTCTCGCCAACCTTAGCAAATTCCATGCAAAGCATTTTAGATTATCAGGAAGACGATATGGAAAACGTATTTGATTTAACATTCGAAATAACAAGAGAAATATTTGGAGAATCAAAAGTTGAGCTACTCAAACCAGGAGGTGATAAAATTGCGGTTACACAAGAAAATAAGTAGATGTTATGTAAATACGTTGAAGGATTATAATTTTGAATTAACATTTTTAGGAAAGAATTTGTTGATCTCTATGTGGACTTTATTTTTAATAAATCCGTCCAAACGAAGTTCTTTGAATTCCAAAAGGGTTTTATGAAGGTAAGATGAAAAATATTAAAAACACGCACTTGGTTATCTTTCTACATTTTAATTACAGGTTTGTTGGGGGAGAGTTTTGCAAATTTTTAAACCTCATGAATTAATGAGTGTAGTTGTGGGAAATGAAGACTATGACTGGCATGCATTTGAAGCGAATACAATTTATAAAGCCGGTTATACTTCAGGGGATGAAACTGTAAGTATATAATATAATTAAAAAATTTATAAATTTTGAAATGTTGGCACTGTTTAAGAAAAGCAGCATATTTAAAATAAACTTATTAATTCTTCACAAAATCAGTTGAAAATTGAATACATTTATCGAACAGGACAATAACTTCTCAGTATATTGACGATGTATATGTTTTATTCTACAGATTCGTTGGTTTTGGGAAGTCTTCCATGATCTCCCAACTGAAGAAAAGAAAAAGTTTTTGCTGTATTTAACAGGAAGTGATCGTATACCGATTGGTGGCATGAGCAAAATACAAGTAAATTTTAACTATTTAAAATTAACTTTTAACTGAAAATTTCTTTGAATTAATTGCAGATTATTATACAACCAACCAACGATGACAGATTCCTGCCAGTCGCTCATACATGCTTTAATCTTTTAGATTTGCCACGTTATAAAACAAAAGAACGTTTAAAATACAAGCTTCTACAAGCAATACAACAAACTCAGGGATTTAGCATAGTTTAAAAGTATATTATTATCTTATGAAATTGTTGAATGTGTTTCGTTTTTATAGATATAAATCTGTTGATATCACCAAATAGGCCTTAAAATGGTTGGTAAATTTTGTTTTTGTTTTTTTACGGAAAGTTGAAACTATTTTTTTCTAACAAAATATACATAGTTAAGATTTGATGAATGAATGAATGCAAAATTATTGCAGAAAAGAAAGGTTTTTTAATTAATTCATCTTATTTTTATAAAATATTACATTTAGCCTAGTCATAAAATGCTCAAAAGACTAGGTGGAAGAATCGGGACAGAAAAACGTAAGTAAAATTTAATAATAATTTAAAAATTTAATAAAAATAAATTTAATAATTTGTTTAAATATACATATATGACAAAAAAATCATATGAATATTTCACAAAAGTGCTAAGACTTTTTTTTACAATGATTCAAGCCAAAATCGAAGTATGCAGAAATATTTGTTGCCTAAATGTTTATAAATCGACTAGCTGGTACCCGGCGCGTTGCTGGAAAAAATAATTGCGGGGAAATAGTTTTTGAAAGAGTTATCTTTCATTTGGTACTTTGTGGACCAATCAAGTTATCATAAAGCAAAACTCTGCATTGTTTACACAGCCATATTTACACAGCATATGTCGCTTGACAAATTGCGCAGCGAAAAACATCTTTCAAAACTATATATGCTATATAATAGTCCAGGCTTAGGTATGGTTGTACCTATAGAGTGCGTGAGTAGGCACCTAATCCATTTCTTTAGAATATTGTTCAGGCTGCTTAAGTAGTTAACATACTTAAAGTCCTGACGTCTGGTAGGTGTGCCGGAGGAGGGAAGGGGTGTCAAGTTACCCTTTTTGGGGTTAAGCATTTGTCGTAAGTGCGCATAAGACAAAAATCGTCTTATTTCAAAAATTTAAAATTTTCATGTGTAAGTTTTTTTTTACATTTTTCAAATAAAAAGATTTTTGTCTCATGAACTCAATAACCCGATATAAAAGGTTAATTTTCTTAAAGGGAATTCAATGCTCTATCACACCCTGCAATGGTTTTTTTTTTTGTTCGGATTAAAACTTTTACGAAACATTTAAAGTAAAAACTTTTTTTTGACAATTTTTTTTTTGCGATGAATGAAGCTCGAAAACGGTTGGGAAATGAAATGAAAGTATAGAATTTTATGGTCTTTAATATAACTTTGAATTTTTGTTCCTAAAACTTTTTTTCGAGAAATAAGCGAAAATCCGAAAAAATTAAACTTTGTACCCCTTTTTTTTGTCTCCTCTTGAATCATACTGATCAAGTTCCGAAGGAATGACTCAGGTTCCTACTCACGCACACTCAACCCCTTGATTGATTGTTACCTCATATACGAATTTTTTCAATTGTAAAATTATGATTTAATTTTTTTGAAAGGCGTGATGTTGGTCTTGTGCATTCAACAACACAATTTTAAGAGTTAGTTTCTTAAAGGAAATTTGATTCTTTAACTTTTTCTAAGGAATGCTTTTTGTCAGATTATCAGTTTAGACGATATGAAGGAATAGTTAATGAAAAATATGAGAAAAACATTAATTTTTGTAAAACTTCGGATCATTTCCGTGCTATAAGCGTTAACCACAAAGAAGGAAACTTAATACCCCTCCCCCTCCTTCCTCCTCCCTCTCACCTCCTAGACTTAAGCAGCCTAAACAATATTCCGAAGAAATCGATTAGGTTTTAAGCTATTCATTAACTGGACTATAAGGGGACATATCTCATAGTTTTTTAATTATTTCTAAACGCTTGTCAATATTTATGCCTATTACCGTTGTCGTTTGTCGTAAGAAACGACACGTATGAATTATCATGCCAGTTATTCTTGTCGAATGCCACTTACGAAAGCATTAATAGTCATGTCTATTACCGTTATCGTTTGTAATTACGACAGCTATCTTTTGCACTCGATTTTGATTTAGCTGCCATATGTCATATGTCATCTCAATCCACTGAACTAGAGCTATGCCATTATACCGGAAAAGGTTAGATATAACAACCATGCAACCAATTGTCAACTTTTCAAACATCGAATATGTAACCAAATTCAAAAATCTAGGTGTTGTTCTTTATTCGAATCTTAATTGGACTGACCACATCAATTAAATTTTCTTAGTCCCACAAAATCGTATTTGCCCGTTGAAGCGAAAATGCAACTTATTAAATCATTTGTTCTTCCAATCCTCTTGTACGGTTGTGAGCTCTTCTCTAATCTAGATTGCGAATCTTTCAGAAAACTTAATGCTAGATATGTTTTTAATCTGAGTTATCGTGACCACATATCCAATTCAGCTAGGCTAATTTTAGGCTGCACATTAAATTCATTACTCAAATATAGAACTTTAGTTGCACTATGCAAAATTATAAACAAAAATAGTCCGGACTATCTTTCAAACATAATAAGACATGCCAACTCTCAAAGATCTTTTAAACTAATAACACCAAGACACTAATATCTAATAAGCAGTCGACAGTTTTTCGTTTATGCTATTAAACTGTGGAATCTTCTGCCATTAACATTAAAGAGAGAACAAACAACGAGATGCTTTAAATCTAAATTGTTTAATCATTTTGCCAGAGAGCAATAACGCGGTTTCACTGATTTAATTTTTCTTTTTTTTTAAGAATCAATATTTGTCTTTACATTTTTTTCTTTTAGAAGGCTTAGTTGACTGTTATCATTTATCCTTTTCTCTTTGTTCATGGTTTCTATATCTGTTGTCCTATAATCATCCCTTAATATCGTTTTTTTTTATTATTATTTATTTCTATATACAGGGTGAGTCATGAGCAATGCGACAAAATGCTAGGGCGTGTAGGGTGCGTTGAGACAAGAAAAAAATCGTATGGGAGGGGGGGGTCTATTCCCCTCCGTTTAGCCGGGAGGGGCAATTTTCGAAAAAACTGACTTAAAATGGGAAAAAAATTATTTAAAATCAACGGCTTCATTCACAATGCTGTGCGATACGTTATTGAAAAGCCAATAACTTTTTCTTTCATTCTGTGTTTAAATAAATCTATTCTAAGAAATAGTTTTTAAAATATTAATTTTCAAAGTCAAAATTTTGAAAAAAAAAATTTAAAAAAAATGTTTAAACTAATTTTTTTAAAAATTTTATGTAATTAACTATTATTTTTATTTTCAAAATTCAATGCTCTTATTAATTTTTAGTCAAAAACAGAAAACCGGATGCCAAAATGTATCTTAGTTTTTGAGAAATTAAAAAAAAATTAAAAGTAAAACTAGTAAAATAAGTAAAAAGTTAATTCGTTTTTTTTATTATTTGATTAAAATCGGATGGTATGTAATAAAAAATAAAAAAGGGATAATTCCCTAATTAATTATTGACCTGAACAGGTCAAATTTGGGAAAACCAAAAAAAAAAGTGTATTTTTTGGAAAAAAATACTTTTAGTTTTTCTTAATTTCTCAAAAACTAAGATAAATTTTGGCATCCGGTTTTCTGTTTTTGACTAAAAATTAATAAGAGCATTGAATTTTGAAAATAAAAATAATAGTTAATTACATAAAATTTTGAAAAAAATTAGTTTAAACATTTTTTTTTTAATTTTTTTTTTCAAAATTTTGACTGAAAATTAATATTTCAAAAACTATTTCTTAGAATAGATTTATTTAAACACAGAATGAAAGAAAAAGTTATTGGCTTTTTAAAAACGTATCGCACAGCATTGTGAATGAAGCCGTTGATTTTAAATAATTTTTTTCCCATTTTAAGTCAGTTTTTTCGAAAATTGCCCCTCCCGGCTAAACGGAGGGGAATAGACCCCCCCTTTACGATTTTTTTCTTGTCTCAACGCAACCTACACGCCCTAGCATTTTGTCGCATTGCTCATGACTCACCCTGTATATACATATATATTTATATGAAATTGTTATTACGTAAATTTAAATTTTTGTACTCTTCCTCAAAAAGCAATTATAAGCTTATAATTGTACAACAATACCTATATTAGAAAAAAATAAATAAATAAATATCTCATATGTCATTTGTCATGTCATATGTAATATGTCATCTGTCAAATGTCATATGTCATATGTAATATTTCATATGTCATGTCATATGTCATATGTCAAATGTCATATATCATATGTCATATAATATCATGTCATATGTCATATATCATGTCATATGTCATATGTAATATGTCATATGTCAAATCTCATATGTCATATTTCATATTTCATAAGTCATATGTTATATGTCATATGCCATATGTCATATGTCATATGTCATTTGTGTTAAAATTTATTTAAATTAAAAAGGGGGGCTGGCTCATAAAAACTATCGACTTGCGCGTCACTTTCCGTCTTTCGTCACTTTTCGTACTTTCGAAACTTTCGACTTTAATTGTGGACTGTATTAAAGATTAATAGGGGCTGGCGCGTATCGGGCTTGATGGACCAAAATGTATAGATCGTTTCGATTTCCCTGAAAATTCAATTCCGATCTAAATAAAACAATTATTTTTTGCTTGGGAAAAACCTTTCGGAAAAAACCCAACTTTATTCGTACGCTGTCGACCTAACACTAAAATATAAATCTTATTGGACATATACGACATCACTCACTCTTGTTTTGTTATTGGAAAAGCATTTATTCTGTAAGCTCTTGCACACCACCTATAGAAAAAGGGGTAGTTAATGTTGGGTAGCTTAGAAAAGGTAACTCTTGCATTATCAACGAACAAAACAACAAATGATTCTGATTTTATTATCATTCCACATCCGCACTCGGCAGTGTGGCAAGTAGGTTATGGGCGATGCACGAAAAAGATTTTTTTATTGAATGTTCCGCAGTAATTTGTTATCGGACAACGTCTGAAAATATTTTCCTTGTAGCTGTCAAAAATAAAATTAGTTCATGCGCCCTTTATTTCTTTTTTTTTTTGTGCCACAATAGCAAGAACGTAGCAGTCCTAATCGTGCCCTTTATTTATTTTCGCAAATAACGTTTATTTTTGAACATTTCTGTTGCTTTATATTAATATCATTCAATAGTGAATTTTAATGTTTAGCAAAATTATTGTTGTTGCGCAGTAATTATCAATTCGTGGAATTCAATTTAAATCTAATTCTTCGTAAGGATTCTTCTTTTCCGAAAATTTCCATAACTTCTGCAATGCCTGGCCCTTCCTGCAAATAAGTAAAAAATAATTTGCTTTACAAAAATCAAATATGCTAATTGCTAACCTTCAGTCCACATAAGCAGATACGTAGTGTTTTCATCAGAACGGGAAATTGTATTCTTGTGTTGTTTGCAAACCAACTTAAAGCCTTGTTTATGTCATTCCTTGAGAACTCTATCTTTTCCAAGCAACTAACAAGTTCATTTTTCTGATCTAAAAAAAAATCATTTAAGTATTTAAACAAAAAAATAATATTTTAATAAATTTTGTATTACGAGAAGCATTTTATATAAGCTAAGGCAGACGACCAAATATAGACCTTATTTGTTTTACTTGCTTATTTAAGATACGTGTAATGAACAGTTACGAATTAGTGAAAATTTAAATATAAATATTAATTTATTAAGTTTAAAGTATAAAAAGATAAGTTTGTTGCGCATGATTTTTTTCGATGATAGTTAACTTTTGACTGCTCCATGAAAACAATGCTGCAGCTGCTGCCACCAACCGCCACATAATGCTGTCTCCTTCTTTACTTTATTTTCTTTATCTTCACTCGGCCAATCCTACGTGTCATCGGCCTCCGATGATTCGTAACGTCAAAACTTTAAGTTATTTACCAACGAACAGGTATTATAAGGGCCTTCGCTGGTACCGATTTTTTCTAGCTCGTATCGGCCATAGCCCATCCGCTGAATGATTTTGTACGGACCATAAAAACGATTTAGCAACTTCAAGTGACGTAATTGCGTCCTTTTAATGGCCACTATATCTCCATCTGAGTATTGGTGCGCTTCTTTCTATGTTTATCATAGTGTTGTTTTTGACGTTCTTGGGCTCGTATAATGTTCTGTCTGACTCCTGTCCGATGCTCAGATCTCTCGTTGACGAACTCAGCTACAATCTCTCTCCGATGCAATTCGATAATAAATTCATCGGGACCATCTCTCATCTTAACGCCAGTCAGGACTTCGAACGGAGTGAAGGAAATACTGAAATAATGATTTGGGTTGATACGTTCAACTTGACCGTTCCCTCTTGAAACTCCTGTTGTTATTTTCACAGTTTCGATTGTGTTATATTCACAAAACTTTTTAAAGTCATGTGATATAAACGACGGCAGCTTCTCGGTGTGTCACGATTCGCATAGGGATATCGAAAAGTAGAGATAAGCATTTCCAATTTATCAAGCACCTCCTTAGCATTTCTGGTTTTTGTTGGAAATAACCAAGTGAGTTTGGAAAATCCGTTCACCACGACAAACACGTACTTGTAGGACTCGTTCGTTTCCGTCATATGTCCTATGTGATCTACATTCAGCGTATCCAATGGTTTATCCCCTTTTGGAATCGGATGAAGCTCACCTTCAGCTTTACCTAACTTCCTTCTCATCAGCAACACCGGATAAATTTTTCAATTTTGTCTGTTAGTTTTGGTATGAATAATTGAGTTTTCATTTGCTCTTCAGTTTTCTGATACCAAAATCATGTATTTCATGAGCTCGACGAATAATTTCCTTCTGCATTGCAGCTGTTACCACGAGAAGATCCTTGCCTTCAACTTGTTTCATAAGAAAAACATATTGATCAAAGTATTCTTCATATTCTCGAGTTTCTAAAATTTTCTTTATTGCCGAAATTCGCTCATCTTTTTCTTAGGCCTGTTTAATTAATGACGTAACGGTATCTTCTAAAACTAAGATTAGATTACTACTCAAGCTGTCAACATGATGCATTTTTGCACTGGATCGGAATTGTACCTTACAATCATAATCTGATATATAAATTGTCCAATCCTTTACTTGATATGGCATTTCAGCTTTTTTCATTGTTCTTTCAAACGCCGCACAATCAGTGTAAATAGTAAACTGAATCCCAAGCACATATGGACGTAACCTCTCCAATGCTGAAACTATAGCCAATTATAATCCTTCTTCGATTTTCTTGTAGGCCTTACACATCAGGCTTAGACTGGACCACCTCGATCGCAACCACATCACACACAAACACCTGTTCAATAAAGAGGCACCTCCACTTTGACATCTTTGCGAGGATAATACGACTTTTACAATGATTCATCTTCTTTCCTGTCCAAGTCTCTTCAACCTGCGCAAAACTATCAAACCACAACTTGCACCACCTTTTGAAAAATATCAATTTGGACAAGAGGTTTCCCCCACCAGTGCGCCGTTTTGATACCATAAACTCATGAGACCTATCATTATGTGAAGGTTGGGATAGCGTTTTGATGACTGTGGTGTTTTAAGGTATGGAATTGGAGATGATCCCCTTATTACCAACTTCCATAGGAAAACAAGAGATCCTCGGGCACCTCAGCCAAGGGAATTGGCCCGTACCCCCCACCAGGCTTTATGCCAGGCTGTTTGTTCCGATATGTCTGTCTTCGCCAAAAAATCTGTTTTGTCTAATCATAGAAGAAGTGAGATATTGACGTTTTTTTTTACGTTTTATAGCCATTTAGTTGCATTCAAAAAGCCAATGAGATTACCTATGCTCACAACTGAAAGTTCGCTAAGTTTGTCAATAAAGTACTGACCGAAGAATTGGCACCTTGGATTAGCCAAGGCAGGGCAGCAGCAGAGATAGTGGGTCACTGTTTCCTTCTCCCTTTCATCTCCACTGCTACGACAATGAGTATTGTGCGAAATGCCCATTCTCGCTGCATGCTCTCCTATTGGCCAGTGACCCGTGCTCACTGCAATGATTCTGGCTATGTCTGACCGAGTTCTACCTAAGAGTTCATTTGTGCGGGATTTGTCATAGGTGGGCCACATCTTTCTTGAGGTGGCACAGTTAGTCAGATCATTCCATCTACGATTGGGTACCGATAAATAAAGAGACATGAAACCGCCCTTCACTGCCCCCAGCGGAATACTAACTGCTTCGGCAAGTGAACTGTAAAGGGCCGATCCTTGCCTGGCAAGCTCTTCAGCCCTTTCATTTCCCAGAAAACCACTGTGGCCTGTGACCCAGATCAAAATGGCCTTCAGGCTATCATTAAAGCCTACGATCTCGTCTAGACATTGTTGAACGAGTTTAAAGGATATTGAGGCAGCATCAATGGCTTTGATGGCAGCCTGACTATCTATAAATATAGCAGTATTACGGTTTTGATTTGGATCTTGCTTTAGTATTTTGCATGATTCTTTGATTAAAGTTCCGCTTGGAAAACGTTAGCGTAGTCCGGCAGTCGAAGTGACTTGGATACATTAAGTGTTTCAGAGAAGACCCCTGTGCTCCAACACCGCATGCCTTCTTTGAAGTTAGATAGTTAAGTTACATAATAAAATAAAGTGCACGTAGCACGTCATGTAGATGTAGTTCTATTGTCAAATTAAATAGCCAAAAAACTTAAAACATCAGCGCAATGTTTTTTTTATTGAGAAAACAATCTTATCCACTACAATACATAATAAAACAATATAAAATCTATCCAATGTAGTCATCGAAATAAGGTAAGGAGAAAAATGGAGGCGGAACAAAACAGCAAACTTAAAGGAGCCTAAAAAAATGCTGATGCTCCAAATGCGTTTGATAAACAAACATTACATCTCGACCTGTGAAATCAGGTGTCTTAAGCGGTGGAATGCGTAGTGCATACGTCATCGAAGACTGAGCAAATCTGACATACATGGGTTCGAATCCTATGGTGTGCATGTAGAAAGTTTTTCATAATAAAATTGGATTAAAGCTCAGCACCACTAAAAAGGAGATTATTGATAGGGCTTGGCACCCCTTGAAATATCCAAAATAAAAAGAATTATAAAATTCGGAAACAATTGGTGGTGGCACCTTCAAGTTCTTGTTGTTGTTCAAAAATTCAATGACATTGACATATAAAGACTTGTGACATAGGGATCTGAAAATTCCTTGGACCAACGTTTAACGAAACCAACAGTAGAGTTGGCTCTGTTTATGATGCTTTCAAAACGGAAATTTAGCTGGTTATCGCATATAACACCTAAGTCACGAATGGAAGAGACTATCGATACAGGTTCATTGTTAATGAAATATTGGCTCTGCAATAAGGGAAAAAGTAATTGCTTGACATTTGTTAACCTTAAACTCAAGAAAATTATGTTGAAAACAAATAGAGAAATTATTCAAATCTGCTTGCAACAATTGAGAATCATTTATGCAAGTGAAAGATTTAGAAAAAGTTCAACATCGTTAATAGTTAACAAGAAAAGCAGGGGTCCCAGCTGACTTCCTTGTGGGACACCTGAAGTTAAGCTGAATGGTTTTTTTTAAATTAGTTTGATTTTTCTTAACATGTTTTTTTTAAAGTTTTGAGTTTGAAAATTTATTTCTTAAAAATTGTTTACTAAAACATATTTATTTAAAAAAACAATAAAAGAAAAAGTTACTGGCTTTTCAAAAAAGTATGGGAGAGCTTAAAGGTTTTACCGTTGTTTTTAAATATTTTTTTTTCCGTTTTAAGTTTTTATAAAATTGTCTCTCCCGCCTAAACGGGGGGAGATGGAACCCCCTCCCACACGATTTTTGACTTGTCTTTAGTCAGGGTTAGATGTGAGTTTTACTCACGGAAGTTGCTCGTGTAAATTCTGGGAAAATTATTAGTATAAACAACTCTAAAAGTAACTTACGGTAAATTGAACAACATACGTAAGGGGCCTGTTATAGCGATCAGGAAAATGAATCAGGAAAGAGAACTTGCTTACAGCTTATTGAATGGGTTGCTGTAAGTTTTCAAACTTATGTAATTTTTTTTACTGTAATTTTAGCTATAGTGAAAACGTTCTTGTAAGTCATGTTTGGAAGACTTGCGTAAGCTGTAAGAAAACTCACGTTTGGAATTCTGGCCTTAACCCAACCTACTCGCTCTAGCTTTTTGGTGCAGCTTATAATAACTCTAACGTATTTTTTTAAAGTTTATGCGAGCAGCTGACGCATATTCCACCCTTAACAATGCATGTGTAGGTTTTTTTTTCAGCTCAATATGTATTATTACTTAATTTTTTTATCACTTTCGCGGCCACCGCAACTTGGCCAGCTGACGGTCGGTTTACATATTAGTCATATAGATGTGGACATCAGCCGGCTTACTATAACTTCTTTGTTTGCAACGCTAACTCCCAAACTATTCTGGAACTGATGTCCACTTTTCAGCAACAAGAACCGTCTTTGGTCTTTAACTCCTCGCTACCGCTTGTCGAATAACATGTTTGGTTGAATTAAATATATTCTCCGCTATAGCAATTTCCGTGAATCTAAATCCCACAGCCTATAACCATTGAACGGTGTTGCACCGTTTTGTTGCGGGCAATAACTCACTGTAGGTTCTAGTTGAATAATTTTCCCGATATAAAACTTCTTTGGCTCATTCGACAAATATTCCATGCCATTTTCACATCTTAAGTAAGAAATCCGACATAAAAACTTTGCAGTGGGTGGACATACCAGTAACCATGCTTTCATACTTAATTTTTTTTTTTCAAATATGAATTATTGACGTGAGTTGAGTTTTGGTAGTAAATAATTTCAACTCATACAAACCATTGGACAACACACCAACAGCAACAGTAAACGCTTTGTGTCCACTAATGAAATATATGTCAAGATCTTTTTCTCGGCTTGATTTGGTTGAGATGTACTCTTAATTCCTTAGCATATAATACTCTCTTCACCTCGACAAAAACTCTTCATCAATCAACAACAGTTGTCCCTTCCACATTCTCTTATGCGTTGCCTTCAATGCACCACTCTGTTCAGCGGTACTAATTATCAAATGTTTCTCCAGCTCAGCCTCTAAATCATTTGTTGCATGCCGTGTACCACTTGATTCTAACAACCATATTAGATTCTATTCAGCGTGCCGATTCGGCACTATAATGCTGCAGCACTCGTGTCTCTAGAGTTTTTAGAGGACGCACCTTTCTTTGGAAGAATCTTGTCATCTCATGGTATAAAAACTGTTTTCAAACCACCTCTGAAAATAAGGCAGATTTTACGTTCGCCGAAAGATGATATACTAATTCAAAACACAAGAATACACTCTGTTCTTTGTAGTTGCGGCTCGGAATACATTGCAGAAAATAAACGAGCAATAACAACCCGTCTCAATTAAAGCTATACAGAAAAATTAAGTGAATAAAGCCCGTTATCTGAAAGGATACTTTAATATTTTCCTCTTACTTTTTCCTCTGCATAAACTGTCACTTAAGGATTCATGTAGAGCATAAATGCTGTATCGTTTCAGCAAACTGGTGTAAATCAGCTATATGTAAGCACTTGACTACATAAGATTCGATCAGGCAAAATCAATTGCAACTGAAGAGTTTTATTGACCAAATCCATCCACAAAACATCAGTCAGCTCGTGACCACGACAAGTGGCATCTTGTCATCGGAAAAAATTTCATTATTTATGAAAAGATACATTCATCGCGGAAAGTTCGTAAATTATTTTTTAATATGTCATTCAACCGCGAATATCCAAATTTAGAATCTAAAATCGTTTCTTCTTTTTCTATAATCTCTTTTTATCTTATACATAGTATATAACTCAACAAAAGCATCGGTCAATTGAGGCTGTGAGCACAAAAGTGGCGTAACCACACAACGGAGATAATCGTGTTTAAAGAATGATCGCGTCCATAGAAATGTTTCAGGGCAGAAGCAACATTTTAACATTTTCTGATTTATCCATAATCTAAAATGAGTTGCACTTCTTTTGCATCGAATTATCGTTAACTGAGTTATTTGAGTTACGCCACTGTTGCACTAATGGTCACATCAAAACAACGCAATCTACTACATCTACACACAGGATGATTTCCACAGGGGGAAACCGAGTTTTTGGGTGATGGCAATATATTTTCATTATTTTTGGTTTGTTTGAAAGGTAACGTTCCTTAAAGCGATATATATTATTATATTTTGCCGTTGAGGCAGGCAAATAAGGTTTTAAATTTTAAATACCTTTCACAAACATCAAAACAATCCTCCATACACAAGAATGCAATATATAAAAAAAAATATGATACAGCAGTGTTCAGTGAATATACGCTTTTGTTGCATAAAAGATATCTGTTCAGAGTGAAATATAAAGAAAAAACCAACACTAAAGCGAACCATCGATATCAAGTTTCGTATACGCGTAAATTGATGTTTCTCTCATGCGCTTAATTATTTTCACATTACCGTTGTTTTTTGATATTTTTATTTGTGATTATATTTATTATATTTACTATAAGGCATATAGGGCTTGCAGACCATTTCTTAGAGAAGAATTTAGTTCTAAAAATAACGGTACTTGCCATATAACTGTTATAAAAAAGCATAATTTTTTCCAAAACGGATTGATCGTTTTTAACCCAAAACTTCTTTTTTGAAAGATCTGGATGACTTGATGAAACGTCAATACCAACATTTTGCAAAAGTGCTTAGTTTTAATTTTAATAATTTATTTTAATTTTTTTTTTTTTTTCAAAATTCAATATTGGGAAAACACAAAAAAATTAATTAAATTAAAAATTAATTTTTTTGTAAAATTTTTTAGCTCTTAAAATTGGCGTACTTTAAATTTGTAAGAAAACTATTTTATATATAACGATTTTGGAACTATTTTTATGGTAAACTTTCAGGCAAACAAATTTTCTGCAACTTTGATTTTGACTTTAGTTTTTATAAAAATGTAGTTAAAGCACTTTTTAATAAAAAAAAAAAATAATTTTAGTGGCACTGACAGCTCCGAAGAACCACAACTCTCAACCGATCCTTTTGTGTGCGTTGTTAGTTCTACGGGATTGGAGGGGATCTACAGTTTTACGTCGAATCCGAACAACTAAGGTGAGAAGCACTTTTCATGACAATGATACTCTTGGAGGATTTGTCACTTCCTCGCAAGAGGCAGTGCCCCTGAAAAAAACATTAGATTTTATCGAAGTTGGAAGCTGGGCTTGAACCCAGACCTCCGGCGTGATGGTCCGACACATTTGTTGAAGGTCCGACACACTAACCACTACGCCACGGGGCACTACACTTTCTCATTTACTATATTAAATAAAAAATATTAAATTTATTTTTATTCAATTAAATTACATTTTTTGGCAACTTGCAACAAGAACAAGTTCGTGCAACCCAGTCGTGCACTTTATTTTTCTTCTTGAACGTAATTTAAAAAAAAATTACTTTGAGTTGTATATTTATAAATACCTTTAGTTATCTCCGACGTATGAACAGGGTAACCGTCAGTCCAAAGAAAAGCAAACTTTTTAGATGTAAGATCCGAAATAGTCGACACCCTCTGCGCCGACCATTTTAAGATGTTTTTAATGTGCAATGTGTCTAAGCATAAATTTCTTTAAAAAAAATTCATTGAAAATATTTGCAAGACAAAACAACTGAATTATTACCTTTCTGAATATTTCAAACGAACCATATTCCTAATCATGTTAACCAACTCGTCTGTTTCGTTTTCATTCAAAAGTTTATTTTTTATTTCTAAGTTATTGAAGTAATTTAATAAATCTGGATTTAATTTTGCTGGGTGTGAGTTGAGATTTTCTATGTTAAACTTTTATATAATAAAACTCAAAATAATTATGCGTTTAATTATATATTCTAAAAATAAAACGACTTACCATTTTAGAGAGTGATTGTAAAGTTTCTAATGATAGTTTAGTAGATTGTTCCTTTTGAAATCCTCCTCCGGCACTTATAACAAAGTTAGATAAAGCCAGGGGGAAAAAGCCGTCTTCTCTAAATTATATGAAGTAAATGATGTAGTAATGACGTGAATACTTAAATATATAAATTTAAACAACAAACAACAACATTTCACGTTTTTGACGTTTTAAGTGTATGCATGACTAAAATCAATGTTATCTTCTTTTCAGAACGGGTACTGTAATCTAGACCTAAATGAACGTATTTCAAATCGTTCGGAATGGTTCCGAATGATTCCGAACGTGAAAAGGAATAAAAGTTAGCTTTTTCTTACAAATTTCAGAGGTGTTTCGCAACCCTTTGGCTGAAAATAAATTGTCTGTGACTGAGATTTTGACAAACATTTTAGGAAACAATTTTAGGGAACAATTTTTCAAATTGGTCAGCTGATTTAATCTGGAATACTTGTTGAGTTCTTGATATGACAGGTTGGCTTATTTTGTCGATTTCTTGAACACTGATGTTTAGATTACGAATCCAAGTTCTACCCAATAAAGGTGAAAATCCATCAGGAACAATGAATAATTTTTAAATTGACACAATATTTTTGTATTTCATCGGTACATCTAAGACTCCCAGAGGTGTCACGATTCCTGCATCATATGTTTAAACTTCATAAAGGATGGTTAAGGTTGAGTCTTTAAATTTAATTGTTTGAACTGGTTGTTGGGAAGCAATGTGTAACCGGATCCAGTCTACTTCAAATTTCACGTTTTTCTTTTCGATGGAAATTTCAATTTCATATTTCTTTGTTGCTAAGTCTGAAGCAAATAAATTAATCATTTCTATTTTATTGAGACTTGTTGTAAATCTAAGTAGCTTTAATCAATACTTCATTTATTATTTCTAAAATATTTTAGTTTATTATTCACTTCAATTAAAGCTTCTGATGAATCAAGACCTCTCTGCTGATATTTTTTTTTATTTAAATATTGTTTTCAAGAAGGAATTATTCTGGAACAATTTCTACAGGTTATGGGCCCAGAAGATTAAAGAAAACTAATTTGTTTGGAATTCTTTTAAAAGTTATTGGTTAATTTATTCTGAGCTTTGAATTTTTATCTGCAGTGAGATCTTATCAAGAAAAAAATGTCTAACAAAAGAAGTTCAAATTTTCTATCAGCGATTCAGCGTCTGAAAGTCGAGAAAATTATGGAACTTGGAAATTCGCTATGCAAACATATTTGGAACATGTCGATCATTGGAATGCAGATTTGGGAACTGAAGTGGATCCATTGAAAATTACAAAAGCAAGAACAGCGATTATTTTAAGCATCGATACAAGTCTCTATATTCATGTTCAAGATGGTACAAACGCGAAAGAAGTTTGGGACAAATTACAAGCTACATTTGAGGACAAAGGTTGGAGAATTGTAATTCAATGGATATTTATGTATCGACGATTATAACAGCTGCACATCGTTTGAATGCAATTGGTTTTAAAGTCGATGATGAATGGTTAGCGATGTTTTTAATGTGTGGATTGACGGATCAATATACACCAATGGTTACGGCACTTGATAATACTGAAACCAAGCTATCCAGCGATGGCATAAAAACAAAGCTATTACAAGAGATTTCTTCGACAAATAATAAAATTGCATTCTTCAATGCGAACAAGAAAGGAAAGCGTAACAACACAAATCTATTCGTTGTTATAACTGCAACAAAAAGGGTCATAAATCCCCAGATTGTCCCAATAAAAATGATGACAGAAATTCAAAAAAGAAAATCAATGCTGAAAATAAATCTGGTACTTCATTTAGTGCAGTATTTATCACCGGGGACTTTAACAAAAATGACTGGTATATTGAAGACCGCTGTGAGATTCGAGATCGTTTAGGCAAATTTCAGGCAACAGCTAAAATGATTGATGGCCTTTATCGTCTCAATGGCTTCAAAGATTGTGGCTGCATCGCAGTTGCTTCGACTGATAGTTTTGAAACATGGCATCGTCGCCTGGGTCATTTAAACTTTCAAGATTTCAACAAAATGAAATCAGGAGCTGTTGATGGTGTCTCATTTGCTGAAGAATGCGGAGAACATGTGTGCATTACATGTTTGAAAGGTAAGCAACATCGTCTTCCCTTCAATAAGAATGGTTCAAGAGCAAAAGAATTGCTTGAAGTGATTCATGCTGATCTGGCAGGAAAATGGAAAATGCTTCAATTGGTGGGTCTCGCTATGCCTTAGTTTTAGTTGATGATTTTAGCCGCATGACTTTCATATACTTTCTTAAATCAAAAGATGAGGTGTACCAGAATTTCTGCGAATTCAAAACATACTTCGAAAATCAAACTGACAAGAGCATACAAAAGTTTCGATCAGATAATGGTACAGAATTCTGCAATCAACAATTTAAGAAGCTATTTAATTCATGTGGAATCGAAAAGCAAACTTTAACACCGTATACCCCAGAACAAAATGGACTAGCTGAGAGAACTATTCGTACAGTGGTTGAGCGTGCGAGGTGTATGCTAGAAGATGCAAACCTTACTAAAAAGTTTTGGGCTGAAGCAATGTCGACTGCAACCTATTTGAAAAATCGTTCTGTCACTCGGGTTCTTCAAAACAAAACTCCTATCGAAATATGGAAAGGATCAAAACCAAACCTTAGTCACTTGAGAATTTTTGGATCGACTGCAATAGTTCATATCCCAAAACAAAGACGAAAAAGTTTGACCCGAAATCTCGAAAATAAATTTTTGTGGGATACTCTGAAGGCACAAAGGGTTATCGGATGTATGATCCAAGTACTGGACAAGCAGTTACAAGTAGAGATGTCATTGGAATCAGGTAATTCACACACTCCGAAAACTTATCATACTGATTTATATGAATTAGATGGCGGTGAAGTAAATGATTCTGAAACAGAAATTCAAGAAAATGTTGAAGAAGTTGAACCTGAAGTAACTATTGATGATACTTGGAGAATGCTGACTGATGCTATATCCGATACTAATGAATCTGATAATGAAAGTGTCACAGATCCTTCGATTCAAACACATGATAATGTCAAACCACCAATTTTACCAAGACGTTCTGAGCGAAAACCAAAGCAGAAAGGATTTCCGGACTATGTCACATATATGACTAGTGACAATTTGGATGAACCGAATACAGTGGAGGAAGCATTGTCTGGAAAAGACAATGCGCATTGGAAAACCGCTATGGAAGAAGAATATGGATCACTGAAAGGAAACAAAACGTGGGAACTAGTTGAACTACCAAAAGATCGAAATACCATAAACTCCAAATGGGTATTTAAAATAAAAACAGACTCAAAAGGGGTTATAAGTTGATACAAAGCAAGACTAGTGGCCAAAGGATGTAGTCAACGACCTGGCATCGATTACGAAAAAATATTTTCGCCGGTTGTTCGTTATTCTTCAATACGAATTTTAATGGCATTAGCGGCAAAATACAATTTGGATATTGATCAAATGGATGCGATAACTAATATTCTTCAAGGCGATGTTGAAAAACAAATTTACATGCGACAACCAGAAGGCTTTGATGACGGAAGTGGACGAGTTTGTTTATTAAAAAAGGCAATTTATGAATTGAAACAAGCTAGCCGTCAATGGAATATTAAGCTTAACGAAGTCTTGATCAAATCTGGATACAAGCGATGTGAATCAGATGCATGTATTTACGTTCAACCTGAAGGAAAAAGCATAATTTTTGTGGCTGTTTATGTAGACGACTTTTTGATTTTTTCAAGCAACAATGCATGGAAAAATCAGTTAAAAAGTAATCTGACAAAACACTTAAGTATGAAAGACTTGGGTGAAGCAAGCTGTTGCATTGGAATGAATATAACGCGTGATCGCAAAAATGGCACAATCTCTTTGGATCAACTAAAATATACAAAGGCGATACTCGAAAAATTTTATATGCACTCCGGGTTTACGGTCTAATCTCCGGCTCCGGGTTTAGCCAACATTTCTCCAGGTCAATGTCATTTCATTTCATTTTATTTTAGTTTTTTTTTTTTATTTTATCCCTGAACGCATTTCTTAATGTCAACGTTTAAATATTAATTACAAATTTGGCAGCATTGAAATTTGGAAGTTTGAAAACTAGTATGACTTTCATCTGTCACAAACTTTGATCTTTATTCTGCTATTGTTGGTTGTTGCGGTGTTTTTTTGCTGATAGAAACTAAATATTATTGGTATAAACTTGAAAATAAATGTTATTGAATTTATATTATTAACTAATAAATATTTCAGCTTTTAGAAATCTTATAAAATGCAATCAACAAGTGGAAAAAACACTATTTTTCTTCTTTTCAAAACGAGTGGCTCTCTCGGCCAGAATACAGGACATGGCTGCAAAAAGAAAACAATTTCACCGCAAAATGTAAGTTATGTTTAATTAATTTTGTAATTAAACATGATGGTGAGAAAGCAGTCAAATGTCATTTAAAAAGTGGAAATCATAAAGCTATTGTAAGTGCCAAGGAGCATAGTTCCCTCATCACAACATTTATGTCGCATCAAAATTCAAGTGATGAGGTTAAATGTGGCGCTGCAGAAATGGCAACGGTTTACCATTCAATAAAGCATCAACACAGCTATATGTGGAATCAAACTAAATTCAAATCAAACTAAATTCCAGAATATATAAAGACAGTCTTTATCTAGCCTCATACGATGTGCTAGAACAAAATCTTCTAGTTTGGCAGAAAATGTTCTCGGACCAAAGGCAATTGAACTAGTCTTAAATGATCTGAGAGGAGCAGATAACGACAAACCGATATATTTTTCTATTTCGTCGGACGCCTCAAACAAAGGCAACATGAAATTGTTTCCCATCGTTGTAACATATTTTTTGGAAAGGCAAGGAATAAAAAACAGAATAATTGATTTCTATTCAGATGATTACGAGTCTTCTAAAGCAATATTTGATAAAATTGTTCAAATTCTTTCTGAACTTGGCCTTTCCATTTCATATGTAACAGCATTTTCTGCTGATAATGCCAACGTCAATTACGGTTTAAAGAATTCGGTATATCAGAAATTATTGGAGAAGAATTCATTTATTTTGAAAGCCAATTGCAATGCCCATGTGATACATAATGCAGCAAAATATGGTTGTAAGAAACTAAGTTTCGATATAGAAACATTAGTGAACAAAATATATTCAGAGTTAAGTACAAGCACTGTAAATATAGAGAGCTTAAAAATTGTTTCGAATTTTTTAGATTGGAATTTTCACAATTGATTCGAAACGTGCCTACGCGATGGCTAAGCTTGAGAAATGCTGTCGACAGGATAATTTCTTCATGGCCTGCCATAAAAAAATATTTTGTGCAGCAAGGTGAGGACGAATGCGATCCATTTATTTGGAAAATTTTAAAATGCCAAGAAAATGAATTGGAGGAAGATTTAACCGCACCCACGCTTTATGAACTTTATTTATATTTTATTTATCATTTTTTAAACTTTATGTGCAATTCGATTTTAATATTAGAAAAGAATGAACTAACTTCTACAGAATTACATGACGTTATGGTAGACTTAAGGAATAAATTGGAATCTAGAATAAATGATACATTTTTTGGTGCTAAAGCTCATGCTTACTTAAAAAACTTTAGTCAACACATTCAAATAAAATTCTCAAATGATGCTCTGGAAGTTTATAAACGAACACTTGAGTATGTAGAAAAATATTATAAGTTTAATGAAAATCCAATTCAATTTTTGGGGTGCTTGAATATAATCAAAAGAGATCTCATATTAAACGATATAATTAAAGTACAAGACGTACTTAACTTGGATAATTTAGATTTAGATAAACTTTACGATGAAATTATTATCATCAACAAATTTTTACCAAAATTGAGAGAAATGGAGAATATAACCGTAAGTAAAGCTTGGGTTTCGATTTTTACCAACTCAGAAGTATCTGAAATTTCTAAAATTGTTTCAAAAGCACTAAGCATTCCTGTTAGTAATGCATTTGTTGAAAGAATTTTTTCTATAATGGAATCGGTTTGGAGAGCAGACAGAAACAGGCTAAGAGTTGATTTAGTTAAAGCTGAACTGTGTATACGAATCAATTTCGACATGGAATGTCATGAGTTTTTTGAATTTATTCAACACCCCAAACAAAAACAAATGGTTTTGGCAGAAAAATCGAATCAAAAGTATAACTTTTTACGTAAAAGAATTTAAAATAAAAATTACTTAGTTTTTTTGTGTAATGAATGTAGAAATAGTGTCTACCTTGATTTTTTTTATGTTTTAATAATCTTAATAATCTTCAGTACATATTTTTAATACCTATATGAATTTCGTTTGTGATACTATGGAATATTTTTTATTTAATTTTAAATACTTTTTTTGTTTATTTATTATAGACTGTTGATAACAAAACACAATGAATAAAATATTTATTTATGTAATGAAACGCTTTTTATTTAGACTTGGAATGATGTATCTAGTTGTCATTTTTTTTATACAAAACAAAATATTAACATATTTGTTTTGTGTTGAAATTGTCGGTTTTGAAAAAACCTCCGGGTCTGGGCTTTTCCAGAGTTGGTAACCCTGTTTATATGTCAAATTGTCATCCAATAGATAGTCCAGCGGACTTGGATCCGTTGGCAAGCTAACTAAGGATATGTCACCAAAAACTGAAGATGAGTTGGAAGTAATGAAAAATGTTACTTATCAGGAAGTAGTGGGTAGCATTTTGTATCTTTCACAATGCACACGTCCTGACATTGCTTATGCGATTGGAAATGTCAGTAGGTTTAACCAAGAACCTGGACGACCACACGGGAATGCAGTGAAACGTATATTTCGTTATTTGAAGAAAACAAGCCATTACAAATTAACGTTTGGATTGAAAGATGGAACAGCTGATTTGCACGGTTATAGTGATGCTGATTGGGCCTCAGATGTCGATAGCAGAATATCGTGTACTGGTTATGTTTTTAAGCTTCAAAATGGTGCGATTTCTTGGGCAAGTAAACGACAAACAACAGTGGCACTCTCAACTGCTGAATCGGAATATATGGCACTCTCAGCTGCAACACAAGAAGCTATATGGATTCGAAAAATGATGGGTGAACTTCAGGAAAAACAACACAAAACTGTAATATTTTGCGATAACGAAAGTGCAATGAAAATAGCAAGAACTGAAGTCTGTAGTCAAAGGACGAAACATATTGACATTCGTCACCATTTTATTCGTCAATGTGTTATTCAGAATAAAATTATAGCACTTGAAAAAGTTAACACTGAGAAGATGGTTGCGGACAATCTCACGAAAGCAGTAAATCATTTGAAACAAGATTTTTGCACAAAGAACATGGGTATGGTTATATAGTTAATTGTTTATGAATGTTAATTGTATTTATTATTTGTAACAAATTTAATTGTGTTAATTAGTGTATTGATTAAGTGGGGATGTTGTTAATCTAAGCTTTAATCAATACTTTTAGTTTATTATTCACTTCCATTAACTTCCATTAAAGCTTCTGATAAAAGACCTGCTGCTGATATTTATTTTTATTTAAATATTGTTTTCAAGAAGGAATTATTCTGGAACAATTTCTACAAGACCATTTTGTTCATATGTTGACGTTGACTTTAAATCTTGAAAATCTTGAAAATCTGTCACATTCGATATGTTTCTGGACCTCTCAACGGCATGGGAAAAGTCCTAGCATTCTTGTTTTTGACTAATGTGGAAATACATACTTTTGAGAAGTGTCCTTGTTCGTGACATGAGGAGCACTTGAGTTTATGATGAGCAATTCTGCAATCGGAACACGAGGAGTTGTTTTTACCACATCTTATGCACAGATCATTAATGCTTTTGTCACGGGGACTTGATCTCTGGCTGTGGAATGCACTTCTTCCTAGTTAATGTGTTCATCCTCCGGACGGTTTTTAGTGCTGTCTGTATGTCGTCTGGATCTGGAAATGCGATGAATTGACGAATGCGATGTATTTAATGTACTGGAAGGGTATTGAGCAACTTCATTAGCATTGAGCTTAGCCGTTTCTAATGCTAAAGCTTTTTTTTTTTATTTCACTGAACTCTACATTGTCTTGCAAGAGTTGTTCCCTGATATACTTTTCTTTGAGACCTCTAATGAACTGTGCTCGCAAAAATAAATCAGTTACAGACTTTCCACAGGAACAATTCAGTTTACAATCAATTGCAAGTTTTTGTAATGCAGCGATGTATTCTGAGCAATTTTCTTTCGATTGTTGTAATCTTGTGAGAAGTCGATTTTGTCCCACAAGCTTGTTAACTGGAGGAGCGATGTGATCTTGAATTACCTTGACAATGTCCTTGTAATTCGATTCATCAATTGACTTAGGAGCTCGTAAGCATTTGCATTGGTCGTATACATAGGTTAGGACCAATCGAGTTCAAAAACGTCCTCTTTTTTATATTCTCGTCGGTAATGTTTTTTATTGCACAATAATTGTTGAATCTTTTAACATATTGCTGGAAATCTCGAGATTGAATATATCGAAATTTTGCGTTAATGACGGTCGTTGACGCACTATTTGTAGGTTGAGGTATTAAATCCTTCAATGCATCAAGAAATTGGGTAAACTGTTCAGTATTCATAATTGAATTCAAATTAATGCTTTTACACTCGTCGCCAATTTGTTATATATTTTTATAAATGAAAATATTGTTATTATAAAAAAAGAATGAACGTTTATTGTGCAAAATTAAAATATGAACTGAAATTTAATTATTATTTTCACAAGCATATAAACAACATGTACACTTGATTAAAGAAAGTAGTTTCTTATGAATAAAAGCAAAGTAGTTTGTTCACAACATTTACTTTTTAAAAACGTCTTCCGCAGAGAATAAAACTTAAGTGGCGCAGTCTGGACGGATTTTTATAAGACTTTAAGAATCCATAAACGAATCTATTGAAAGAGTAGTTGAAAAGTATAATTTTCAGTAAAAAAAAAAAATTTCGTACGTAAAACGGAAAAATAATGAACAAAAAGCATTTGAAAAGTAAAGTTTTTAGAGGAGAAAAAATTGTTCGTACGTAAAACAAAACAAAAGTGAATTTGAAAAGTAAATTTTGCAATTAATTTTTTTTTTTTTTAGATCGAAAAGTAAATTTTTCGGTTGAAACGAAACAAAGCGGACGAAGGTAAGACGGTAAAGTGGTAACGACATAAATTGAAAAGCTAAATTTTCAATTACACGAAAAAAAAGAAAGTTAATTTTCTTGTGCTCTTAACTCTAAGTGAAAATACGACATCAATGGAAAAGTTAAATTTTCAATTACACGAAAAAAAAGAAAGTGAATTTTCTTGTGCTCTTAACTCAAAGTGAAAATACGACATCAATTTAATATTTAAATTTTCAATTACACAAAAAGGAAAAAAAGAAAGTGAATCTTTTTGTAATTTTCATCCCCAAGACCAATTTCATCAATCAGGACAATTTCGAAAATTGAGACAAAATAATGACCAACCTGTCTTTAACCCCTCAGGGCAAATGAGAATCGCGGTGCAGTATCCAGCACCAATGTCAGTCAACCAAACTGAACAAACTGAATTTAATGATGAAGAGATCCATAACGTTGAGACCGAGTTTTTTCCAAACCAGGCCTCGGAAACAAGATTTTTGTAGATATAACAATTAATGAAAAAAAATATATAGCGCTCATTGACACGGGGTCAAGCATGAGTTTTATAAATTCTAGCTCTGTAGATTGTAGTAAATTTAAATTATATTAAAGAAAAAAAAATAAGGCTTCAAACAATAAAGAATTTAACGATAGAAGTAGTATAAGAATCATAACAAATACACCAACAGAATTTAATTATGACTCGAAAGTCATTACAAGGTAGTATAAAATAGATTTATGACATGCTTATAGGTATGGATATATTAAATAAAATTACCAAAACTTTTGATTTTGATAGTAAGTTATTAACCCTTAAAAACAACTCAAGGAATCCGCTATACTCTGAAGATGACGTTACAACTCTTGATTGTTTCGAACTCATCGGAGAGGGGGAAGAATTAGACTTGAGTCATTTAAATGACGAAGAAAAGCAAGGTACGAAAAACCTTTTGAATAGATTCACGCATCTCATATATCATGATGGGGACTAACTAACGAATACAAACTCAATTATGCATGAAATTAAAACAAAAGATGAGCCAATTCATGCCAAATTATAGAGATTGCCCCCGAAGCACAAAGTAGAAGTTAGACGACAAATTCAAGAAATTGAATCACAAGGCATAATAAGAAAACCTAACAGCAGATATGCTTCACAAATAGTTGTAGTAGAGAAAAAGAAGGATAGCTTAGGATAACACAAATTTAGAATTTGTGTCGATTACAGACGATTGAATGAAATAACTATCGATGATAAATACCCTCTACCGAATATAGAGAGTATATAAGATAAATTAGGCAGGGCTCAATATTTCTCGTCAATAGATATCGCAAGGCTACCACCAAATTAAGGTGCATCCAGCCGATATCCATTTCATAACAACCAAAGGTCTTTACGAATACGCTGAATGACGTTTGGACTAAAAACGCCCCCAAGCTTTCAGAGGTTGATGAATGAGATACCCAGAGATTTTATCAATAAAATTTGTGTAGTCTATTTAGACGGCATTTTAATTTTCTCTACAACCCTAAAAGAACATTTACACTCTCTGACATTGATTTTTAAAAAAATAGCCGAACACAGTTCGACAAATGTTCCTTTATGAAAAAGAACACAGAATTTCTGGGTCACATCTTTACAGCAGAAGGCATGAAACACAATCCGAACAAGATTAAACGCATTGAAGAGTACCAACTGCCTAAAACTGATAAACAAATAAAAGGATTCCTTGGAACCACGGGGTAAAGATTACTCTAAAATAGCCTATCCTATGATAAGAAAATTAAAAAAAATGAGAATTAATATTAATGATCCCAAATACATATAAGCCTTTGAAACACTTAAATGCAATATTATTAGACATCCGATTCTCAAATTCCCTGACTTTGAAAAATTTTATACAGTATTTACTGATGCTAGCAATTACGCAATTGGCGCCGTTCTCCTGCAAGAAGGTCAACCAGTATGTTATGCTTCAAGGTCATTAAATGATCACGAGAAAATTTGCTCTGCCACCGACAAAGAATTTTTGGCAATCATTTGGGCTGTCACCTATTATAGACCATATTTAGGGAGTCGAAGGTTCAAAATCGTAACAGACCACCTACCCATCAAATACATAAATAAAAAATATTCAGGTAAAGCCCTTGTGTTGTGCCCTGCATTTGGGTCACTTGGCTTAACCTGCGTTGAACTTACTCAAGCCATTGCACTGTGTCGAAACTATATTGCTGGCCTATGCAAAAGCATACGCAGCAATGTTGGTTCACCTTTGCAATTGGCATAAGAGGTAAACAACCAGAAAGTGCTAAGTGTATATTTGGCAGTGGATGACCCAAGTGAGTTTGGATTAAAGAGGTTGACTGGTGAGTCTGAAGTGGAAAGTAAAAGTGAACGGTCGTGTTTATTTTTAAATTGAGAATTTACGTATAACGTATAACATTTTGGCGCAGCCGATACGCTAACGTACGCGTAAGTTAAAGAAAATATAATTTAAGATAGTGAGAAGAATTTAAAATAATCAAACTTGATAGTTTGATGGTGCTTTTGATTCGAAAAAAGTGACAAGTAACAACTCTTGAAATTTGCCAAAAATATTATTTACGACAAAAAAAAAAACAGATCAATTAGTGTGTGGCAAGTCAAAAAAAAAAAAAAAAATATATAAAATAAATAACAATTTGTGAAAGCTGATTATAATATCAATCGAGAAGTTATTACACCCGAATAAATTGAAAACTAATCAAAGAGTGAAAAATAAAAAGTCTAATCAAAGGAATTGAATAGGTAAGTATATTGTCTTCATTTAACTTTTATGAATATTTTTTTTTTTGTTATTGGTTGTTTGTGTTGCTTCCTAGTTATTCTTGAAGTTTGTGTTTTGTTTCTCTCTTTCCTGTTTTAGCCTGGCCATTTAATTACTAATTAGTTGGGAAAGGTTTGGACTTTGTTTTAAGTTATTTGGGGTCAAATCGTTTTTTGTTTTCTGTTGAGTTAATGGCCAAAAGTCAACTCAAACAAACATGTCTTTTGAAAATATAAGTAAGGTAGTTTCGAGGCTGGTCCCCATTTTCTCTGGAGAGCGTTACCATGAACTCCCACGCAGTTTATGAGTTTCTCAATGCATGTGATCTGGCATTGAAAACCATTAAGCCGGGGGAGGAGGGGATATTAGTTTCTTTAATATCTACGCGTTTAGTGGGAGATGCTTTTGAGCTATTACGCTCAAACTCCGCCAAGACAATTGAAGATCTGTCAAAACTCTTCAAAGATTGCTATTTAGTGCCAAAAACACTGGATAGCGTAATGAACGAGTTAAGGCAATCACATCAATTGATTGGAGAGGATGTAAAAGCATTTGCCAGGTTGGGAAGGTTTCAGGCCACAGCGGTGGAGAAATGGCAGAACAAGCTAGGAAAACTTCACTCCTGTTTCAACCCAATCCAAGGGGCTACATGGGAGGTGGTCAAAATACCCCGACCTTACTAAGCCCTGCCATGTATCAAGTACTCTACCAGTATACACAGCCCACAATACCTACCAGCTACTCAAGTAATTTTACATCTCCACCAAACCAACCTCAACAAATATCTATGGGTTACTCTGGTTCACAGGTATCTCACCTACCTCAACATGCACCCAACATTCCTCTGTATAATCACCAAGGCTTAAATACACAACCTGTTCCTTATGCTGACACCCCTTTTGCCAATGTGTCAATTGCAGAAAATGACAACCAGCACTTTTGTCACTCTCAGTCTCCCCCAGATCCAAATCTGGGTAAACAACAAAGGGGAATGCGGCAAGACTTCAACATTAAATGCGGGTTCTGTGGTAAGCAAAATCACACTCACGCAAAATGCCGTCAAAGAAAAAACACACCTTATTGTGAAGCGTGTGCATCTTACGGTCACACATTAGATGTGTGTCCAAAGTCTAGAGTCTTCGCCGTGCAAACCCCCTCGAACCAAATTAAATGTCTTTGGTGCGCTCGAATTGGCCATTCAGAGGAGTAGTGTCCTTACAAGCGTTATTATAATAAGAAAAAGCAGGGAAACTCAAGAGGGCGCAGCCAAAATTAGTAGACTGTGCCCTTCAAACCTCAGATAAGTCAACTCGAGCAGAGATAATACGAAGCACAAACTCTTCAGTCTTATACAGGGGTATTATATTTAACTTCTTTAGCTTATTATATGCAACAACAATAAAAATGTTAGCATCCGCATTGAAGTCAGAACTCAGTTTTGTTGACCTTCACATAATCGGGCAAACTTGTTTAAAAGTCACTAAATTGGCCAAAAATATTATCAAGGTAATAACTGTGAAGCTGAGTCGCTTAATTAAATATAATAACCCAACAAGGCATAGTCTTATGCATATGCGTAAAAGAAAAAGTCATGATGTGTTCGTTAATCTGCCATTAACCGAGACAAAATTTGGTTCCATAACAATGCTGGTCGACACTGGTGCAGACATCAATTTAATTAAAAGAACAGCACTCGCACATACCGAACAGATTCAGACAAATGAAAGCAAAGAATTAGGGGGTGCATGTGGAGGGGTTATATCGACATTAGGTCCCCGTCAACAGTTTTCCCTTTGTCCAAAGATGTTAAAGTCAAGGCAAAATTGCACGTGATACGTGATTCAAAAGACATACCTGCCGACGGTATTTTGGGTCGCGACGTTTTATGGAATCGCTCCATTATTGACACGGTGGCAAAACGCCTTAGATTCTTGGACAATAACGGAGGGAAAGTAATTGCGGAGATACCACTATTATCTCTGAATGCTGTTAAGAACTGGTCTCATGTTAATAAAAATACTATTATAAATATCCAAGCACGAACCCAAAAATTGGTTAAACTTCACTTGAAAACAGGTCTGCGGGAGGTATTAGTAGAGTCCCAGGAGTTAAAACCGGGAGTTTATCTTGCAAATACCATTGCTACGGTTAGAAATGGCCACGTTGTTGTTCCGATTCTGAACAGTACAAGTGAGCCATACACCGTAGAACCCAATTTTGTGCCTAGTAAATCGCTTTGGAATTCTCCCCAAAAAAAGCAGGGGCTAATGGACAAAAAAGATGGAGAGTCGTGGTTGATTTTCGAAAACTAAACGAAGTATCTTTAAAAGATGTTTTTCCTCTGCCAAGAGTAGAAGATATTCTTCACCAGCTAGGAAATTGTCGATATTTCACAACGCTTGATTTGGCCAATGGATACCACCAAGTCCTAATAGACAAAATGGACCGTCAAAAAAACAGCGTTCAGCACAGGTCTAGGTCATTATGAATTTAACCGGATGCCTTTCGGACTTTCGGGTGCACCAGCTACATTTCAAAGAATAATGAACCATATTTTGACGGGACTCCATGTTATCGATGTTTTGTGTACCTCGATCCCATAGTCATTTATTCGAAGAACTTGAAAGAACATAGCCAAAAGTTGCTCAATGTTTTTGATAAACTTAGAACAAACCGCTTAAAACTGAACACTGATAAATGTAAATTTCTGTGCAGAGAAGTAGTATACCTGTCATATCTGTTCTGAAGACGGGGCCCGCCCTGATCCACCTAAGACTAGTTGCGTTACAAATTTCCCATCTCCCAAAAATACCAAAGAAGTTCAGTCCTTTTTAGGGTTTGTAAGTTATTACCGTAAGTTTGTACCAAATTTTGCAGCTATAGCTTCTCCTATAAACAACCTCTTGCGAAAGAATACACTATTCAAATGGACGAACGATTGCCAACGGGCTTTTGAAGATCTCAAAAGAGCGGTAACATCTCCACCCGTTCTTATCTATCCTGATTTTACTAAAACATTCATTCTTACAACCGATGCTAGCGGTTCTTACAACCGAGGGTGCGGTTTTATCACAGGGAAAAGTGGGAGAAGATAGACCGATCGCTTATGCCAGTAGATCTTTAAGTCCGGCTGAGAAGAGGTATTCGACCATAGAAAGAGAGCTTTTAGATATTGTAAGGGCTACTAGAAATTTTCGAACTTATTTACTAGGGCGACCATTTGTAGTCTACAGTGATCATCAACCACTGAAAGGGGTATTTAACGTGAAAGACCCAACAAATCGGATGATCTGACAAAGTTTATGGATTGCGCAGCACTGCCAGATGCTGAAGCGTCCACAGTAGCTCAAGTATTCTATGAACAAATAGTAACGCGTTATAGAATATTAAAAGTTCTTGTAACTGACAATGGTGCTAATTTTACTTCTAAAGTATTTTCGGAAATCTGCAAATTACTTGGAATAAAGAAAATGCACAATACAGCATACCACCCGCAGTCTAATGGTTCCTAGAAAGGAGCCATCGGCCATTAGCTGAGTATCTAAGGTCTTTTGTCGCTAACGATGAAAAGCATTGGGATCAGTGGCTTAGACAAGCTATGAACGTGCATAACAATACAGTTCATACGGCAACTAAGTTGACACCTCTTAACGCATTATTTGGTTTCCAATTTTAAATGCCAACGAATCTGAAAAAAAGGCTGCTCCACTATATGCAAGCGACAATTATCCTTGTTCTTTGAAATACCAGCTTACTAAAAGTCACCAAAAAGCTAACGAGAATTTGACAAGAGCAAAAATTATGGCTAAAAAGCATTACGACAAGCATCTCAAGTGTGTGTCATTCCATATCGGGCAAAGTGCTTTACTTAAAAACCCCGTTAGGAAAAATAAATTCTCAGAAAAATGGATAGGACCATACGATATTGTTTCGATCGATAGCCCTGTTACTACCACAATAAAAATAAACAAGAAAACGAACAGGTACATAACAACCGCTTAAAACCTTATTATAATTAAAAAACATTTTATTTTCAGAATTCATTTTGTTGTTCCTAAGTCCCATTTATATGTTTTTTATGTTCAATTAATAATTTTGTTTCCCTTTTCAGAAGATCGAGCTAAAACCATGTTTAAGAATAATAAAAAGAATAGCCTTCATAGATATAAAAAAAAAAAAAATTTAAAATGAAAAGATTTAATATTATAAGTAACTTAATTATAGTATCTATAATTAATATAATCGCTATCAAAAATGCATCACCGAACCCTACCCCAGACTCCGAACAAACGTTCAGAATCGAGAAGCTTAATGAATCTTCACCCATTTTGCTAGAACGTGTTGGAACTGTTGTATTCTACAAGGACACTTGGACGATCCTGACGAAGTTCACGCCGTTGGATTATTCTACGGTATTGGAGATATCCGAAAACTGCGAGGACTAACTACGGAAAGTCTACATGCCTTCTGCAACAAAATAGTACGAGAGTCAGCAGTCAATATTGCCCTTTTGAGACAAAATGCGGAACGGTTGAACTCAGTATTTGAGAGGCAAAAAACATCAAAACGGAATAAGAGAGCCCTAGACTTCGTTGGACAATTTTCTAAGTGGGCATTTGGTACTATGGATAATGAGGATTCACGCAAGGTGTATGGTCAGCTTAACACTCTGAAAAGGGACGATGAGGACACTTTCCATCTATTACATCAGAAAGTTTCCGTCATTTCTTCGAACTACGAAAGGCTAAGTACTGGTTTTAAAACGTTTAGCAAGTCCATCGCAAAAACGTTTAGTAACTTAACGAGCGAAATCATCCTTCTGCAGGTTAAAACAGACATAACCGACATCGTTTCTCTATTAATGTCAAAAGTAATAAAGCTTCAGCACCGGCAGGCAACCGAATTGTCAATCCTGGATGACCTATACCAAAACAGGTTGCACCCTTTCATTTTGAACTCCAACAACATCTGCGAAGTTCTGCGGCAAATAGCCTAAAACGGGAGGGCGACATTCGGAAACTTCATCAAGCTGCTAAAACGTCTGTTTTCCTGGATGGGGAAAACGTTTTAATCAAAGTGACGATCCCGTTACCCGAAGACCTTCGTTACGAACTCCAAAGGATATATCCTGTACCCTCTGATTTCAACGAGGCGTTGGACATGATGTTAGATAGCCATTATGAATACATCGCCGAGTCAGAGAACCACGCTTACTTTGGACTGATGAGCCACGGGGAATTCGAAAAATGCATCCCCGTGTCAAGAAACGAGACGGATTCTGAAATCTGGATTTGCAGTTTCAATTCGCCTTTACTAACGTCTGGAACAAAGCATTGTCTGGTAGAGCTACTACAACATGCTGTTGCGTCATCCACCCACTGCAGATATGTTGCAGTTCCGGCAAACGAAGGTATTTTGTTAAAGATATCAGTACCTAACCATTGGTTCTTCAGCTTCAAACATGAAATAGTTTTGAATGTCGTATGCAAGAGGGAACGATACCAAGCACCCATACAGGGCACAGGAGTATTCGAGCTGTTACGACCATGCGAAGCTACTACCAAAGAAATTAAAATCGCCTAACTTACACGTTTATCTCTTGACTCTCAAAAAACTGTTCATGTTCATTTTCCGACAATTTACTCATAATGAATATTTCCAACCGACGAATAGATCTTTGTTATTTTGTAGTTTTGTAGTCTGTAGTTGTTTAAGAGAGATGGCAATGTTAAGCACTTTTTTATGAAAATTTTCTACACATGAAGCGTTATAAAGAGCTTTCAGTTTTCACAAAGTCAAGAAGAGAAACACCTAGAAAGTCTGCTTGCTTCATGTGTAGAAAATTTTCATAAAAAAGTGCTTAACATTGCCATCTCTCTTAAACAACTACAGACTACAAAACAACAAAAATCTATTCGTCGGTTGGAAAAATTCAGTATGAGTAAATTGTCGGAAAATGAACATGAACAGTTTTTTGAGAGTCAAGAGATAAAGCGCAACAAAATTAACACCGACATGAAGCAGACACAAAAACAGAAACTGTAGAAATTGAAAACAGGTTTGAAAGAGAAAATGGGCATCATTTTTCAAGAGAAATGGTTTATTAACAAAACAACTGTAGAATTTCCACCTGATGTAAAATGGTTTCTCTCATTAGGTCCCAAATTTGCTTTGCCTATTAAAAAACGAGAATTACAGCTCTTTAAAGTTATTGCGGATGGGGAAGAGTTGATTAAGACATTGCCACAGGGTGATCAGGAAACTGCCAGAGGAAATTTTACAAATTTGCTGCAGAACTATATGAGAACATCATCCACATCGCCATTTGATGAGTTTCTCAACAAGGTATATGGAGACACTAAAAAGTTTTTGAAGCAACACAAGGAAATCTATATTATTCCCGCGGACAAAGGAAATGTCACAGTAGCCATGTATCAGCATGACTACCACAGTAGAATGGAAACAATGATGGGAGACCGAGGTGTTTACCGTGTGTTAAGGAATAACCCAACAAACACGTTGCAAGCCACTAACAAAGGTTTTGCAAAAGAGCTGTATCGTCAAGATGTTATTTCCTTATATGAACAAAAGCGCATGACTACCTATATTGCAAATACACCCAAAATATATGGTTTACCAAAAATCCATAAGAACGGTACAATATACTAACAGAAACAAGGTGTACCAATGGGAAGCCCGGCGTCGCATTAACCCAAACATCTTTTTTATTGACCTACAGCCCGCTTAAATTCTTCAACTTTAATATATACGTTTCTTCCTAACTTTTTTAAGTATCTAGTAGAAATAATCCAATAAGAATTAGAGAAACTGAAACTGTATTAATTTAATGACCACTAACTTTACACGTTAGCATTCATATTTCGTATTTTTTTTTTTTCTCAATAATTTTTAATAATTTTTGAAACTTTTTTACTTTTTGAACTTTTTTTTAGTTTTCTGCTTTTTATTTATTTAATTATGGACATTCCAACTTTCAATTTTTTTGACTTCTTGTATTAAGCAGACCCATCTTCTATCTATCTTCCAACGATATTCGTTTTTAAGTGCCGATACGACCTGCAACGTAATTGCGATCGTGCTCAGTGAAAATGGACCCCGCGCGAGGGGTATCTGGAGGGGGGGGGAGGCAAGAGGCGTGGGATAATAATAATAGAACGTTATTAATTTGATTATTCAAGCATGTTTGTCTATTTGGCGCTGAGATAAATTGCTTGGAATTTTTTTTTTATCATCACAAAAAATAGAAAAATTACCTTTTTTGAGAAGCGCCAATAAAAAATTATATACGTAACAGAAACTCCTATACTAAATTTGTTAACAAAGCAAAGGAGCATTAAAGTTAGTATAAAACCCAGAATTTCATCGAAGAACTAAGCATACTGCTTTGAAACAGTTGAAGGAAATCAGTTCGTTATGTTTTCAAACAAAAAACATATTGAACCAAAACTAAAAATATAACAAGACTGGTTGGATAAATTCTTGTACATCAATCTTCATAGTACAGCCTAAAACTTAGATAAGCAATTGAAGCGTCAAGGACACAAGTCCACTTTTTTTTTAAACTAAACGAATGATGACATCTTGTCTCTCTTTGCTCTATTTACTTCTTGATTCTAGCTAAAAATAATATTAAAACATACCATGTACGATAAATGCGAAATCTCCATTTGAGAAAACCTTCCTCTTGAGTTTGAGTCTACGTACCTATTGATTTTTTTTTTGTGGCTTTTTTCTGCTTGTTATCCCTATTTTTTTTTTTTTTTTTTTGAAACGACCTATTATAATAATATATTTTTATTTACCGAAATTTGCTAATGCTAATATCTCCTTGGCGTTTGCTCAATTTGGTACCATCAGTGTTAGTCAACAACGTCCAAATTTTGGAGGATCCCAACCAAACGCTCTGAAACAAAATTAAAAAGTTTATCAAATAATCAAACTTTTTCTTTCATTTACTTGTAGAGTAATAAATGCTTTGGTGTAGAAGTTTGCCATTCTATTCCACGAAAAACATGAGTGACTTTCATATAGTGATCATCGACCACATTTGCAAAATGGTATGTAGGAAATCCATCAGTTTTTATGATTACGGGATCACCTTCATATTTACTACTACTGATAAAAACGTTTCCATAAACCAAATCTTCAACAGGATCATGAAAATCTGTCAACTTAAAGCGTATGCAATGAGGTAGTCCTTTTGATAATTTTTGTTGAATATCTGATGTTTTTGTATGCCGGCATTTGTTGTCGTATCTGGGAATATGTCTTTTTTGAATTGCCTCTTTGCGTAACAAATCAAGTCTGGTCTCCGAGCAAAAGCATTGGTAAGCAAAGCCCCCATCTAGTAACTGTTGAACGGCATTACTGATAAATATACTCCATATTAAAATCCAATTTATTTGTTAAACAAATTCTTAGACGCATCTACCTATATATGTGCAAGCGTTGGCTTTGAATGTAGGGACCGAGGTTCCCGCCAACTGCAGGACCCTCGTCGACAGATATTCCTAACCAATTAAGATCCTCAACAATTGAATTAAATGCATCAGTTACTAATCGTGTTTGGTCAGTATCTTCGATTCTGAGAATGAATTTACCTTTGTGTTTTAAAGCAAACAAATAATTGTATAATGCCGTGCGAAGACCTCCGAGATGTAGATGGCCTGAAATATTAAACACATTTGATATTTATATTGCACGAGTGATAAATTTACTTTTTAATAACCTGTTGGACTTGGTGCAAAACGAACGCGTACATCATGATATGATCGACATATTAGAAAACGTGAATACCATGACCTTAATATACTATTCATACAAAATTTCATATTTAAAAAGTGTTTTCGTATAATTGTATGTCGAATTTCTTATATCACGAAAGTCGATTTCGTACTTTTGCATTTTTTACCTGCTGAAAGCATGAAACGTCATTCTCTCGCTCTCGTTAGTGCATTTTACTAGGGGCACGTTCAACGACGCCTTTTGAAAGATAGAACTGTACAAAATCTGCCTACAAAAAAAAATCAGATGACGTCGATAGTCAATGTTTCCACGTATAGAAATCGTGTAGAAAATCGTGATTAGTGATGGTGAGAAGGCTAACTTGAAGAAACGTTTGTACGGAGAAAAAAATCAAAAAAATTATAAAGGTTGAGGAGCAGTTGTTCAAGTTTTTAACCCATCGACAGATTTGACAGATTAGCTATGAAAATCAGTGGTTTAAAAATTTGAACCACGTTGAACCACGATTGTACAACTGGAACTGAGTAAGGCTTGACGTTCTCTTTCGTGTTGCTCTTTTTTTGTAAAGTGCTTGCCAAAATATTGTCGCTTCTTGTTAGTAGTGGTGAAATACACATTATGGAAGGGAGAAATAAGTAGTCTGCCTACAAAAAAGCGCGATACATATTTCAATATGTCATCTGTATAGTGTGAGCTGTCATATTTTTTGACAAAATGGTAAAATTCCCTATTGGATTCTTCGAACTTTTTCTTTACAAAACTTAGATTCACGTCATAAGTCCGAACTTAGCCGTAAATAAGTTTATCGTAATAAAGCGCAGCTGAAAATTTACTTTCTTAAAGTTAATCACGGATAAATAAAAACGCACGACTTGATTTCACAAGATGATGTTCAAGAAGAAAGAACCAAACTTTATTCAGAAAGCAAAAGAGAATAATAGAAATGTCAAATAAAAATAGTGTGCTGCTACATGTTTTCGTCATGTTCACCATAGAGTACATTCTACTTTTAACACCCCCACTGAATGTACATATATATTAATTCTTGAGTTTGAGTCCCACTGCTGAAGAGCAAAATGAGTGCTTCTTGTATTCAACTGCTTTTGTTAGAAAGTCTGCTGCCATCTCTGAAGTAATTTAATTTAAATGTAATTTAATTTTATTCGCCCTTCATTTATTTTATCACGAACGAAAAGATGTCTGACGTCAATGTGCTTAGTTCGAGGGTGATAAGCGTTAGTCAACCCCAAATTAATCGTACCTTTATTGTCACAAAATATTGTTGTAGAACTCGAAGTATTTGGAATAAGTTCCTTTTCCAGGCTCTTGAGCCATATAGCTTCTTGCACTGCTGATAAAACGGCCATATATTTGGCTTCCGTAGAAAAGAGGGCAACAGTCAGTTGCCTTTTAGTATCCCACGAAACTGCTGCTTTACCGGAAAAGAAAACGTAGCCTGTAGTGGATCGACGGTCATCGCTGTCGTTCGCCCAATCTGCATCACAAAAACCAAACACTTCATGATCATTGGATTTTGAAAACTCCAAACTTGCATCAGCTGTTCCTTTTAAGTAACGTAAAATCCTTTTTACAGCGGTCCAATGTGGTTTTCCAAAATTATTGTTAAAACGGGAAACATTGCTCACAGCGAAACTAATGTCGGGTCTGGAAACATGTGCAGCAAACATTATACATCCAACCGCTTCTTGATATGGTATACTCAACAGTTCATTTTGTTCCTCTTTTGTTTGAGGACACATAAGTTTCGTCAGCTTTTGATTATGGTCCATTGGTGTGTTTACGGGATTGCACATATCAAAACGTGCGAGTCTCTACTGTAATGCTCTTGGTCAATGTTAATAGAACCCTTTTCACGATTTCGTTTAATTTGAATTCTCAAAACGAAACGAGCTTCTCCCATGTCCTTCATTTTAAAGGAGCTATGAAAATTATTTATCGTAACAAGATCCTTAGAAAATATTAAAATGTCATCGACATATACTGCTATTATAACTATGTTGGAATTCTTGTTAGAGAAATACACACATGGATCAGTTTTCGATTTTTCCAATCCAAAATCTAATAATGCTTTGTGAAGCTTCTGATTCCATAGTCTGCTAGCTTGTTTCAAGCCATAGAGCGATTTTTTTAACCGACACACTTTACCACTTTTATCAGAAAAACCCTCTGGCTGAAGCATATAAATTCTTTCAGCTAAATCCCCTTGCAGAAATGAAGTCACTGCATCCATCTGGTCTATATCTAGATCTAATTTAGCGGCTATAGAGACCGGCTATAGAGAGCAAAAGACGAATAGTACTGTATCGCACCACCGGCGAAAAAGTTTCCTCATAGTCGATTCCCTTCTGCTGTGAACAACCCTTAATTACTAAACGATCTTTATAGCGGCAAATCGCACCATTGGAATCGCGTTTTGTTTTAAATACCCATTTACAATTTATAGGTTTTTTTATCAGGTGGCAAATCGACAAGCTCCCAAGTGTCATTCTCTTTTAAAGAATCTAGCTCATCCACCATTGCTTGTCGCCAACAATCAGAATCTGCTCTATCAAGTGCTTCACGAAAATTAAAAGGATCATGCAACTCACCTGATCTTACTGCATATGATATAAAGTCAGCTCTTTTCACTGGTTTCGGAATCCTGTTGCTTCTTCTTGACTGTTGCGGAACTTCTGCGATACTGGAAACTGAATGTGGAATAATATATTCAACCTCATCATTCTGCTCACTTGCTTCAGTATTATATTCACTGCTTGTTGCCTCTCGTTGATATTATTATTATTATTATTTTACAAAAATATTTTGTTCAAGTTGTCGATTTCACTTGCGGCATCAGAGTAGTGATCCGATTCTCAATCACTTAATTCACCATCATGACGATCTGATTCAAAATCCAAATAAGATGTACGTATATCATCCCCCACTGAAGATAGATGCTGATCTTCAAAAAATATAACGTCTCTGCTCACAACAATCTTATATTTATCTGGATTATACAGGCTAAAATTGTTTGTCCCATCGCAATATCCAACAAAAGCACAAGCCTCAGATTTTGGATCCAGTTTTTTTCTTTTTTGCTTTGGTACGTGTACCATTGCTTTGCAACCGAATGTACGCAAAAAATTCATATCCGGAACGACACCAGTCCACGCTTCTTCTGGAACCAAACACGTAGATGAACTACTCCGAGATCTGTTGATCAGAAACACTGCCGTCGAAACCACCTCAGCAAGTTGGCATCAATTAGTATGCAACGCGCTTTCTCTATGATCGTCCTAATCATTCTTTCAACGAGACCATTGTGCTCAGGTGTGTAGGGTGCTGTCGTTTGATGCTGAATCCCATGCTGGCGAAGCAAAAGTCCAAACTTCCTGCTACAATATTCGGATCCGTTGTCTGTTCTTAAAACTTTTATTTTCTTATCACATTGGTTTTCAACAAGAGCCTTATAATCTTTGAAACGGATTATTGTTTCTGACTTTGTTTTCAGGAAGTAAACAAATGTTTTACGACTGTAGTTATCAATAAAAACCAAAATATATCGTGCACCACCCATACTTGGAACGTTAATTGGTCCACACAAATCTGAATGAATCAGCTGCAACATATCATCGGCTCTTGTACCTGTGTGGTTAAATGGTCTTCAGCACTGTTTTCCTTTTGCACAAACTTCGCAACGATTTTTGTCTTGAACCGGAAATTTTTGTGAAATCCCAAATCTATCACTCAGATTACGAATACTTGCATAATTCAAATGACCCATACTTCTATGCCACAGTTCTGCCATTGAATATGTTGCCGTGAAAACTTTTTCTCTACATCCTTGCACGTTAAAAACAACTTTATTATTCTTACGAACTATTTGGCTTACCGAAAGAAGATTGGCGCAAAGATCTGGTATACATACATAAAACGTTTTTAAACCTTAATATTTGTACCAGCTATGGGTAGATACACATTGCCTGTACTGTGTACATTTAATCTCATGTTGTTTGTTACCACCACCTTACTTTTTGCTGCTTGACTGACATCCGACAGTAGTTGCGGGTCTGTGCACATGTGCGGATGCACCAGAGTCAATATACCACGCACCTGGCTCAACTTAGGAAACAGCAAACGACGTGTACAAAACATTCTTCGAACTCGCCTGCATACATTTATTGCTCGATTTATTCGATGGACAATTTCGTGCAAAATGTAAATAATTGTTGCACTGATAGCATCTAGGCCCACTACCAGAACCACCACCTGTAGTATTTGTAGCATTACAACGACCTCCACTGGAACCACCATCAGCAACATTAATACGACCACCACTGGAACCACCATCAACAACATTAGTGCGACCACCACTGGAACCACCATCAGCAACATAACCACGACCACGGATGTTCTTCTTCCTTTGATTATTACGAACGCCACCACGGCCCATAAAAAGCCACAGCATCTGACTCAACAGTCTTGACGTCTTGGAGTATCTTTGTTTTTATGGAATCACCTGTAATTGGTATTCCGCAGCTTTCGATGCCCATAATCATGGGTTTGTAATGGTCACTCAATCCTGCTAACAATAGAGTGCCTACCCAGTATGTATAAACTAAGGAGGGGAACATTCTCCTTATTTGTAAATTCGTCATACGTCATGCGCTATGAATAACTAACTTTTCAAGAATATTTATACGTCTTAAGCCGACTTTAGTTATTTGGCATGCGTAAATATATTTCGTTGTTTACACGTGTTGTTTCTTTTTCTAACGTGTATATTTAATTAAAATGATGATGAATGTTTATTTTTATCGGACTGACTATTATTTATTTTAAAGATGTTGAATGAATATTTTTCGAATGAAAATGAAATGTTTATTTTGCTTCAACCAGCGTTATACTTATTGATTAAGTACATTAGACATGATTTTTATTATCGTACACTCCGTTTAGGACTGGGTAAGTATTATATTTTGTTTTACCTTTATAAAATTTTAGATTGGTCGGTGGTAAAATTCTGAAGATTGTTTATCATTATTTTTCCCGTAAGTATGTGAGGTAAGAAAAATATATACCATGACAAAAAAAATGTATTCGATCATATTTTGAATGACGTTACGTACTTTAGGTGTCTATTATTTTCTTTCTCTTTCTATTTCTAGCTGATCAGTTTTATACGTACGATTAACTTTTTTCTTCGTCTCTATTATCATACTCATTATCATGTTGAGTGGGTTTTTCTAGTTTGGCAAAAAAAATTTATTGGTTATATGGCCTTTTTCATACAAAAATTTCACTGAACATAAAGAATTCTACAAATCGGTCTATTTCTGCATTAATATTTTTATGGGTGTATTCGTTCACTCAAGTCTGCCTCATCTGTCAAATAATCAAATTCTCAACAAGTTACAGCCATTTCTAACAATATCTCTTTACTCTGTTATTTTCCTTAACTTTTTGGATGTAAACTTATTCTTTCTACTTCATCACGAAAATATCTATTCTCTCATACCTGAATGTTTTCATGTAAGGTTATAAGATTCACTAATGGCGGCCCCCATTTTTCCTATTGTTCTATCTCTCAAATTGTTCACCCCACGCTATCATCTCCAACTTCGCTTTGTCCTATTGGCAACATATTTTTGGCGCGCTCCACGTCACTCCCTTGAATATTCCACACATGCGTTCCAATCCACTTATCAGCACAGCTGATGGGACAGGGATGCATTATTTTGAAGAGTATTTGGATCAAAAAAAAGGTTGCGGTATATGATAAAAATGAAGGGTGTGTGTCTGAACTATTTGGTTGAATGAATGAATGAATTAATAGTGGGGTTAGATACACTGCGACCTTAAGGTCTATTGTGCCCCCATCTAGAGCCGGATGAGAATTCTCATACTACAGCTCTTCTTCAAGTCCTATGGCCTTGATGAATTTTAGTAATTGGAGTATCTTCAGAGAGGGTAGTTCGCTCTCTTCTATCTGGTAGCGCCCCAGATGTGTGAGTCTTTTTTGTAGTAGTGCCCCACATTTTCCAATTAGATGGTTTGGAGTTTCCTCTTGTTCATTACAGAATCTGCATATCGAATCGTTTGTTATACCGATGTTACTCAGGTGTCTTCTGAGTTTGCAGTGGCCTGTGAGGAAGCCCGTGATTATTCTTAGGTTATTTCTACTTAAGCCAATTCAGTCTTTGAATCTTACTTGGTTGTAGTTCCAAAGTAGCATTTTGGCCTGTCTTAGCTTAGGAAGTCCGTTCCAGGTAATGTTTCTTTTGGACTCCTCTTCTGTTTTGATTCTATTTTTAATCACATTTTCACCAACACCGCAGTAGGGTTCTGGCCCCATGAGTGCCGCTTTTGCCCCTATCTTTGCCAAAGAGTCTGCCTCTTCATTACCTTGAATACCTTAATGGCCTGGTACCCAATAAAGGGTGATTTTGTTCAGTTTGCCTAACTCGTTTTGTTGTTCTACGCAATCCCATACCAGTTTGGATTTAATGGCGTACGAGCTTATGGCTTTTAGTGCAGCTTGACTGTCTGACATTATTGCAATGTTTCGTTTGCGGTAGTTTTTTTCGATATTTAGCTCCGCACACTTCCTTATGGTGTTTATTTCCGCTTGAAATATACTACAGGACTGTCCCATCAGCCCAAATATGCCTGCGCCAGTCCCTTCAGCTGTTCTCGATCCATCAGTGTACCACTTGATGGCATTTGTTTGGTAGATATAATTTGTTGATTCGTCTACCCAATCTTTCTTGTTACTCAACTCCAAACGATATTGTTTTTCGAAGTTGTACTTCTTGACCATGTCATCTCTTGGTATATCTATTAAAGCCATTGACTTATAAAGTGAGTCTTTCTCCCTGACACTTATAATTTTACCTGGTCCAGTTCTTTCTTTTGCAAATCTCAAGATTGCACTTTTTGCAGTACTTCCAACGACAATATGTAGTGGAGATAAATGAAGGATCACCTCAATTACTGCTGTAGGACAGGTTCTCATGGCTCCAGTGATACATAAGCAAGCAAGCCTTTGCACCTTTTCAAGTGCTATTCTTGTTTTTTCAAATTCGGTTCTTTTGTGCCATGCAACCGCACCGTAGGTGATGATGGGTCTCACCATTATGGTGTACATCCATCTCAGGATGTTTGGTTTACGTCCCCATGATTTTCCTGCAAGTCTCTTGCATATCATTAGGGCTTTCGTGGCTTTCCCGACAGTTTGTCCTACATGCTTGTTGCAGAGGAGTTTACTGGCTAGTGTCATACCTAGATATTTTACCTCGCTCTTCATTTCTATTATCTCACCAGCTAATGTGATTGCTCTCATATGTGGTAAAAGTCTTTTCTTTGTGAATGGTACGATCGTGGTTTTTAAAGGATTTATACTTAGTCCCACTGAAACACATCACTTTCTTGTGATTGTCAGCCCTTTCTGTATTATATCACAGATCGTGGTTTTTGAAGGATTTATACTTAGTCCCACTGAAACACATCACTTTCTTGTGATTGTCAGCCCTTTCTGTATTATATCACAGAGGACTTCTTCGAACTTTCCATAGGCTATAATAACAATGTCATCAGCAAAGCCGATGCATCGTATGCCCTGTGAAGTAAGACGTTCTAATAATTCATCTACAACTAGGCTCCACAGCAAGGGTGAAAGTACCCCTCCCTGAGGACATCCTCTTGTAGTGATGATACTCTGGATGTTTTGTCCAGCATATGCCTCAGCCGTTCTTGTGCTCAACATTTCACCAATCCATCTGGATATTGTGGTGGGAACGCATTTTCTTGTTAGGGCTAGGGTAACTGCTTCATGGGATGTGTTGTCAAAAGCTCCTTCTATATCTAGAAAGGCACATAAAGCTGTTTTTTTTACATCCTTCGCTTTTTGCAAGGTATTTGTGAGCTCGTACAGTGCTGTCTCGGTTGATCTGCCAGCTCTATACGCATGCTGGCGATGGTTTAAAGGCATATGTATTAATACTTCAAATCTTATGAAGTTAGCTATTATTTTTTCCAAAGTTTTCAGTAGGAAAGATGTTAGACTTATAGGCCTGAATGACTTTGGATGTGTTGTGTCTTTCTTCCCAATTTTTGGAATAAAGATGACTTTAGCTCTTCTCCAAATGCTTGGTATATACCCAATTGCAACGCTACTTCGAAAGATGCTAATGATATGTGGAAGTAATTCTTCCTTCCCTTTTTGCAGTAAAGCTGGAAAGATGCCATCCACTCCAGGTGACTTAAAAGGTTGAAAGGTACTAATAGCCCATTCAAATCTTTTTCCCACGCGTCACTAATAGCTCCGTTCTATTCACCAACAAAATGTTCTAGTTCAAGGTGACAATTTGTCGTTTTAGCTGGACCTAATTGTTCTAAGTTATTCCTCAGGACATTTTTAAATAAATTCCAGTTTGTCTTCGTAGGGTTCTCCAATCCTCAATTAGACTACTTAGGCTCGGAGACCCAAAAGTTATATCAAGGACTTCTTTTCTAAACCTAGTTACAAAAGTTGGGGTATTCCCTACATTAAATAAATCTAGATTTTTTTCAAGAATAAAGTCTAAAAGATACTCACCCCTTTGATTGATGTCGCTACTACCCCATGTTGTGTGGTGGGCGTTCACGTCGCAGCAAATCATCAGCGGTGTTCTTCTTTGGCTGCAGTACTCAGCTAGTTTCCTAACTTCCACTGGAGGTATGTTGTCGTCATCTCCAGCGAAGTAGGCAGATGCTATAATTAGGGTGCGGGGGTTGCCCTCGATGTTTCTTTGGGCCTGGATCGGTACTAAATCCCGCGTCATAAATTCGGAAAGACATATAAAGTTAATATTTTTTCTTATTATTATGCATGCTCTGGGTGAGGCTTGCCTCGTGTCCCATATTACCTGTGAGTCTTTATTATTAAGACCCCTTACTTGATCCCTGTTTATCCAGGGTTCCTGAACCAGCACCAGCCCTAGGTTGTCCTTAACAAACCTTCTTGCTATGACGGCCGAAGCCGCCTTTGCGTGATGGATGTTTATTTGGGCTATTTTGGTGCCGTTCCCGCGTCCAGTCATCTTGTTTAGTTTTTGGGGGCAACTGCCCCCTCATCCGCCAGCAGATGATCTTCTTCCTCTTCCGTGGGAAGTATTTCTTCCAGGTCCTCTGGAACGGGAGAGAGGTCCATGCCCCCTAGATCTCCCTCTATTTCCATCTTCGAAGGCTCATCCTCTATGACCAGGATTTGACGGTCAGTATCTTCATCTTGGGGTGTGGGTAGGGATAGCTAGGGATATTTGGTTTAGGATGGTAGGTAATGTGTGAGTTGTGGGGATTGTGGCGGGTAAGTTTAGGTCATGGGTAGGGAGTTTTGGTTGGGATGGTTGAGTTTGGGAGCTGGATGGGTGGTTTGCATCAGAGGAAGTTGCGGAGGGACTTGTTTTAATGGGTACCTGGTTCTCCGTTGGCTTTTGTGTCATTTTGTTCTCATTTGGCTTTTTGAGGCCTGACACATATATTTTGCCAAATTTATAGTGGAGTTCATGGTTCTCCCTTGTGATAGTATCTGCCGATCGGCCGTCAATCCCGATAACAAGCAGTTGCCCTTTTCCTTCCTCTTTGCTTCTCAATACTCTAAACGCTTGGACATTTAGTCCGTCGTTTTGGGCTTGAATGAGGGCTAGGGACTTTTTGTCATCTTGGCCGATGCTTCTCGGGAGGAAGAGCGTAATCGTGTGCATCTTTGGAATGTCTTCTCCATAGCATGAGGTTATTTTTATGCCTTTCCACGATTTGAGTTTTGAGGCTCTATCCCTCAACCAGTCTGCAGTTTCTTGACCTGCGCAATTGACCACCAGTAGACCATTTCTGAAATGAAGGCCTTCAAACTTGAGCTTATGCTCATATCCGATGGAGACACTTCATCTATGATGGCTTCCTCAAGTACGGTAAGGTCATCTGAGCTCAATGTAACTTGAGGGTATTCTTCAGGAAGTACAGCTATTCGCACTGTTTTTGTCGCGCTTGCGTACGTCTGCTGCCTTTGAGTACTCGATTCATGGACGGTATGTGTTCCCGCTGCCAGTGAATCCACCATTTTTTTTTTCTTTGTGTCTAGCCTTTGGGGAGGAGATATATGGGTACTGTTCCTCTTACCCTGTTGGCTGGTTTCGGGACCACTGTTTGCTTGGGTTTTCCTCTCATCCACTCTTTTCCTGGCATCTTGGGAGGTGTTGTGCCCTGCATTTGGATGACTTGACACAACCTGAGTTGAACTCACTCAAGCCATTGCACTGTGTCGAAACTATATTGCTGTCCCATGCAGGGCACAACAGAGGTCATGCCCTCACCAATGAATCTAAGAAACCATCTGGTGGCTGCTCCATAACCAACAACCAACAACCAACAACCAACAACCAACAACCAACAACCAACAACCAACAACCAACAACCAACAACCAACAACCAACAACCAACAACCAACAACCAACAACCAACAACCAACAACCAACAACCAACAACCAACAACCAACAACCAACAACCAACAACCAACAACCAACAACCAACAACCAACAACCAACAACCAACAACCAACAACCAACAACCAACAACCAACAACCAACAACCAACAACCAACAACCAACAACCAACAACCAACAACCAACAACCAACAACCAACAACCAACAACCAACAACCAACAACCAACAACCAACAACCAACAACCAACAACCAACAACCAACAACCAACAACCCAAGTAACAATTTAATTTTTATAAAGGCCAATAGAAGCTATTTTCTTATTTCTATAACAACTGTAATCAATCTTTTAGAAACCTATTTGGCGCACATAAGCGAAGTTATAACTCTTCATAAACAGTTTGGATAAGGCCTGGTGAAGGCTTTGCAATGGAAACAAAACTTTGCTACGAAAGGCTTTTTGTTTCGCTAAATAGTTGTCACAAGACTTCCTTAAGATAGCAATAGTTTCTTTTTAAGTGTTTCGCTAAGGACTAACAAAAGTCATTACGGAAATCTTACCGAAATAAAAAAATTCAAATAAAATTTAAATTAATTTTTTTAACGCCTTTTTTCTTAAATTTTTTTCTTTATCTTTTATTTCGATTAATTTTTTCTGAGACCATATTTTCTCCGTTCAAGTGCTCAGTTTCTTCAATGCCTTTTCTGAAAACTAGATATTTAATTTAATTATTATTGAAAAAGCTTACTTGCCTCAACCAGGGATCGAACTTGCAACCCAACGCACCCCAGTCAAACATTCAATTTTTTTTTTTTTTTCAATTTAATTCAATTTTTATTTTTAATTCAACTTATAACTACTTAAATGCTAGACAAAAACCTTAAAAACTAGCTTACAGAATAACTTAACTAACTTACTGGCCCCATACGGGCGCTCTAAATTATACTATAACTATATATTAAAAATGCCTTTGGGCGTAAAAACTAACTTAAATTAAAATTCAAAATTACTTAAAACTAAACGAGAAAATTTTTTTTTAAAAAACTCGTTTTTCAAGACATTTATTTTATATTTTATATAAAAAACTTAAAACTACCCTTTACCTAAATAAAACTAAATTAACCTAAATAAAACTAAAATATACGTAAATATACGTAAAAACTTAAAACTACTTAAAAATACTTAAAATAACTTAAAACTAGAACAGCCACCAGCAGCTTTTTTTTTTTTTTTTTTTTTTTTTTTTTTTTTTTTTTTTTTTTTTTTTTTTTGGTGCAGCAGCCAATGCATATATGCACACACGGTTATCAATATGTATATATTGATATATACACATATTGAACAGCGCCAAATGCACATACACACCAACAAATGCAGTTTATGTGTTTTATATTTTTTTTGGTGCCACCACTGTCCTACATAAATATACCTATACTACTTAAAAATACGTAGGTCGGCCAAGGCAACAACTTTGACTAACCATCAATATCAAGGTGGTCACCCAACCACCAGTATTTTCGAACTTGCTTATAAAAGTCCCTTTTGTCCCGAAGGGGCACAGCTCTACTGAACCGCAGACGCTCTGCTCCGTTCCCAGAGTCGACGTCTCGACCATACAGGATTCGCCGATCCACAGTTCTACGGCCGACGTGGTAGATTAACGGAACCGCCAATCTATCCTGTATCAGCCCCCGACTGTCTAAATAGAGGAATGTCTCGGGCGGGATGAAACCGTTAAGACAAACGCTCTCGCACTATATTCGTTGTTGGGGTAATAAGCCCCGAAAATAAGTCCATTGGCTGAGGTCATCGCTCTTGCAATGTGACCCCGAATCAGCTTAATTAAAAAGTTATCTATCCTGTTTATATTGGCCCCGTTGTATAAGACCTCGTTGGCATAATAATGTTTGTACTCCGACTCTGGTGTTCTGTGTAATCCAAGACAGGTCCTAAGACACTGCCTCTCAAACACCCGAATCTTTTCCATTTGAGATGGGGCAACGTTAAACCACACAGGGCACCCATAGGCAATCATCGGCCGGATGAGGGCCATGTAGCAAATCACCTTCACCCTGTTTTCAAGGCGGCTGCTATAAAACAACCGTCTTGTCAGAGCAAACGCTCCCCTAGCTCTGGCCAGAGCAGCATCTATATGTCGATTGAAATATAGATACTGATCTAGCCAGATACCAAGGTACTTTACTACATCTTTACTCGCAAGTTGATGTCCACTTGGTCCAACGATCACTAGATTTCTCCAGTTCTTTCTTGTATCCCTAGAAGCCTTAGACAAAGGGGTTCTAAACAGGATAGTTTCTGATTTCTGAAAGTTAATTTTTAACTTCCAGTCATCACAATATCGCTGAATCTTGTCGAAGTCACGCTGCAAGAGAATTCTGATGACTTCAACTTTTGGACCCGTCCTGTACGCTACAAGGTCATCGGCATACGCAATCGCATGAGTGAGACTACCTATCAGATCGCTGGTGTAAATACTAAAAAGAATCGGCGAGTTCACAGCTCCTTGCTGTAGACCGTTTTTAATATCAAATGTTGTGGTAGAAGTTACATTGCCACTTTTGACAACAAACTTTCTACCATTGAGCATGTCATGAAGCATATATAACAGTGGTTTACTAATGCCAAATCTGGTTAATTTCAGATAAAGACCCTCTAACCATACGGTGTCGAAAGCCTTCTCTAAATCAACAAGAACGGCACCTGTGCATTGATTTTTCGCTTTGTTCCATTGAACATCAGAAACTAACTTAGACGCAGCATGAATAGTGTCATGTCCCGCCTTAAAGCCAAACTGATTGTCTGGAATAATATTCTTGTCCTCAGCCCACTTGAACAGAGCTCTATTGAGAATCTTTTCGAATACCTTACTGATACTTGGAAGAAGACTTATCGACCGAAGATTTGCCGGATTGGAGCTGTCCTTTCCCTTTTTGGGGAGAGGATGGACCACAGCTGTTTTCCAACTCACTGGATAATATGCATTATTCAATGCGTTGTTGAACAGTGTGGTATAAATGTCTACTGCTTCCTGAGGGAGATGTCGTAAAACAATGTTGGGTATACTATCGACCCCCGCAGATTTCTTTTTCTTTAATGTTTGAAAAATTAACTGAAGTTCTACCTTCGAAATTAACAATGAACTGGGTCCATTTCGCTCGGCGATGGTGGCGTTTGCCAAGTTTTCGTCATTGAACCCGGTGAAACCAGTATTCTCAGATCGCCATTGCGTTATGTTATTTCCAAGGTAGAAGTTGTGCAGTAAGGCTCTGTTCTCCAGGTCATGATTCGGACGAATGCAAGCATTCACCTTATACACTTGCTGGAAAGCAGCCCCTACAGCTTCTACCTTTTCTTGAGGATCTTCTATCATATAAAAATTCTCATCGAAAACGGCATCTTCCGGATCAATTCCCGCAATCGTTAGTAGGTCTTCGTTATCTGTTGTCCTCTGGAGTTTAAGACATGGAAGATCGTTTTGATCATTTCTTCTAAATATCTTATTTATTTGGGGAAACATACTAGGGTCGCTAGAATTAACAGCCCGAATTCTGTTATCCCAATATAAATTAATAGATAATCTATAGTTTTGTCTAATCAGAACGTTAATGTTTTTGATCGACGACTTCAATGTCCTAATCTCCAGATCACGTGTGTCCGTGAAACGTCTATAAAGAAGTTTCAACCTAGTCAGCAGTCCACTTTTTTGTCGGTGTAGTGCGTCGATTATCGCGTTCTTGTATAAACCAGTAGGGTCTTGTTCCTTATATTTTGGGATTGTTTTGTCCATAGTTCGTTTTATAGTCGTATCCATTTGAGTCAGAAACCCGTCGATCTCGAGGTTCGTCAGGTTTCTGTTATTTGGTGGAGAAATGTCATCGGAACGTATTTCTCTTGCCAAGGCGTTGGAGAAGCGTGGCCAGCGCGTCTTACTGAAATTGTAAGAGTGCACAGGCACAAACTCATCCAACTCCACAAGTTCGCTCGAAAAGCTGTATTACGGTGGCAAGTCCGCAGTGATCACTGTCGTATTCAATCGTTCGTAAACAGTTTCTTGTCTGTTGATTTGTTACGTCAGTTATAACTAGTCGTGAGTCAAGCAGTAAAAGATCCAGAAAACTACCACTTCTCGGAAATGACGGTCTATCTGTAGCCAGAAGGTCGATCCTACACTCAACACTGTATCGACCCATCCAATTAAAAAGATGGTTCCCTCTAGGATTTTGTATTTGGTTTCCCCAATCTACATATTTGGCGTTTAAGTCCCCTGCCATGAGATAATAATTCTCATCCAAGTTCAGCCTTAAGCATTCGAAAAGTTTTTCGAGCTCTGCGATAAAATTAGCTTGCTGAGGTGCGTCAGGTGCGTACACTGCGATTGCGTATATTCTTTTCCCCTGCTGGAGAGGAATGCAAACGATGCAGGCTTCTAGCAACCCGAATCTTCGCACTTCACTATTATATATAACTTTATGTTTAATGCCCTTACGTATGAAGATTGCGACCCCACCCCCTTGTGAGGAGTTGGGCCGATCCCTTCTTACGATATTGTAATTTTTATTAGTCAGTTTGTGTTTCTGGTTTAGCTTAGTTTCGCTAGCCATAAACACATCAGGACTTTGGTCTTGCAGCAAATGAAAGAGGTTTGCTCTACGTTCGGTCCTAATCAGCGAATTTACATTCACAGCTAGGATCTTAAAGGGTCGCTCAGGCAGCGCGCCTTTAACCATTTCGCGTTGCCGGCAGAATAGAGTAGAGGTAATCCACCCTAGCCGCCTGCTCCCTGATCTGTTTTTGCACGTCGGTTAACTGACCATGAATAGTCAGCAACACCTGCATCAGATCTGCCTCTGGCACAGGAGCCGTAGGCACTTGGACCTGTTTGGCTACCTGTGGTTGGGTCTGTACCGTGTTTCCCTTTCCAGACGCGATTTGGGCGTAAGAAATTGCGGGATTAACGGAAGTTGTTTTTTGGCGTACTTCAGGGCGTCTCACCTCAACTGTTTTCTTTTGGGCTTTGTTTTGCCTTATCTCCTGAAACTTCGGACATCCCCGATAGTTTGCGGGGTGCCCGGAGCCTCGGCAGAGAGCACATTTTAACTGGGTCATATCTGTGACCCTATCTTGCCCGAGTTTACACTCCACTGTTTTGTGGGTATCTCCACATTTAACACAGACTGGGTCCATACCACAGTTAACTGCAACGTGTCCGAACCCTTGGCAGTTCATGCATTGAAGCATGTCTTTCTGCTTATTTAGTTTTTCCCATCGTACAACTTGGTAATCCAGGACTGTTATATTCCTTAGACCACTCAATTTGCTTTGGGGCGAGAGTTGAACTAGGAAAAATGGTAAATTCCGTTTCTCCCGTCTGGCTTTGACTGTGGTGAACGGTCTGACCCCGATAAACTCGAGATCGTCGCTCGCCACTTGACGGAGCTCAGCTAAGAGCGCCTGCGGATCCGTAGAGGATTCGATACCCTTCAGGAGGACTGTTTGAAGCTTGTCTTCCTTCGGGGTGAAACTATAGTATTCTGTTCTAGTTTGGGACAGAAGGTCTTTCACTTTTTTGTAGTGCTCTAAAGATGAGCACTGAATGGAATGCCTGTCTGCGTTAAGCCGCTTAATTATGAAATTGTTGCCTATGACCGACCTACATATTTCAATTGTGTCTTTTAAATGCATTTTATAAGTATTAATAGGTGGCACCTTACCTTTCTTTGCTTGTGGCTGTTGCTGTTGTTGCTGTTGTTGTGACTGCTGCTGTTGTCTCTGCTGCTGTTGCATCGGCTGCTGTTGGGTCTGCTGCTGTTGTGACTGCTGTGGTTGTTGCTGTTGCGGTTGTTGCTGTTGCTGTTGTTTCTGTTGCTGTTGCTGCTTCTGTGTCTGTTGTCGTTGCTGTTGTGGTTGTTGTTGTTGTTTTTGTTTCGCTTGCTGTTGCTGAGGCTGATGCTGTGGTTGCTGAGACGGTTGTTGTGGCTTTTGAAGCTGTTTCTGTGGCTGCTTCTTTGACTGCTGCTTCTGAGGCTGCTGCTGGTCTGGGAGTGGTTTTTGTTCCTGAGGAGGCTGCTGTTGTAGCGAAGCTTGCTCTTGGAGCGCTTGTTGGCGGGTGCGCTGCTCAAGAGCAACTATGCGCTCCTTCTCCCGTCTTGCCTCCTGCTTCTTCTTGAGCGCTTCAACCAGCTCAATGAGCGAAGAGATCTGCTCTGTCAGGGCCTCAATCTGCTGATCCTCTTCCTCGTCGGACAGCTCAACTACCTCGCCACTGACGTAATGTCCTTCTCCTTCCACAGACATGTAGGAGATGTCATCCGCATTATCGTCAGCGGCGTTTTCTTCGCCGGTTAGACTGGCGTCCTTAACATTTGGATTGACGGCGGCGATCACTCCGTCAGCCTCTTTGACGTGCCTGTCATCCACCTCCGCTTCATCGTCGCCTTCTGCGTTCTTGTCGTTGTCGTCATCGTCGTTGGAGGAGCTATCCAGCTGCCTCTGTATTTTTGCCTGAGCAGAGGCCTTGGCTGAACGTCCGCGCCCTCCTATTTTCTGCGCTGCTTCCACATCTGAGGTACTCTTTTTAACTATCAGGTTTGGTTTGTACCTGATATAGCGCCTTCTTTTAAGAGGATCTTGTTCTTCGGCACATGCCGGTCCTGGCTTTTTCCCTTTAATAGGGCTTGATGTCTTTGCAGTTGCTATGCTGCTGGTACCGACCTCGGCACGTGCCGATGACGATGTTGTTGTAGTTGTCGTTGCTGTTGTTGTTGTTGTTGCCACTTTGGGCTTAACTGGTCCTGCTGCTGCTGCTGCTGTTGTTGCTGCTTTTTGGGCTTTGGACTGCCCTGATACAGTTTCTCTTTCAGCTTGGCCTGATGGCCCCGCTATTTGACTGTCGGATGACACATCACCTGATGTTCCTCCAACTGTCTTCCTTGTTGTTGGGGGACCATCTTTCGATGTCCCCGTTGGTTTTCCCATCTGCTCTTCTTGTTGTTGCTGCTGTTGTTTCCTTCTCTTTGAAACCTCCTGCCAGAAATTATTTAAAAAAAGGCCTTGCCCGGGGTGAGAATCGAACCCACGACCTTCCACTCTGAAATCTGCTCCTCTACCACCTAGGCTAACTTGCCACTTGGTTTTGGTAGATCTAACTCACTACTATACGCACTCGCGTCTCTACTTGAAATTTACACTGTGAAAGCCGCCAACGATGTGCACTCTTCCACGGTTGCTGAACGACTCCAGTCAAACATTCATCCACCAGGCCAATGTTATGTATACAGAACGAAGATCGAATTTTAACCAGTTGATACCATGTAGGTACCTACTTTGTACTACAGGAACAGATATGTAGCTATACAGTTCGATTTAAAATTCAGCATAAGCAGTTTTTTTAATTTATAATTATTATATTAACTGCCTGTTGGTAAAATATAATAGAAAGCCTATTTGGCGCAAAATATCCCTTTGATAATATTTTTATTCGAGCAGTTGTGTTCATAAGGAAATTAGTTTTCTTTAGTTTGTCATCAACAACTAAGCGAAGAGATAATTTTTTTATGTGAGCTATAACAAACACACCAAGTGGCATATTTTCCAAGTGGTATTGCAATAGCTTTCTTAAGGGAACTATAGTTTTCTTTAGTTTGTTGTTAAATACTAAAAGAAGAGATACTTTTCTTATGTGAGCTATAGCTGTCATTAACAAAACAAACCACCTGTCATATTTTCCATGTGGTATAATTATGTACGCGAGTAATAGCTTTCTTAGGGGAACTATAGTTTTCTTTAGTTTGTTATTAATACTAAGAGATGAGATACTTTGTTTATGTGAGCAATAGCTTTTATTAAGAAACAAATCAATGTAGGCACATTTCAACGTGTATCTATGTACTTTTATGCGAACAATAGCTATCGTTCGGAAATTTTGTGCAAAATAAAGTGTTGTGTTATTGTGTATCTTTTAATATTAAAATTTAGTAAATCGTGAAAACTAATCGTGTCTGTACACATGACATTTTGACGAAACCTAAAACCAATATAAAAAATAACTACTACCTGGCGCGGGGAATGTGACAACGACTGCATATAGCCGCATTAAATGTTTAGCAACCTTAAAGAAGTCTTGTGATAACTCTATAGAAGTTATATGGGTTATCGTAAATTTATATATAATAAATTCGACGTATCAACATTATCTTACAATAAAACGTTTTAAAATTTATTATTGTATATAACTAATAATTATATTTTATAAAACAATGATGGACTTGAATAAATAAAATTCTAAATCACACGTTTTTAATTTGGAAGAAATTATTTTGACTGTTCGAATTGCTTCGATTAACAAGCCTTTTCATTGATTTCGAGTATAAAGCTTTATACAAGCCTTTACATTTAGATTTTGTCTGACTAACTTTGACAAACCTTACAGCGACCTTATGAAAAGCGATTGTATCGTCCCTCCGTATGGCTCGCGAGTATTTTCTGCCAAATGCTTTAAGAAAGCTATTATTTAAAAATTTAAATGAAAAACAGTTAACATCTTTAAATAAGCCTTATGACTACACTAAAGAAATAATAGCTTACTAATTTTTTGAAATTGTACCTTACACAAGTAAAATTGTTAGTTGGGAACCAACAACCAACAACCATTAACCAACAACCAACAACCAACAACCAACAACCAACAACCAACAACCAACAACCAACAACCAACAACCAACAACCAACAACCAACAACCAACAACCAACAACCAACAACCAACAACCAACAACCAACAACCAACAACCAACAACCAACAACCAACAACCAACAACCAACAACCAACAACCAACAACCAACAACCAACAACCAACAACCAACAACCAACAACCAACAACCAACAACCAACAACCAACAACCAACAACCAACAACCAACAACCAACAACCAACAACCAACAACCAACAACCAACAACCAACAACCAACAACCAACAACCAACAACCAACAACCAACAACCAACAACCAACAACCAACAACCAACAACCAACAACCAACAACCAACAACCAACAACCAACAACCAACAACCAACAACCAACAACCAACAACCAACAACCAACAACCAACAACCAACAACCAACAACCAACAACCAACAACCAACAACCAACAACCAACAACCAACAACCAACAACCAACAACCAACAACCAACAACCAACAACACTAGTGAAATTTGACGTTTTAAAGTAAATCGCCCTTGTTCCTTCGGCACTACAGGGGGAGTATCTGTGGCGACTTCATCACAACACCAATTTTCACTTCCAGGTAGAGCCACGTAATTCAAAAACTTAGTCCAACAGCGTGTTCATCTCAGAAATATTCGATTCCTTGGCTTGCTAATGTTTAGACAAACTACGCAGAAAAATCTTCAATATCATCCTAAAAACTTCAAATATATTTTAATTCAACTACTATTGTTTTTCTTAAGTTTAATGATAATTAATAAATAGTTATTGTGAAGTTTAATTGTTTAATTGGCGACAAACTCGTTAAAGCTGTTTGTATGAAAATTTCAACCGACTGGCGGTCCATATCTAATATGTCAATGGCCGGTGGTTTCTTTCAAATAATCATCAGTCCATGTATACTACGTCAATGGTGTAAGCATTTGAGTACGTATTCTCATAAATATCAAGATGGCATTTCGTTGGTCCTTCAATTAAAAAAAAACTTCGTTTTATATAAAATAAAAATTCTCGATTGGAAGTTAAGTGTAGTACATTGGAAAATATTATTCTTATCTATATAAAATCGAATAAAAGAATTTTTTTATAAATTGAGCTTATGTATATGCTTTTGCTAAGCAAGAAATCAACCCCACCATCAGGTAATTTTTATTTTGGGAATTTACATTTGTATCCAAATATTAAAAAATTGTAAACTTGCTGCTATAGTAAATTCCATATAATGTTATTCTAATTACATAATGGTTTAATAACAAATATGAATTTATTATATACCTATTTATATCGAGTGTTAGTATTCACTATGGCAGAAAACTAACTCAAACTGGCTATTGTATACTGTATGTATGTTATCCTAAAACGCTACATTTTCATTACCCTGATTATAATTTTTGGTTCCCAATGTAAAATGACATTGGTTTTGTAATTTCGAATTTGATGCAACCAAATAGAATTGATCAGTTTTCTTTGCTGAATTAATGAAATCTGTATAACTACGAACCACTCATTGGGGGCAAAATTTTTACTCATTCCCGCACATGCAACTTTGTTGCTAGGCTTTCCGTAAAAATATTGAAACAAAATTTCGACTAACAAAAATCTGGAATGCAACAATCTATTCGTGCTCGCCAATTGTAACCTGTCTCCAAAATCTAACTAATATTATAAATGTGAAAGCATATTAAAAACGAGAATGTCTGAAACTGAACGGATCTGGATGAAATTTTTTACAGAGATACTTAAAGTCTGAAACGGTGCTACGTTGAATTGCTCAGATCTTTGGTGTTTTAAAATTTAAAACATGTAAATTTTAGTACTATTATTAATGTGAATTTTTGTATGTACATATACAGTGTTGGCTAAAACTAATGCTATTGAATGAAATAGAACTTTGGTGTGGACATGCTTAAATTCGAATATATTTTAATATATTTATATATTGAAAAATGTTTTTTGGATCTTCCATATAAAAATAATAAATACAAAATCTTTAATTGATACCTAAAAAAAAAATAATATAAGAACAACAATCATGCAATGTATATTTTCCTGGACAAAACTAAAGGACAACAAATTATAGTTTTCCAATTAAATTCAGTATTAAATATTTTGTAGAAAAACCTTTGTTTTTATCACCGCTTTGCAGGTTCAAGGCGTATTAAGTTTTATTATCAGCCCTATTCTACTATTCACGTGGATCGTTGATTCACTAACCCATTCGATTCACTTTTGCCCTTCCTTTTCATTCTGCTATCCGTCGCGTGAACTACAATATCCTAAAATGGCACGAGTACGATAACTTTGGCGCCAAGAATTGATAACTGTTTTTTGTAGAACAGATCAATACAAGATTTTTTTACTTTGGGTGGGGGGGGGCCTATCTCCCTCCGTTTGGGCGGGAGGGGCAATTTTATAAAAACAGTGCCAAAAATTTAAAACAAATATTAAAAAATAACGGTAATACTTACAACTAAGTTTTATATCATTTTTTAAAGCCAATACTTTTTTCTATTAGATGTTTTTTAAATCAAGAGAAACCTATGCAGTCTTTGAAAAAACCGACTTTAAACTCAAAAATTGCGAAAAAAAGTTAAAAAAAAAATTCGAAGTGTGATTTTTCAAAACTGTAACATAAAATACTACTTTTTTTTATAAAATTCGTTGCTCATATTAATTTTAAATCATAAACTGAAAACAAAATGATTTTATGTTTTCTGGTTTTGAAAAAAATTTTAAGTGTGATTTTTCAAAACTGTAACATAAAATACTACTTTTTTTTTATAAAATTCGTTGCTCATATTAATTTTAAATCATAAACTGAAAACAAAATGATTTTATGTTTTCTGGTTTTTGAGAAAATGGAAAATTATTAAAACAACTTTTAAAAAAAAAAGTAGTATTTTATTTTACAGTTTTGAAAAATCACACTTCAAAGTTTTTTTTTACTTTTTTTCGCAATTTTTAAGTTTAAAGTCCGTTTTTTCAAAGACTATGCATAGGTTTCACTTGATTTAAAAAACATCTAATAGAAAAAGTATTGGCTTTAAAAAAAGATTTAAAACTTAGTTGTAAGTATAACCGTTATTTTTTAATATTTGTTTTAAATGTTTAGCACTGTTTTTATAAAATTGCCCCTCCCGCCCAAACGGAGGGAGATAGACCCCCCTACCCATAGTAAAAAATGCTTGTATTTAACTGCTCTACAAAAAACCGTTATCAATTCTTGGCGCCAAAGTTATCGTACTCTCCCCCCTAAAATTGTTTGACAGCTGTTTTCTATTCAGAAGTTTCAACATATATATATATTTTTTTTTTTACACTATCAGATCTTATTCAAATGGAGCTTAAAGCAAGCATCAGCAGATGAAAGAAGATTTGCCAACACATAAAATGTGTCCCACTGGCTCATCACTTAGTGCAGGTTTTAGTTGTTAGTAGGCACAATGAAACAAAAACAAAAACACATGTACATAAAAACATGAAAACATATAAAGACAAAATTACACAGAAACATTTAGGATCGTGGAGCACTGGTTCTGAAGATAGTTTTTAAATTACTTTTATTTAAATTAAAATCCAACACACCATTGTTTAAGTTATATAACTTACTCAGGCTCATGCATGCCATAATTGGTTCTGTGATGTTCAATATTAAAAAGCTCAGATCTTCGAAGGTGGTACGACCGTCCGCGGAAGTTAAAACCAATTAAGGCTAACAGGTCCGACGAATCAATTTGTCCAGAGATAAGTTGATGCAGAAAAATTAAGTCATTGTTTACTCTACGTTGATATAATGATTGTATCTGCAAAAGCCTTATCCGATGCTCATATGGTGGCAGGTTATAAGGATCAGCCCATGGAATTCCTTTAAGAGCAAAGCGAATAAAATTATGCTGGACTGATTCAATACGTTTCTTATGGATTTCATAGAAAGGGGTCCATACTTGTGAGGCATACTCAAGATGCGGCCTAACATAACAGTTATACAAAGAGAGGGTAACGTATGGATCGTTAAATTCCTTTGCCCACCGTTTTATGAATCCAAGCATAGAGTTCGCCTTTTTTACAATAAAGTTAACATGTTCAGAAAATTCTAGATTAGCACTGAAATTAACTCCCAAGTCCTTAAAACTAAAAACACGACTAATTTTATTTTATGTTATACAATATTCAAAATTACTTGGAACTTTTTTCTTTGAGAAAGTAATAGTTTGGCATTTTATAGGATTAAGAGTTAACCCATTTTTATTACACCAAATACTGAAACTATCAAGATCACCCTAAAAGAGTATGATCATTGGGAGATTTGATTGATTTATAAATTTTCATATCATCTGCAAATATGAGAATCTCACTAAAGCGTATAAAAGAAGAAACATCATTTATAGCAAGAATAAATAAGAATGGAACCAAATGGCTTCCCTGGGGTACGCCTGAATGGGCAACGAAAGTATTAGAAAGGGAATTTCTAAATTTAACCTGGTAAGTTCTATTTTTTAGGTAGGATTTGATCCATGATATAAAAAGAGTAGGGAAACCGTATGCTTGCAGTTTAAAAACAATAATATTATGACTGAGTTGGTCAAATGCTTTAGAAAAATCTGTGTATATACAATCAACTTCAAAACCACCTTCTATTGCATTTGAACAATTATGTGAAAAGGTAAGAAGGTTTGTAACAGTAGACCTTTTCGGCACGAAACCGTGTTGCTGTTTACATATAATGTTCTTACCAAAGAACAAAAGGCTTTCACATACAACCTGTTCAAAAAGCTTAGGGATATAGGACAATTTAGAAATAGGTATATAGTTCTTGATGTCAAATTTGTCTCCTTTTTTTAAAACAGGAATGAGAAATGATTTCTCCCAGAATGACGGAAATTTCCCAGACTTTAACGAAAGCTCAAATAATAATAATAATAATAATTTTGGTTGATTATTTTCTAAAAACCAACAAATAGAAATAAATTGAACTTTTTTCCACTTCAAAATAGAATAAGAGAAAACTGAAACAGAAAAGTACGTAAAAACATAAGAAAATAAAAAACTATTTATTGAGCTGCCGGATGAAATGTGAGTTGATAGGTATATTATTGAATCGATTTTTGTTTTAGGGGTGTCGAAAGTCAGCCGGTAGAATCAAAGGACTGTATCTTTGATATCCTTTCTTTTCCATAATATAAACACATCGAATATTTTTGCTTTATTTGGAATTTTCTATTTTTCTACTTTCAAAATCTAATTCAGTTGACAGAATAAGAGAAAATTGAAACAGAAAAGTACGTAAAAACATAAGAAAATAAAAACAATTTATTGAGCTGCCGGATGATATGTGAGTTGATAGGTATGTATATTATTGAATCGATTTTTGTTTTAGGGGTGTCGAAAGTCAGCCGATAGAATCAAAGGACTGTATCTTTGATATCCTTTCTTTTCAATAATAAAAACACAACAAATATTTTTGCTTTATTTCGAATTTTCTATTTTTCTATGTTCAAAATCTAATTCAGTTGACAATAATAATAATAATCTCAAAATAAAAAAATCTCTAAAAAGTAACAAACAAGTAAACTAACAAAATTCCATGCTACATAACTACATCGTTAATTGGCTACACGCTTTTATATCCTCATTTATCCTCGCTGCCGCTTTTACACAAGGGCTAAAAATGTTAATAATCTATTATTTATAATCAAATATTCTGAATTAAGCAACAAAATTGTTTTTACTTACATACCTTAAAAGATACATGAACAATTGAACAGATCCGGAGCATTTTATTTGCGGATCTGAATTGTATGGAGAGAGTGCGTTATTATTGATGTAAGTCTACATTCACACCGCATGAATAGCAGAATTAAAAAAAGTGAAAATTCAATAGCATGAATAGCAGAATAGGGCTGTATGAGTCATTTAAGAAATCCTCAAACAAAAAAAAAAGTGGTAATATAAATAAAAAGCTTAAATATGTCAAAATGTGTAATAGGTCCATGTTCCACTTTTGCCGGTTTGCCGAACCGAAATAAACAAACAGATTTTCCTTGCAGCTTATAGTCCGGTCAATTTAGACATTCGAAGTTACCTAAATTCTCACCAAGCTGAAAATCGGTAAAATGATCTACAATTTTTGTTTGAAATATTTTTATGATAAAACTTACCGTTTTGCTGAAACTCATTTTTTTACCTTTGACCTTGAATAAAATTTTTTCCTTACAGGGGAAAAATGGGGAACTTTCAAATTTTGTTTTTAATGATATTTCAAACAATCTTACCAATTTTCAGCTTGGTAACTTTACTCTTATTTTTTGGTCTAATTTGACCGGACTATTACACCTCCCACTTAATGGCTGTGACAAAATTTTTGTGTTAGAAACATTTGCAACAAAAAAAAATTAATTCAAAGTTCAATTTGTGTCTATTATTCATAAGAAGGTTGAGTGTGAGAGCAAGTGTTGCATTTTTTTTTTCAAAAATGTGAACTATCGAGATCGCTTCAATAGCACTCATTATTGGTGGTTAAATGAAACCTTAACACTCCCACAAACAGGTTTAGATGTAATTCCTTCTTCATCTTTTGTAAACACGGTAGGAAGACCAAGAAAAGGCTTTGATGATTGCTGTACAAAAACCAAGAAGAGGAAAGAAAGTACAAAACCTTTTAGATTCGTTTAGCGTTAAAGAAATTTTAACTGCGAATGAATTAAACCTTAAGAGAGCATGAAAAGTTATATGCTATCGCAACTAAGCGATTGTCAGTTATATGTTCTCCAAACAGAGGTTTGTTTATTTTGAAATTTAATTCAAATTAGAATGTCGTCTTTTTGTAGCGTTTATAAGGTTCAATTCTAAGAAAAACACTGGAAACTACTTTTTTTTTTGCTTTATTTCAATATCTGCAGAGGAAGCGTCAAAAATGATAACAGACTCAATGTTCTCTACTCATCAATAAGATGATTTTTTACTTACCATGGTCGACGGCAAAATGTGTACTGCTATGTCATCTTCTACGTCTTCATTACAAACTTGTTATATTTGTTCTGCAAAACATTTTGAAATGAACAACCCAGTAAATCTTTCGAGGAAGTCTCCAGACCAACTATCAATGTCCTTCGGATTAAATCCCTTGAGGTCCTATTTCATAGAAAACAAATAATTTTAACTTGCATTCTTCCAATCGGCCAACTTTCGGAAGAAGATGAAGAAGCCAGGAATACAAAAAATAGATAATTTAGAGAACTTTTTACCAACAAATTTCTCGAGTCGACAGAAACACAGACCTTCTAAAAAGGTTGTTAATATCATCAGATCCTTTTTTGACAAACATAAGATGCATCCCGAACAAAATACAAAAAAGTTGAAGACCTCCCAATTTTCAAACGAGTAAAAAACATTTAATTAGTCGGTTCTTTTATGTTGCTTTTTGTAAACAATTGTTATACAAATAAGTAAAAAAATATGAACAAAAACATTTATTTTTAAGCGTTATTATTTTAATCCTCCTAAATGAGCGAAATGTCACATGTGCGATGGAGACGCGCGCTTAATTCGGCGACTGATGAAGAACGAGAATTTTATCACTTTTTTTGTTTGACGATTTCTTAAATGACTCATAATAAAACTGAATTTATAACTCAAAAAGTTTTTGAAATAGCGGAATTTATTTTATTTACACAACACTGGAAAAGCAAATTATGTGTCCAGTTTATACAAGTTCCCTGGGAGAGACTAAAATGTGAAATATTTAATGACTGGAGATTTTCATTTCTTAACAAATGTTCAATTCCCGTTTTGGGATACATATTTTTTTACTCTTTGTAAATTTTTTTGAATTTTAAAATGCTTAATTATTTTTTTCTTTTCTTTTTAATTTTAAACAAAGAAAAGTCTTTTGAAGTCGCATATATTAACGCGCTCGATCGTGTAATAGTTTTTTTTGTTATTAAGAAATTTAATTTGATAATAATAATATATAAGGTTATTATATTAAAATACACCGTCGAAAAACAAAGATAAGGAACACCGCTGGAGCGATTGAATGCTGTGGCCACAATATTTGAAATTGCTGCGTGAGAACGGTAAGTTTTCTATGATCCTTTTCACTTTTTAAAATATAATACATTTTTATATATCAACTAGCCAGAAAGAAACCGGCGTTGCTCGGACACCAGAGGCTTGCAGCCTAGAGAGCCTCCTGATTTATTTATTATTCTATGATCAGACAATACGAAGCGAGCCGTTTTCAATTTGATCTCTTTTTCTACCCGCCTGGGGTCAAAATTAATTTTCTTCTAATTTGTCCAACTGCACAGTTTCAATTTTTTGGTTTGCTAATGTAATGTCAAATCGCATAATATTCTGAAAATGTTTAAATTGGAGTTCTACAAATGTAAAATGTATTACGTCTTATAACACTTTCTTTTTAAAGAGTTCATGGCTGAATTTCGCCACTGGAGGCGTATGAGCAAAAAACAACTCGAAAATTACTCAACTCCTCCATTACGATATTTATGCATCACCACCTGAGCGCTTTCTAATAATCTACTGTATAGGTTTATCAAGGTTAGATTTAACCTTTAAGATCTGGGTTATATGTCAGACCGTTGAAAAATATTAAATTTTGCAAGTTGTCACAAAATTTATAACAATAAATAGTGATTTTTAGGTAACAACAATATAGTATCTCTTTCTCGTTCGCAGAGCAGTGTCAAAATCAGTTGTATGCGGACAGCTGAACATTTTTTTTATCATTGGTGACAAATTGATTGAAAACAGAGTGGACATTTTTATGTAGTGCGCGAAAATTGTGAATAGTATATTATTTAACTTTTAAGTTACGGAAATCTCAAATTTCACAGGAAAAGAAGAGATTATTTATAAAACACTTACAAGATTTTAAATTTGACAGTTTGAAAAAAGTGCGATACAATTTTCAGTCTGTCATCCGCTCAGTGTGAGCTGTCATTTTATATTTCGACAAGATAGGGAGTTTTACCATCTTGTCAAATCTCACACTATGGAGAAGACAGATTGAAATATGTATCGCGCTTTTTTCAAACTGTCAAACTCAAGATCTTGGAGAAAACAATTTGGAAGTAATTTTTAAATGCGGTATTCTTTTTTTTGTGAAATTTGTGATTTCCGTGGCTTAAAAATTTATTTTAATTAGCAAAACCAACAATTTTCACAATTTTCGCGCACAAATCTTAAAAATTCCCGCTTTTGTTTTCAATCAATTTTTCAACAATGATAAAAAAAAAAATCAGCTGTTCACCATACTGCTGTTTTTGACAATTCTGTGAGAACGAGAAAGAGATATATAGTTGTTACCTAAAAAGCCCTATGGTAAAATTCCCTATAGCTCAATTTGTGAATCTGCCAAACCAAGTCCATCTAGTACTTTCAAAACAGGCCCATCTAGAATAAAGGCCTATGTTTATATGAAGTCTTGTGGTGTGAAGGACCTAGCTATACGAAAATATAGGAATGCAGCCACTACCGGTTAATAAGGCCTATTGACAGCTTTCGTGGAAACGATATGGATGCTGCCGTAAGGCACTGCTCCCTTTTCTAAGCATATGTAATTTTCGAGATTGTCATAAAATTTAAACAAAATGACAGTAAACAAAAATGTATCTGTTAAATGAAAAATGCGCCCATATTCAATAAGCAAAATACCAACATGTAATAATTAAAGTGATGCTTTTGACGTTTGCTGTGCGATAAATATAGGGGCTATAATCGGATCGAATAGGGCTTTTAGGTAACAACGATATACATCTTACTCGTTCGCACAACAGTGTCAAAATCATAAGTTCACGGATGACGGCTGAAATTTTTTTTATCAATTTTGACAAATTGAAAATAAATTATTTTTCGCGAATATTGTTAATAGTGTATTATTAAACTTTTAAATCACGAAAATCTCAAATTTCACTGGAAAAATAGATCGACTTTCTAAACTATTTACAAATTACTTGTTGCAAAATGTTGAGTTTGACAGTCTGAAAAAATATTGATACATATTTCAATATTGAAATATTTCATATTTCAATAAAACTTTACCACATTCATAATCCAAAAAGAATCTTTGTTTATTTCGAGCACCATTGGGTATGGGAGACTATGCGTGTGCTGCTGCAGTAGTCATGTTTGTACTAAACAGCAAATACAACTGACTACCCGTTGCGCGTTTCAACTTAACCATATATGTGTGGCGCTGCAGTTTGTTTTAAGCAGCAACGACAATTTAATGCTAATTCTGACTACATTTTGCACATTTCAACTTTATCAATACTCAAACAGCAAATACAATTTAGTGATAATGTTTAATACCTATTGCGCATTTCAACTTTACCATATAATATGTACGCGTGGAGTTGATAATATCACCAGCAGAGAGCTTTTTTTTTATATTCTCTACTGTACTGTCCATCAGTGGTAGATTTGATAGTTCGGCGAAATGCCAGTGAAATTATTTGTGAGGTCTCCCTAACACACCGACTCCACTTGATATCTGTATCGCATAACTAAATCTCTGATATCTATACCAGAGCATTTCTTTTTTCTTTGCTGGGCAATTCATGTCTTGATGTTTCATTGATGAAAGAGAGGTTGACTCGTCAACATTGCGGATAAACGACAAATTTCTTTCGATATTTTTTTGCTTTCCTTAGAAATAATGGTTTTTACTTTGTTAGTTAATAATTTAGATAGATAATTTAATGTTTTAGTTACTACACACTCATATAGTATATTTTATTTTTAAAGAAATGATGTTTATGTAATTTTAATTTTTGTTCAGCTAGGTGTGTACAATGTACAGGTTCCTACTTAAAGAAATTATTATTAAATGCATTTTCATAAATATATATTTATATGTCAACTTTTTTACTTGAAATGTACAAAACAACAAAAAATACAACCGAAAAGCAAGAGAACGAAGAGCAACGACCAGCATGAGAGACAAAAAATAATGAAATAAAATTATCATCTAAATAGAAAAAGGAAAAAAAAACATCTGTCAAATTTATATTAGACATCTTCGTCAAGACGAAATCTTAGAGAGAGATATCTGATATCCCAACATAACGAGAAACAACGCGACTCCATTGAATATTTCATTGCAGGATACACATTCTGAGAAAAAATTAGCTCGTGGAGTTGGCCTGTAAATATTGCCAAATAAAATGAAAACAAAGAAGAGATTTTCAAAAATAATTGAAAATTACTTTTATTTGCTGCCGTGAAAAGGTTTTTTTAATATTTAACCCTGTTTTAATAGGTATTTTTTCTTTCATTAAAGTAGCTTAAAGTGAGGCGAACAAATAAAAATAATTTTACATGTTTAATTTATAAATGAGTAATTTGTTGGTATGTATGTACTGTTGGACCAAAAGCTGAACATCCATACTTTCAAAATTACTCCTTTATACAGGGTGTCCCGCAACTCAACGTCAAGCGGGTACCGGGTGATAAGGTAGGTTATACCCGTACTGCATATAGAAAGAGAAAAAAAATTATCTTGCTGGGTTACGTAATAATAGCAATATTTAGAAAAATTATGAAAATCGGTACCCAGGCCCACATTTTTATGTACTGTGGTCACAAATGTTGATATTTTTCAGTGATTTTTTTTACGTTATCCTTAATAACCATGATACTGAATCGAAATACAAATACAAAATAAATATTGTAAGTTTTGCAAGAAAAATGAAGTTTGACTAAGTCATTTTTCAAACAAATTCTGTAAGCAAACTTTAATCATCATATTTAAAAAAAATTTGGACACTACCCACGGCAAGTTATTTAAAAAATTGGCCCATTTTATCAAGTTTTCAAAATACTTCAACACTTGCCACTTGCTGCTTCCATAATCATGTTACTAACATTTAAACCATTTTCGAGCAAGTAGAATTTAATTCCTTCAAAATATTGCTCAAGCTGCTTAAGTAGTTAACATACTAATAGTCGTGATCCCTGGGAGGTGATCCGGAGAAGGGCAAGGAGTACAAAGCCCCCAAAATGGGGCTTTTGGGGACTTACGCTTATACCACGGAAATAGTGCGTCGTAGCGATTTTTTTTTAAGAATAAACAAAAGCCCAATATGATGTGTTAAAGTTTGCATACAAACTTTGTTTAAACAATGACTCAGTCAAATTTAATTTTTCTTGCATAACTTACTATATTTATTATGGATTTCGAGATTGCATTCAGTAGAATGGTTATTAAGGATTACGTAGAAAAAAAATTACTGAAGAATAACAAAATTTGTGACCACAGTACATAAAAATGTGGCCCTGGGTATCGATTTTCATAATTTTTCTAAATATTGCTTTATTACGTAACCCAGCGAGATAATTTTGTTTTCTTTCTATTTGTAGTACGGGTATAACCTACCCTATCACCCGGTACCCGCTTGACGTTGAGTTGCGGGACACCCTGTATAGTAGTAAGGATAGTATAAGGATAAGGATTATTATTGATATTTTTTGGGAAGGGTTGTTTTGAGGGGATATTGTAATATTTAATTTTAGTTAATTTTGACGAGATAAAAGAGGATTGGAAATCCTACCTTTGTTTTCTCGCTTAGCTTCATATAGAAGCTCCAATAGATTTTTTTTTATTAACGTAATTTGAATTAAGTACATAATGAAATTGTATAAGCTTTAAATATATTAAACTAAAAAAATTATTTAAAATTTTTTATCATCAATAAAAATTGTAGATTTTTATGAATAATAATTTAAAATTATTATTATTCTAATTAAATTTTTAATAGAGGGATGAGGGGGTAAGAAGGGGAATGGAAAAGGAAATGAGTAGATGAAGATGCCAGTAATGGGGCATCTAAGCGGATATGATGCCATGGTTGGGGGGTAGAGACTATTTTCCGCAGGCGGTAACACCATTCGCCATATAAGACTGGTATATTTTTTCTGTGATGGCTCTTATGGTCGAAGAACCCACTCTGCTTAACTGAGCTAGCTAAGTGGGATAATACGAGCACTTACCAACGCCAACAAAAGAGTTCGTTACAAATGGCGCCCAACGTGGTGATCGCTATCTAAAAGATAGGATCATAATTAATGAACCTTTTCAAGTTTTTTTCATTTTTTTAGTAATTTAAATGATCTATTATAATTTTTATATGCACATTATTTACATCTTTTTGCATAAAGCTTTCCAAAAATGCATGTAAGTCCCGATGACTGAAGGCAAAGCATTCGGTATCGGCAGCAACGGGAATTGTTAAATGCTTCATCAAAAATGTTGTGTGTGTTATAGATGTCTGAGTCCTCTGGTCATTTGTTTAGCAAGTGCTCAGGCGTCCAGATCAAATAACACACACATTAATAAACCAACATTTAGTTTGAAGAGACTTTATGATGTTTAGTACGTCTTTAATGTCCTTTAAAATAAACCACCGGTTCTAGAGACTTTACAGCTAAATAACATTAGGCTGAAAAGTCCTAGAGCAAAACAAAACAATAGTTTAAAAATAATTCATTCAATTTATTATACAAAGTAACTTACAGCATGGTTTCTCTTTATTTTTTTTTTTTTTTTTTGAAAAGGTTCAAGCACTTTGGCAGGTTTATTTTTCGTTGTTTTGTGTATTTGACCAATTATTTTTATTATTTAAAGATGGTGATATTTTGGCTCTTTTGGTCTTAAACAAACTCTAATCCATTATTCTCCCAACGTTTCGTAAGAATTCCTTACTTCTTCAGGGGATATTTATTTTTCACCAATTGGTAGGTAAATACATTTTTCAAAAACAAATTATCTTCCTTATTACTAAATCGTATTGTATCTACTACTTTACTCCCACAATTGCATCAATCCGACGGCTACGACACAACATTGAAAATAAATTAACATATAGTAAACGATTTATGATGACAAAAAAAAGAACAAGACAATCAAAATAATAATTTAAACAACTAAATTATCACAGAATCAGGCAGGTATTTCAGTTACAATGCTAACGCATAGCTTTGTTTAATGCTATCGGTGACTTCTTTTGTGTTCATCGTCCGTTTTATTTTTAGTTGTATACGTAGGCTTTCTAATGTGAGTCTTCTGTTTAATCTCCTCTCCTTGAGGAGAGAATTTTTGCCCCTTCGAAGTTTACCGAGTGTCTGAGAAAGCCCTGTTGCCTCTTTGTTTTTCTCAACATCTGCTTCGTGTTCCGCAAGTCTTATACCTAAACTTCTTTCTCTTTGCTTGACCTATGTATACCAGATCACATTTCTCGTTTTCTTTACCTCTGCACTCAATTTCATATACTACGTTGTGTTGTTGTTGTTTTTCTGTTTTTGATTTTGTGTTCGTAAAAATAGATTTAAGTGTAAGGTTTGATTTGTGTGCGAATGACACATTCTCTTTATTTATAATTTCGTGCAGACTTCTGTTGTCTGTAAGTCTTGGAACATATGGTATGTAGAAAAATTGTTTCTCTCTTTTTTCACCTGTACTTATCATTCCTGGGCACTCATTGTTTTTTATTTTTAACTGACTTTTCTTTTAAATTTTCATTTCTCTTTTTAAGTAGGTTATTTATTATATAATGTGGATAATTATTAGTTTTTAACGTTGTTTTTATTTTATTAATATTCTCTATGGTGATATTTTGGCTATTTTGGTCTTTTTGAAGTTTAATGCGAATAAAAAAACTATTCCATTATTCTCCCAACGTTTTGTAAGAATTCCTTACTTCTTCAGGTGATATTTATTATTCAATCTGTTAAATGTAAAATACAAAATAAAACCAATTAGTAGGTAGGTACATTTTTCAAAAACAAATTATCTTCCTTATTACTAAATCGTATTGTATCTACTAGTTTACTCCCACTATTGCATCAATCCGACGGCTACGACACAACATTGAAAATAAATTAACATATATTAAACGATTTATGATGACAAAAAGAAAAATACAATAAAAATAATTAATTAAACAACTAAGTTATCACAGAATCAGGCAGGTACCTTAGTTACAATGCTAACGCATAGCTTTGTTTGATGTTATCGGTGTCTTCTTTTGTGTTCATGGTCCGTTTTATTTTTTTTTTTTTTATATGTAGGCTTTCTAATGTGATTCTTGTGTCGGGCGGGTTTAAAAATATATCTAGGCTGGACTCAGAAGCTATCGTGCAAAATTTCAGGTTCTTAGCTGTAACGTTTGATTTAATGCCACATTTTAAGGATTTTGCCCACTGTGCACCGCTAACTGCAAGATTTTCTGTCTTTATTTCGGAATTTGGTTCATAATTGTTCAAATGTACATTTTAGTGATATAACCACTTCAGCATTCTTAAATTATATCGAATTTGTGACAATTTGAGCCATTTATGAGGTCTTTAAGTGTAATAGGTGCCGAGATACAATCCTTCAACGACAGGAAATTTTAAACAAAAAGTATTTTTTTCATCCTTCAACCATATATGCACCCCAATATCCCAAAGCAGACTGTTCTGACCCCATATACGGGGGAATCGGATTTTAGCAAATTTAGTCAGGTTTTTTTTTAGCTTACGCAAACATCTGTGCATGTGATGGTTCGCGAGAAAATGTTCAAATACCAATAACAAGGTGGGGGATAGACTTCAAGATTTTCTGACTTATTTTAGAATCCGGCTCATAATTTCCTAACTTTGCTGCGGAATGGTGTAACTACTTAGCATTATTTGATTACATTAAATTTATGAAAATTTGAACCATAAATAATTTCTAGGTATAATTTACGCCAAGACAATATACAACCGTTCAAATACTTGCAGTTTTTTACAAAAATTGTTTTTTTCATGCTTTAATCATGTTTGGAACCTAATATTCCAAGAAAAATTGTTTCGACCCCATGCAAAGTGGTATCTGTTTGTAGCAAATTTAATCAGCGTCCTTTTGAGCACATGAGTACAAGTGTGGATGCAAGTGAACTATTGATTTCACAAACTTCGTAGGAGCGGTGTTAGCACTATTTTCTTTGAACGAGAGCAAAACTTAAAACTATCAATCGAGGGGCAATAGCTTGGGACTTCTGAACTCAAAATAACTATAGTTTAGCTTATATAGTTAAAATTTGTATTAACTTTTAAAAAATATTCGCATTGCGGTTGTCGATCAGCAATCGCAAAAGCAACGACCATCGCCGTCGATCGATCGCACAATCGGTATTGTGTAACTTGATCGAATACTTGAATTATTGTGAATGAAAAAGTATCGATTGTAAATTCATACTTTGACGTTTGACAGAAGTGATTTTTTCAGATTGTTTTTTGTTTGTTTAGAGAAGATTTTCAATAAAATAGTATATTTTTGTACAAAATTAGAAACGTAAAAACAAAAATGGATACAATTGATGTATGATTGAGTGTTTCTGAATCTGAAGATTGCAAGAAGTTGGGTTTTAGAAACTATCAGAAGACGAAGGCAGGTAGGAGATGCTTTCAATCCCTTAGACCAGGATACTAAACTTTGGGATTCCTTTTATTTACCTTTTTTCGTAGCTTTAAAAACTATTTTCGATTAACTAAACCAGCTTTTAGAGACTTGTTTTTCTAAATTAATGAAAAAGTAAGAGCTGCTATACGAAATTCATCAGCTCCCAACATCATAAAATTGTGTACCGCATTAAGATTTTGTATTTCTTTGAAATGTTTGGATTCCCTGGATTGGGTGCTATTCTGTGTACATATTGTATAATCCATGCATCATCTATTTTTTCCATGAGTTTTTGTACATTCCATACAATTTACCAAAACTTCTAGCTGCAAACAACAAGGGTTATTTAAAAAAACTAGGGTTATTTCAAAAACTATTGCTAGGGTTATTTTAAAAACTATTGCAGATACGGAAAAAATACATATAGATTTATAATTTTTTTTTTAGGAAATAAATTAAGCTTTATTTTTGTATAAGATAATTTTTTTGATTTTAGTAAAAGTTTTCAAGATAAAAACAAAAAACCTAAAAAACAATATGTTTCTTCTCACTGCCGCAAGCGCTTTAGTCGGATTCTTGGGGACTTTTTTGTTGGTTATCTGCAGACACCCCTGCGTAAGTGTGCCAAGTTTCAAAACTGTTGGATTTATTTCCATTTGAAAACCTTTATTGACTGGATTATTACATAGTTGTTTTTGCAAAGTTCTTTGAGTTTATTTACACTTTCCCAAACGTGCTGATTACGCAGGAACTTAGTGTATAGGGCTTTAAGTGCAGTTTTTTTTATAATTATCTGCGCACATTATTCGTATGCCGTTAATTTCCTCTTGAAAAATACTAGACTTACCCATTAGTGCAAATGGTTCTCGGACCAAATATCCCTGCATCAGTCCCTTCCGCAGATCCTGATAAATTGAAAAAGCTGTCTTAACTTTTTGAAAGCTCTATGTTGATGGTGATGACCTTTTTGTGAATTATATGTTATAAAAAACGGGCTTCATGTCAGATGAAACAATTTTTAGCATTAGTGCGTTTTTGTATTATTGACAATAATTATTTAGTCTACGGTAAAAGAACCTACCAACAAAGAGATGGAATGCCGATAGGAAACCCTGCCTCACCAATAATAGCAGACATCATCCTTGAAGATCTCTTAGATACCTGTTTCGAAAAATTGAAAAATTGACAACCAGTTTTCACAAAAAGTTACAGTTTACGGTCGAGAAGAAAACAAACAAGAAACTGTCTTACCTCGATACTGTTGTCATCAGACAAGAAAATAAGTTGAAAGTTGATTGGTTTCAAAAACCCACCTCGTCTGGAAGAATTATAAACTTTCACTCAAAACACCCGAAACAAATAATTCTAAACACAGCTAAAAATCTAATTAATAGAGTTCTCTCAATTAGTGATTTAGAATACAATAAAAACAATAAAATTTAAATTAAAAACATACTGCAGAACAACGCATTCCCACAAAAAATAATAAACACTTTAATAAAACAGCATGAAAACCAAAAACAACACACCAGAAGAAGAAAAAAAACGATATATAAATCTTTTACCTACAAATATTTATTAGAGGGAAAGGGAAAAAAAAGCTTATTGTTCTAAAAATAAATATATATGTTACTTGTCAATTTTACGTTGTTGAGTGTAGACCTGCTTTATGCAGTTGTTTCTTGTGATTTTCCTTTTACTTAAAGAGCAATATAAATGTAATAAGTGTAAGTTTAATATTGTATTTTATGTATGTTAAAAACAAAATTTGTAACCAATTTATTATTATTCAATAAAGATTTGCCACCACCTGATGATGTTCATAGACATGAACGAAACGTCGTGACATAAAAATATTTTGTTTTAGAAAGCTCCTTAATTCTAGAGCTTTATTTTGTATGTTATGATTTTATGACATTTAAATTTACCTACATATTTTTATTTCATCTTTTCTAGATATATTTTGTATCATTATTGTGGCGCTTAAAACATAGTCAAACTAACACGAGTTTCCATTGTATCTGAATCAATGAAGAGAAGCAGTTTTTCAGCAATCGGCAAGTCTTATAAATAAAAAAAATTATAAATTCTAACTGTGATATTTTTTTTTTAGCAGAGCCTGTCTACAAAGCGGCCAAAATCGGTGGCAAACATATATCTTTACAAGCAGTTTCTAGTGCGGGCACACCCATTACAACATTAGATGGCAAACTGTATAGTATACACCAAAAATCCTCTTATAATACTGGGGTTGGAAGTTCGGAGATTAACAAAAAACATCAAATCATTTGCACAGCTGAAGGTAATAATATAATTACCTCTGGCAATGCAAACAATTCAGTGAAATTTGCAAGAACATTCGAAGACAAGCAAATTGCTCTTCCCCTCATTCAATCTAATGGTGTATTAAATTCATGCCCGACAGGTGTGACTCTAAGAAGACCCACAATCTATATTAAACGTGAAATCCCAAAAAAGACTATACGAAATATAACAACGGAGCTCATTGAAAAAAATCCGCAGGCTCATCTAGGTGTTACTGCAGATCGGCTTGAAATTTTGAAAAACGTAGTTTGTGCTACTGCTAATGTACCCGTCCTTGACCTGTATCTTACATTGAAGAAAATACGTCAAAATGAGGATTTTTCGCTTCTAGCTGAATATTTTGAGTTCACCGAAACCGAAGTACAGCATATATTCACAAGGACCATCGTGAAACTAGCAAGGTATTTGAAATTTCTTATTCGATGGCCCGAAAGTAAGAAGTACTATGATCGCCATAAAAATCTCCCAATTGCATTTCGATCGAAATTATCTTACGTTCAATCGTTGATTGAATGCGTTGAGACAGAAATACAGGCACCAACAATGTACCCAAGCGTGGAAAGGCTGGATTGTTCTAACTACAAATTTATTTTAACAATCACGCCCACAGGAGTCATAAGCTATGTATCAGATGCATACGTAGGTCATAACGACGATCTGACGATATTTAATGCATGTAACTTTCAAAACGTTATACCCAAGTATCTTTCTTTGGTAGCAGATCCAGGAAAAGCAATTCGTCGACGAAGCAAAAAAGTCAATCCAGAAATCACCGATAACCCAACTAAAGATACACAGAGAATTAGGAGTATGAAAACAAATGCCCTTACAATTAATATTCAAGATTCTGACAGTACTACCGATTCAGCTGATGAAAGCGATGATGAGGACGAACGAAGTGCCTTCAACGGTATTGTTAGTAGTGGAATAAGTGGGGGTGTTGGAAGCTTGTCAAGGAATATTTGTTCTACTTCCAATTCACATCAGACATTAAATATTGTTAATAGCGAATTGATATCTCGTAAAGTGAAAGATTTCAGAATTCCAACTGTAAGAGTGAGGGAGTCAGTTTGTAGATTGCAAATACGTCACATGCTGTATTGCTTAAGAGAATTCAGAGTTTTGCAACCTTACGCCATTCTAGAGCCTTTGTTGTATCAATATATTAATGAAGTTTTAGTTGTAGTATCGGCTTTAACAAATCTGCAAAGGTAATAAATAGTTCTCATTTAACTAATAAATCTTTTTTCTCATTGTCGATCGATTTTTTTTTTTTATTTCTTTTATCTTCTTATTCACTGTCACCTTTCAAATTCGAATGATAACATTTTGCAATTTTCATAATACTTGATTTTTAGCACTAAGTAATGTATATTGTATTTTATTAAAGTTTGCTTACAGCTACTTTTTGTCAAAATTTGTTAAAATACTTATCAAACTTTAACTTAACATATAAATAAATTGTTTAGTTTCTTTATTGATAATACACAATAAAACAAATTATTGAATTGTGTTTATGCTAATTAAACTTACAGACTTCGAATTTTGAGATCAAAACCAATAACAAATAAGATTTGTTTAAGTCAAAAATGGGGGTCATTTTTGAAAGACCTATTTTTAAATAAATGTGAATGTTTCAACAAGGAAATTTATATAAACTCGTAGCATCGTTTTACAGAGAAAATGATAACCAATTGTATAAACTCATCATATCACCCTAAGAACATTATGTTACAGCCATATTATTGGATTAAATCCAGATATGAATTCATATTTTACACATTTTTGACAAGTTTAATATTTTGTGCGTTCGCAGGAAATAGTAAATAAATAAGAAATAAATACATACATACATTTGTGTTCACAAAAATAACAGTGCTCCCAAAAAAAGGTCGCAAAAAATATAGCATCATGTTTGACTTTGGGATATTGTTTGGAATGGTGCCAGTAGTTTGTACGTGGTTTTGCAGTTTCAAACGACCGCCGCTAACTGGAGGAGGGGGAAAAAACTGCAAGATTTTCGGACTTTTTTCAAGTCCGGCTTATAATTCCTCAACTATGCATCTTTGAAGAATGGTAACTTCAGCCATCTTAAACTAGTGAAAATTTGAGTCATAATTGCAGTATATTTCTAGTACTTTTATGAGGGACTGCGGACGTTCAGGATCCACGAATGAATACTCGCAATCTTCAGGATTTTGATTAGCTAATAAAGCTCGACAGTTTGAGCTCCATTTACGAAGCTGAAACCGAGCTTCAGATAATAACGAAATAAGTTCTGGGCCCGTATTACGTATTACGATAATAGTTGAAAAACCCTCGTTCTCGTTTAAATGCGATTACGTAAAACGACTATCGTTTAAGTTTCAACGATACTCGTTTTGTCTTACGAGTGCCATTAGACTGTCGTCTAGCTTTCGCTCTCGTTGTCATACCATACCTACATTTTATTTGTTTTGTTTATGGCTGCCGGTTATGTACCATCTCGAGCAAAGCTTAAAAAAGCTTAATTAAGAAGCCAAACAAACAAAAATAATTGCACACAAAACTATTTGGCTTCCACATTTTCACATACACATTTTTCCATGTTCTTCTTATTGAAATATTTGTGAATTCTCCACCTGCACCCCCACAGAACAATATTCAAGTGAAGTTAGACGCGCTTTGAAAAAAATAGTATTTCTCTGTTTTATCTGGTAACAATTTCATGAAACTATTCTCGTTACTTGTAATCGCTTTATGTTGGGGCTTTCGTTTTCTTAACTATCGTTTTTTTGCCGTTCGTTTCGTAATACGTAATACGGGCCCAGATTGTAACTCGAGCAAGTTTTGAATTAAAATTTCGCCTGTCATTACGTCGTCAACGTACACGTTCCTTAGCAAAATTAGCACTGCATTTGGATATACCGTTTTATAGTCTTCAGTGAGTTGTTGCAGTACGCGTACCGATAAAAATGGTGCCGATGCAGTACCATACGTTACGATTCGTAGACGATAATGTTCGACCGGACTATTTGGATTTTGCCGCCACACGATGCGTTAATAATCACAGTCCCGTTCGATAACCCATATCTGCCGAAACAATGTCGGCGGCAAACACAAAACAATGTTGTGTCCAAACACTCGTTCTGATCTCAAGATGGACCAAACTTTATCAGCACCAAGAATTACATCAACTGCACTATAAAAATTGAAACAAGGATCAGCCAGACCCAAATTGCAAAGATATTTCCAGGTGGATACATCAAATGATTTTGATGGTAAATTCGAAGTCAGTTTACCCAATATAAGGGAATCGACTGATAACAGAGTGGAGTTGTAACGCGAATTAAGTTTCAAAGACACGAGTCCTCTAGTATGTCCAGCTGGGAATCGAGCATGCGTTCGTTGTAGTCCAAGTTTTTGGACACACGATTCGAATACGAACGATGATTGCGACCCTATATCCAGTAAAACGCGAACATCAACAAGTTGGTTTTGGTTATTTTTAAGTTTAGCAAGGATTGTTGGCAAAACTTTTTGTTTTTTTTTTTTTGAAGGCTAAACTCAACCGAATGGTTAATAACCAAAGGTGAACCAGTATACGAATAGGGAGCCGCCGAAGACTGATTTTGAAGTGTATCTGATGACGATGACGATGGTCGAAATTGAATGGCACATCAAATTCATAAAATGTGATTTAGGTGCGTTTAGTACTTGTTTTTTTTTTTTTTTTGTTTTAAACTACTTGAAATTTCTTTTCAATTATGCTAACTTGGAAATAATATTTTATGCTTATGTTTGTGTTAAGTAATTGGTTTAGGGATCAAATAAAATAAATTTGTCTAGACCCGGAGCCCGGAGATTCAATAAAATTCAATAAGGGCTGATGAAGAAATAGTAAAGTGAGTCGGGAGAGAAGTGTTTACGGGGATCAAAACGATTGATTTCATATACTCCAAAAAGTCTATCGAGCGACGAATATCTAAAAGATTACAGTTGAAATCTCCGTTAGGCTTTCATTTATGTAGAAGCTGGCATCTGATGCGATTCCCAAGGCACGGAGGCAAAGTTATTTTTTCTATTGTTTTCTATAGATGGCAGCGGCCGTAGCACAGAGTCTCTTTGACGTTGATCGACGAATTGCAGTATTATTGGTGGTGGTGAACGACTGTTATCATTTTTGTGTGGCTGAGTGCGAAAAATATACCTCAACGTGGGTGCATAACACTGAATAGTATTGCAGAAATGATTAAAGCTTATAATAAGGTTTTCATTGTCTGTGCGTGGAACTCCAAATAAGACAGCATCGCAAACAAGTTGTTTTCTTTGAATTGCATCAACGTTTAGATTGATAACATCTATTTGATTTTTAATACCAGATGACGATGACGATTTAATGTTTGCTTCAATTTCAATTTTTTCTACTCGTTTGATAACATTGGACACTGTTGATTTGACATTTTCTAGCTGAAAAGACCAAGTTTTTTTTAAGTTCTGCGAGTTTAGATTCAAAATCATCGCGAAGCTTTTGGATTTCTGTGCTAAGAAAATTTATAAGTGTAGTGCTTTGTTTATTTAGTCGGTCGTCCAATTCGTTAAGTGTGAGGGGAGGGTTAGAAATTCCGAAAATTGAAGGTTCCAACGATGGTTCTATGGTAGCATCTAGGCTATGGGGGGGTTTTACGATGCTATCGAATGAAGGAGAGCAGTTTGGCAAAGTTGGCATTAAGAGATTATCTTCGTGGGTTTTTGGTTTTTTTTATGTCGGAGCCAGTTTGTGTTAATAGATGATCTATAGCTATTTTTCGTTTGCTTTGGTCGGAGGTAGATGCGGCAGTCGAAGCGGGCTTATTTGTATGTGATGGTGTAATGAGCTGGGTTTTGGTTTGGAGTCGTGTTTCTCTTTCTGATTTCATATTTTATTTATATGTACCTGTATGTTTGCGTAGGTATGTGTGGTGAAACAAAATGAGAAGAACTGTCACACTTTCGCCGCATTTTATTCTACATTTTTATTTTTTATTTTTGCTTATATAAGCATTAAAAAGGTTTTTTACAAAAAAAAAGAAAGAATAAAAGATGAACCCCCCTTTTTCACTTCCTTGGAACACTTTTTAGTTTTATTTTAGCTGTACAACTTTTTATTTTAGATACTATATCCCGAGCATAATTATTTGGATGTTTTTGGTGACCTCTTCAATGTTATACATATAATATTGTGTTTAAGCAGGCTCCAGGTCAATAAAACTAGGTGTTAAATAGTTTGTAACGTTTCGAACATGAATACGCTCTTCCGCAATCTATAGAGCCACGAGGAAAAAAAGGTTATCAAAAAAAAGGTTAAAAAACCGACGAGTGTTCAATAGTTTTTCACTTTTTTGAATTATTGTTCACACGATTAATTAAATTCACTGATTTAGAATTGATTCGGCTTATTGCGAAAAACCATATGTTACGAATTTCTATAAATTTTCATTTTCATCGATATTTGAAACCCGTAAATCGAAAGGATTCGAATAATTAATTTGAAATATTGAAATTTCACGAAGTCGAATCCAAAAACAAGAACAAGGGTCAAGAATACACAAATTCTATTTATTCCACCTTTTGAAAATTGTACCTTATTATTGAAGAATACATTTGAGTCGATACAAAATGTAGGTAACCACGTTATAAGTTCGATTTATTATTCGCCGATATATAAATAAAGCAGTTTGGTTATTACAATTTATTATCAATATAAAAGATAAGATGATACTTAGACAATTGCAGGGTTAATGGTGTGGTCTCTTGCACGATCTCATTCTATATATATATTGAGATCAGTGGTCTTGTGTGTGGAGGCCACTGAGATCAGTGGTGGAGGCCCAAGGAGAATACTTTTGTTGAAAATATGTCATTTTTGTATAGAGGTGGACAAATATCGATCGCAATATCGATTTATAGTCAGTAATTTTTACCACTATCGATAGCTATCTATAGTCATAATATTTTGGAATAAGTAGTTGATATGATAAACAACTGTTTGTTTTGGCATTGTATATACATTTCTATAGTATTTTCATGCTGAATAATCACCACCTGGCCATTTTAAGAAAATTGTGATAACACATTTTTAGGTTCGTGCATTAACTATGTAATGAAAAAAAGAGAATAGATGAGGAGAAGCCTATATTACACATACCAACACGTCAACAGGGACCGAAACTTTCCAATCAGGCCAAGAAACTATGATTCTGAAAATTTCGTCCTAGCGAAAATTTCCGCACCTGCGAAATTTCGCTGCCCCACGTTGGGCACCATATATGTAATGAAAAAAAAATAATAGAGAAAAGCTTTACACAAACAGCACAAATTTTCCCGCCTTCGTGAAATGTCAACAAAAATGGCTACTTTACTTCTTTTCATCTTTACATCTTCACTTCCCGCATCGAATTCGTGACAAAAGTTTATATCTTCCGAGGGAAAACTTTCCCATACAAAATTTGACAGCTCGTTTCCGACGGCGAAAAAGTATATCGTATCCGTCGTTTTACGTCATTAGATAAGTACCCTTACAGCACAGGTCATCAACTTGTAATCCTCCGTCTCCTCACGAGAGTCCTCATCCATTACTTATTTTACCTTCAAATTTTCGTGAGTCTCCATCTAAACAGGCTCATAAGAAATAAATAGGTTCAAAATTCAGATTTAATTTTCCATGTTCTAGTTGCTTTAATTTGCTTAATTGTTTTTTGATGTACCGTCGATATTAAAGCAACGCTTAATGAAGGAATTATCAACTAAAATCGTATGGGGATTTAAGTCGATCCAAATAGAGATGTTTTAATATCATTCAAGTATTGATATCCTTGTGGAGTATTAAACAAAATTTATAAATGTTAATCAGTCTAGTGACAGTTCGAGTTCGTGGGCAAATGCCGTTATCAGCCATTGTTTCCTATCTTTATATTTTTAATATTTGGTATGAAGGTACCTACAATAAACCATGAAAAAAAGCTACTTCGTTGATCCATGAAATGAAAAAATTGAACTCTTCCGACCAATCCTGACAAAATCAAAGGAATACCTACGATATTTAAATATAAATACAAATACATATGTTTAGTAGCAAATTATATTTATTTAAAAGAAAAACGAAGAGTTCTGAAAGGTAACAGTTCGGTGACAATTTTGAGGTATGATTTGATGTTTAATGTTTTGCAACATTTCAAGTGTTTGTGAAAATATATCAGTACATTTATTTCACTCGTTCGCCTACAAAGTATAAGTGAACATTTTATCTGTAACGACATTTGCATTTCGCCCGAAAAAAGTGATTACAAAAGGGGACATTTTTCGAACTTTAAAAAGGGAAATTTCAATTTTTCCGGGTGGAATGTAATTCGGGCGAACTTCACGTCGCCTAAGGCATTAGCACGAAACCAGCTGAAAATAAAAAATGGGAAGAATTCGCAGTGGAACATTAGAGCGGGAATCGGTTAAATAATGTATAAAAGAAATGGAATGCCGATATATATCTACCTATATATTATTATCGTTAACGTTTAGTGCTTCTTTTGTTTTATTTTGTATACTTAAATTTATCCATTTACATTGCAATACAATCGAAAATGAAATAAAAGTACATACATATTTTCTTCTAAATCCAATGGATTCGAGCATCTCTTATTTTTCTTCGTTTTATAGCTTGTTAGCTCTATATTCTTCATCAGTTTCATTTTTACCCAAAAATAGTTCAATTGATGACATTTCGTTTCGTTTTAACAGAAACAACCAAACAAATCTTTAATAACAAATTTATCAACAGCTTATTTGTAATTGACTGAAAATTTGATAGATAACAACATTTTTGACAACAGTAGTACCAAGTTTATAAAAAAAAAACCATTCACAATAGGTAAGAATATTCAAAGTGCATCAAAAATTTTGATAGTTGATAACTATAATACCGATTCCTTCATTTCGTTGATAGTTATCAAATATATGTTGATATTTGACAACCGGAATAGGGGCCTAAAAGAAAATTTACAGTTTACTGTTGATTCATATTTATATCCAATTCATCCAATATACAATAAAACATCTGTTAATTGAATTTCATCGTTTATTTTTTTTTTAATCCTTAACCTAGTTCTTTTCATATTGCAAGTAAACTAACTTGCCCCTTTTTGTGGGGGGCGATAAACACCAACAACTACAGCATGATCTCTTTCGTAAGGCTCCAAAGTTATCTGTTCTTGAGGTTTAAGCTTGTCTGCCTGCATTTTTTTAACTTCAGCCGCGAAAACAGCTTCGGGCTGCGCTGTCGAATCAATACATGACGCCTTTATAGAAATTACAAAGTGTCCATTATTTTTCAGGAAATGCTGGGCGTTAAGTGCAACAATACGTCCTTGATCTGGTTGGGCGACATCGGCAAAAATTGTGTCTACCATGCCCACAAGCATTCGGTATTTATGCGGGTGACGAGCATCCTCGATTATAGGAATAATGTTTGTGCGCTTCTTTGCAACATTGATAAGATCACGCCCTGAACGATGTGAGAATTCTACTGCATAGACGAGACCTTCAGGTCCAACTACATCTGATACATGTGAAACTGTCGTCCCAGAGGCTGCACCCAAATAAAGAACTTTCGAACCTGGTGGCATGTGTATTTTGTCGACACCTCCCAAAATAGCGGCAGCTAGTTTAGATCTAAAAGGGTTCCAAACTCTGTATTCAATTTTTTCTCCATCGACCTATAAGAAACAGAAAATAATATATTAATTCAATTTCTACAAGTATTTTGTTTTTTGTTTATTTTTTTTTGTATTTCAGATAGCGCTTTTTGAAGTATTTTTCCCACAATCAGTAATGGCCTCAAGCCTCACTTGAAATTCAGAAAAAATACTTCCATGGCCACATGATGCCACATTCTGTACCCCTACACTGTTTCATCATTTTAACTATATTTCGTATTTCATCGGTTGTACTCCGTTTACCCTTCAAGCAGCAGTAGTCGACAATTCTGTTCGGAATATGTACTGTTGTGGTAATTTTGATCTTCCACATTTGATTTACTTCTAACTGAATGCACTATTTTAAGTCGGTGTTATATTTTAATTTACTTTATATCTTATACAATTTTTAAATAACTGTCATCGCAAAGCGATAAATAAATGGTTGATAAGTTTGTTTTAAGTATATGTTTAATTTTTAGTTCCAAAAACAATTGGAAAAAATAGAAAACTTGTGTTGGCAAGCCGAACGACATCTAAAAAAAATCTATTTTTAAAATAAAAAAAAAAAATAAAAACTACTTTGTGTAAAAAATAAAATTTGAACGAATAGCCCTGAAAATAAAATTAAAAAAAAACTTGAAAAATAATAACAGCAACTAGAACATTCAAAACAAATCATCTAAAAGAAAAGAATTACTAAAAGTAAGATACCAAATAAATACAATTATTGTTAAATCTTTTTAAATAAAATACAAATATTAATTGCAGGAAATATGTAATAGTTTATATTTGTCCAACAAATAAAATAATTCTATTCACAAATTCGAAGAACTTTTTTAATCCTGTTGCTAAAGCAACATTTTTACAAATTTCTTTTAATGGTTTAAAAAGAAATAATCGAAGGTCTATAATAATTATTTACCATGCCGAACCAAGAAACCTCGAGACCCCACAGGAGTCAGCGAATTAAGCACCAGAATCGGATAATTAATTTAGAAAACATCAGCTGCGAAATATGCAAACAACTAGACACCGACGAAATGGTGCAATGCGATGATCCTGTTTGTCAAAGATTTTTTCATTTCGAATGTGTAGGCGTTACCGCTGAGATCGAGTTTTCGCCAGCTTGTGTCGTAAAAGATGCAGGCAAAAAACTATTGTCTACACGGTCAACAAAAACAAAGTCCATAGCACGTTCAAAGCATACCGATCTTCAGCTTCAAATGTTGGAAGAAGTAAGAACTTTGCAAGAAACTTTGCTGAGAACGAGACAGGCAAAAAGAGACGAGGAATATTTAAAGCAAAAATATGTTATATTAGATAGAGAAAGCGAAGTTGATTTAGAATCAAACGCACAGCAACGAGTTGGTGAGTGGCAACAGGAGGGTCAAACCCAGCATCTGTTCGCAACTGATCAGCAACATGTGTATGCCAATGTTAATGTTATACACGCAACTCAGCCGGACAACAATTTGGGAGCCGTATCTCATATCTCACGAAGTCGTATTCAAGACTATGGCAATTGCGCCAACGAAGGTTTATCATAAATATAAAGATATTCCTCATCCAACAGGACTGCTTCACGCATCAGCTCAGGCCAAGAGTGTGCCTCAACACCACACAAATGTTCCTCAAACAATCGGATATTCACGAATGCCAACCAGTCCATGTTGTGTTCATCTTCTCAACTCCAATCATCCAGAAGGCAACAAATTTCACCGTTTACATGATCCTAACGAGATAGAACCATATTTTGCACCTTTGACAAGGAACAAACTAGCAGCACGACAATCAACACCAAAAGAACTCCCACATTTTAATGGAGATCCAGAAAAATGGCCTCTATTCATTAGCACTTTTGAGAACAGCACTAAATTATGTGGTTTCTCAAATGAGGAAAATCTTTTACGCCTAGTTAATTGTCTTAAGGGCACAGCAGCAACCGTAGTAAAGGATAGATTGACTCTGCCTTTAAATGTTCCACACGTAATATCGACATTAAGAATGTTGTTTGGACGACCTGAATTGATAATCCACACACTTCTCGAAAAAGGTCGTGCAGAACCAATGCCCCGTCCAGATAAGTTGGAAACAATCATACCATTTGCACTTTCGGTTCAAAACTTATGTTCAACTATGCAGGCCTGCTCACTTCATTCTCATCTCTCAAATACGTCGCTGCAACAAGAACTCGAGGACAAACTACCTGTCCAAATTAAATTGAATTGGGCAACTCACATGAGAACATTGCCATATGTCAGTTTGTTGGAGTTTAATGCTTGGCTATACCAAATCGCAGAGACCGTCAGTTGTGTCACACTTATAACTCCATTTGTTGCTGAAGGTAAAACGGATCCACATTAGAAGATAAGAGGTCGTGTTAATGCACATTACTGCAACATAGATCGCCTCTGCGGCCAGAGTGGTTGCGTATCCAGACATAACAAGCTGTTGCACAATTACAAAAATTATGGAAATGCCGTATCATCAGTACAAAGGACAAGTGTACAAAAGAATGTTTCTACCAGGTCCCATGCTCAGAAGATGAACCCATCAGTTCAAAGCCAACAAATTAAAACTGAAGTAGGCGAGTACAGTTGCACTGCACAAGGACGACCTCAAGCAATCAAATACAGAATAGTCCCAGTTATTCTTTATAATAATAATGCGAAAGTCAACACGTTCGCGTTTCTGGACGACGGCTCATCCCTTACAATGATAGAGGAGTCTCTGGCAAATGAGTTAAACCTCAAAGGAACCCAAAGGCTGTTGCATTTAAGGTGGACCGGAAATACCAATCGTTATGAAAATGACTCCCAAATGGTATCTGTCATGATCTCCGGGATTCACAATCCTGAGAAAAGGTATCTAGTTCCAGTTGTGAGAACGATTAAATGTTTAGAACTTCCTAAACAGTCTTTGAACGTAAAAGAGCTCGCCTCACAATATTCTTATCTAAAGGGATATCCAATTGAGTCATATGAGCAAGCAGTGCCCCGAATGCTCATTGGCCTTAGCAACATGAGGCTAGCAATTCCACTCAAGGTGATCGAAGGAGGTGCAGGTTTTCCAGTAGCCCATCCGCTCCCGAGGTCAACTGTTCAGGTGAGTCAGCATTGGTTCAAAATTTCCATAACTGTAAGGAATGTGAATGCGGAAACGATGATAACAAATTGCATGGCATGGTCAAGGATTACTTCTCTCTTGACAGCCTCGGAGTAGCCAATCTTGACTTGGTAAGATCGGCGGATAAAATCGAGCACTTAAGACCCTTAAGGACCAAACTGTTCGGAAGGGTAAACATTTTGAAACGAGTTTACTATGGAAATTCGACGATGTGCAATTGCCCAACAGTTACCCCATGGCTCTCCGCAGATACGAATGTCTTCGATAAAAATTATCCAAGGATATCAAACTGGCTTCAAACTTCAAAAACAAAATTGAAGAATATTTACAAAAGGGCTATATTCGTAAGCTGTCTGAAAAAGAATTGTACGAAAATCATCCCCGTACATTGTACCATCCAAACCTTGCCGTTCAGAACCCAAACAAACCAAATAAAACAAGAATAGTCTGGGACGCAAAGTTCATGGTTTTTCTTTGAATTCAGTATTACTCACGGGTCCCGACCAGCTTGCTTCATTGATATCTGTTTTATACCGACTTCAAGAGCGAAGGATATCCATATGTGCCGACATACGCGAGATGTTTCACTAAGTCGAAATAAACAATGAAGACCAACACGCTCAGCGATTCCTGTGGAGCCAGAACCTTGAAGCAACACCCGATGTGTACGTAGTGCAAGTGTTGACATTTGGGGCTACTAGCTCTCCAAGTACTGCTCAATTTGTCAAAAATACAAATGCACGAGAGTTTGCAGCGAAGTATCCAAGGGCAGTGGATTCTATTCTAAAAAGTCACTATGTCGATGACCTCTTGGACAGCACCAACAATGAAGACGAAGCGATTTTACTTGCTCAAGAAATAAGGCATATTCACAACTGTGGCGGCTTTGAAATACGGCACTGGATCTCCAATTCTTTCAAAGTTATCAAGGCTCTAGGAGAAGAAAAGTCATTTGAAAAGAGGGAGATGTGTGTAAATCAAGAGTCTGTGACAGAAAAAGTTCTGGGTATATGGTGGAACACTACTTCTGATAATTTTACATATGCACTCTCAACAAAAGCATCAATGTCTAAATTGTTACTCGGAGATACTTGTCCAACCAAACGAAAAGTACTGGGTGTCTTAATGACAATATTTGATCCACTTGGACTGATTGCGCACAAAAATTGACTGGGATGATCCAATTAACGATGACATTTATGACAAGTGGCCCTTATGGGTAAAACATCTACGAAACATCAACCAAATCCAAATCCCAAGATGTTACACTAACAAAATAAATTTTGGCGAACAAGACGACACCCAATTACATGTATTTGTCGACGCCAGCATGAACGCTTTCGCAGCTGTTGCTTATATCAGGGTGTCCAAAGGCAATCATGTAGAGCGCAGAATTATATCGTCCAAAACCAGAGTTGAATCTCTCAGCTTGGTATTGATTCCGCGGCTTGAGCCAAAAGCAGCTAGACTTGGCGTTAGATTGGCCAACAGTATCAAGGAATGCCATACCATAAAATTTAACAAAGAGATCTACTGGTGGGACTCAAAAACTGTTCTTTCCTGGATACAATCGCATGCTCGAAATTATCGTCTTTTTCTGGCTTTTAGAGTCAGCGAAATTCTCGAGTCAACAAACGAAAATCAATGGAGGTATGTTCCCACCAAATTGAATCCTGCTAATGATGGAACCAAATGGCAGAGGCTTCCCGAGTTCGATCCATCTAGCCGTTGGTTTATGGGTCCATCTTTTCTGATGAATTCTGAAAATGAATGGCCCACAAAGTTGACAAACCTGGCAGCTACACAGGAGGAGATTAAAACATCAGTTTTATTCCATCGTGAGGTACGCAAAATAGCTTTAGTGGAACCAGAAAACTTTTCCAACTGGAGAATCCTAATTCGGACTCAAGTATATGCTTCTCGATTCATCTGGAACGCTTTTTCGAAACGCAAAGGTGTATGTAAGCGAAGCGATAAATACATTACAAAAGAAGAATATATTGAAGCACAAAATACTTTGTATAAACAAGCCCAGCAAGATGTTTATTTGAGCGATATAGCTGCATTAGAAATTAACAAGGATTTACCCATCGTCAAACGTAAACCGTTACATAAATCTAGCTCGATTCGCAAACTCTCACCATACCTAGACCTGGATGGAGTTTTACGTGGACGAGGACGAATTGACGCTGCTATTGGAGCATCCACGGATCTTAAACGACCACGGATCTTAAACGACCAGTTCTGCTGCCAAAGGGACACAAAATTACGAGTCTGGTAATTAAATCATATCATGAGAGGTACCATCATCATAATCATGAAACCGTCATAAATATCATTCCTCAATTGCTAGCAGTTAAGACTGAAAGAAGAAATTGTCAAAAATGCAAGAATCAACAAGCAATGCCCAATCCACCAGAAATGGGTGATCTCTCTCCAGCAATACTTCCAACATTTACCCGTCCATTTACTTTCATTGGCATTGACTATTTCGGCCCAATATATGTAACAATAGGAAGACGCACAGAAAAACAACACAAAACCCCGAAAAAGTACTCCCGAAATCCCGAATAATTATTTAAAATGTAAAATTTGAGCAAATTTTACATTTAAAATAATGTTTCGTGATTTCGGGAAAACTTTTTCGGTCTTTTGGATTTCGGGATTTTGACCCCAACAAATGTTTAACAGATTTAAACAATACTACAAATAAGTGTTTTGTCATACTTAAGCAGACGAAAAATAAACAAATGTCTTGCAATTCACAACTTTTTCACTCTTTCGCCTTGAAAAAATAAGTGAAGATTTTAGCTGTAATGACATTTGCATTTCGCACGAAAAAAGTGACCACAATAGGGGGAATTTTTCGAACATCGAAGAAACATCCCTTTCGGCGGAAAGGGAAATTTCAATTTTTCCGGGTGGAATGTAATTCGGGCGAACTTCACAATAAGGTTGAATATTTAATTATAATTTTACCTTCTAATTTAAATAATATTTTTAAGTATTTTTTAAACATATTTTCAATGATCTTACATGATGCAGAAAAATCACAGACAAATATCAAATCAATAACAGCTGATTCTGATGTTCCTACACTGCCTCCATTCCTCAAAAGCAAGTGCAGAAAATCCTACTCTAACTGAATGAACAGCAAATCAAGCAAATCAAAAGCAAAAAATGTCTGACTAAATAGTAAAATGTTGATTTTTTCTAGTCAGTGTAGTTAAGAGCAGTTCGATGAGCAGGACTTGTGTGTATTATACAAACCTAATTTATTTTATGTTGCAATTATATGTCAAACAGACTTAAATTACAAAAAAATATTTTTTACGGATTCTGATAAAGGAAAATCGCAAGTTTTGGTTCAGACATGATTTCATGTTTTCTACATATAGTCATGTCAAATTAGCAATAAAATTAAAAAATAATATCTGCAAAAATGAATGTTGTATTCGAGATTATATTTTTGTTTTAAAAAGTACCAGTACCATCTGGAGTATTAATCCACAGAGTTCACACCAAAAAAAGTCAGCGTTGTCCGTCATTTTGAAAAAGGCGTTAAAGCGATTTTCTCGACTTCTGTTGATCGTATAATAATTAACTTTTTTATAAGTTTTATAAGGAAACATATTGTCTACAACTTTGTCTTACAAATATTTTTCACAGATCTTTCCCGTGAAAAGTTATTGGCAAATAACTGTCATAATATTGGAGTTGGAGATGGAAATCATTTTTGACGATTATCTCGCCTCCCGTTCATTTAAAACTATAAACAAAAAAAAATTATGGTTGAATTTTAAATTTCCGAAATATCTATATATTCAAAGTTTTTGTACAACAAAAAATAAATCAAATATATCATGACTAAGTTCATATCTTGCATCAAATATTTGATTTTTCATGACGAACAAATAATAATAATTTGTTTGTTATTTTTAACAGAAATCATAATGAGGAAGATCATGAAAAAATAGAAATTTGCTGCATAATATGAACTTTGCCACGATATATTTTAATTATTTTTTGTTGTACAAAAACTTCAAATATACAGATGTGTCGGAAATTTTAACAGTTATTTTTCAATAACTTTTTACGGGAAAGATCTGTCAAAAATATATGTAAGGCAAAATTGTAGAAAATATTTTTCCTCATAAAACTAAAAAAAAGTTAATTAAAGTAGAAAGTAAAGTAAAGTAAATATTCATTTAATGGTAAGAATCTAAATGCATCATTTACAATGATTTATAATGAATGTAAGGCCATGGCTTTGCCGTCAGCTCGGTTGGCAAATTAAAAAAGAATTAATATTTACAATAGCAAGACAAATATACGTATACAAAAAAAAGAAAAATAAGTTATCTATTAAAATTCGGTTAAAATTCACATTTTGTATTTCAAGGTCTTTCAAAAAAAAGATAAAAGTTTTTTCCAAGCACAATAGTTGAGAAATGTTATTGTTTCTTGTAGCGTAACCGATTTTTTCCCAAAGTATTAAATTCGATGTTGTGCTAATATGGGACATACACTAATGAGATGGAGGCAGTCTTCTTTGGCTTTTAAATTACACAGTGAGCAAAACTGGTGGAAGCTGTTGTTATATGGTGTACCACTAAGGGCCAATCTTTTCAGCTCTGGTTAAATCTCTGGTTTGTTCACCATAGAATTTTCTTAACCAGTTGTTTCGAAAGTCGGTTAACCACAGTTCGTCTTTTCACCATTTTATCTACTTTGGTTACCAAACCAGAGATAGTTCCAGTTTTCCAGTGTTCCGGTGTTCCGGTTGTGAAACGGAATCTCTGGTTAAGTTTGTTTATACTTTTTTGAATGCGAGAGAAAGAAATCGAAGATTTTGTCAATAATTGATTACAGCCTGTCTCGTTTCAATGTACATGGATAAACTGAATTGATTCATTCACGAACGAAAGGAAAACAAAAAAATATACATAAAATATAGGGGTGGAATTTATTAAGATGGTAGATCATCATTTTTTTTAATTTTATTCGTAACGATTAGTAGTAATGATCAATAAGTATCTGTATATTATTTATCATTCAACACAAATGTAAAAAAAATAATCGCTTACCATAGAATTTCCGTGGTTAACCAAGCAAAATTGACTGGTTAACGAAATCTCTGTTAACCATAGATTCTCTGGTTAAAATTTTGCTGAAAAGACCAAATCTCTGTTAACCGACTGGAATAATGACACTAACCACGGAAAATTAGCTGGTTAACGTTATCTATGTTAACCATAGATTCTCTGGTTAAGATTTTGTTGAAAAGACAGAATCTATGGTTACCAGCTGAAATAATCAATGATTAAACTTAACCAGAGCTGAAAAGACTGGCCCTAAGTCCAAGGATACACAAAGTTAATTATTATACGACCAACAGAAGTCGAGAAAATCGCATTAACGCCTTCAAAATGACGGACAACGCAAACATTTTTTTGGTGTGAACTTTGAGGATTTAGACTCTCTAAATGGTACTCTTTAAAACAAAAATATAATCTCGACGACAGTATTTTTTGTAAGTTTTAAAGCTAAAATTATACTGGACTAATAGCCAGTTTTTTTTTATGATCTAGGAAAATATGGAATATTGAGGAGGCAAATGCTTTCTTTACTTTTTCATTTTGTGTAACTACCAAACGTCATTTTCCGGCACACACATTAGAGTCAATGCTACCACAACAGAAAAACAAAAACCCTTGATCCAAAAATGTTATCAAAAGATAGATCCTCTGATAATAAAAAACCGCTAATATTATTGTCCTCCTTTTTTTATGCTTTATTTGTTTTTAATCTCATTTTCTTGCATTGGGATTAGTTGAATACTTTGGTATTCAATACCCGAATAACACTTTCTCGATGGCGCCTAATCTCTAAAAAGACTACCCGGTAAAATAACTCAAATTAAAGTACGGAAAATATCAAATCATTAAGCGTGGGTGCAAATACGTTTGACATCGACATAAAACTTATGTAGACGCTGGGCATAAGAAAAATTTAACATAAATCTAATTTTAACTATATGTATATATTAAGGGTTTTTCAATGAAACCGATGAAATACGACATTAGTAAACAATTGAAGTAAGGTTTGTATAGCGTACCTCAGAAGATATCCTCTTTTCTCCATAAACTTCAGAACCGGGTAAGAAATTGCGGGTGACAAGAGCATCTTCTTTTCCACGAGCAATAAAAACGCCCTCATGACGATGAGGTTCGATGATAACAGTTTTACCACCACGAAAGCCACCTCCGCTGCCACCGCGTCCGCCACCACGACCTCTGGCACCACCTCGACCACCACCGCCACCTCCTCCACGACCACGACCACCGAAACCTCCATCGCCTCCACCTCGACCACCAAATCCTCCACGACCTCCTCCACCACCCCTACCTCTTCCACCGCCTCCTCGTCCACGATCACCACCACGTGGAGAAAAACCTGTAATTAAAAATGTAACCATGTTCAATTTCGAAACTTACCAAACCACAATAATATTAATACCATTATACACTATAATATAAATTCGTTTACACTGATTTTTGGTTAAAATCGGTTAGAATAGAATAAACATATTTTGACTTGGTTGTTCACACAACCAATGCTGGTATATAAGAAATAATTTATTTTATATTGTTCATTACCTGGTCTACCCATCAGATTAAATTATATTTTTCAATTACTAAACGATTTGATTTTAATTATATATTATTAAAATATATATAAATATAAATGGATAGATGCTTCGTTTTAAAGAAAAACACGTGGTGCAGATCTTACTACGAAATCAATAGTAAAATTATATTGCAAAGAACAGAGAAGGGATAACAGGCCGACTCCACAAGATATCTGAATTGCTACCTAAATATTAGATATTCTTATAGCAGCATTTCCATATATCTTTGCTGGGCAATTCATGTCTTGACATTTTATTTTTGCAAGTGAAGTTGAAGTGTGTGTATCTCTCTCAGACAAACGAGAAATTAGTCCGTGTTTTGTGGTGCAGTCATCGAATTTTAATTTTTATAATTTTTGTTATTATTATTGTTATTATTTTGTTAGCTTTTATTATTTTTGTTTGTAGGTAAGTTATTATATTAAACTAATATATGTATATTACATTTTATTCAATGTTTTGTTAGTATGTAATGTGTATGTTATTTTAAAACTGGAAATAAGGAAAAAATTATTAGAAGATTTGTTTACGTTTGTTTTAGAATTTAGTTCCACAGGCACTCCTTTTCCCGATATAAATTTATAAGCATTTTTGTTTCAGTTTGGGACAATCTCCACTCACTCATTTTTTGTTTGAATTAAATAATTATACCAAATAAAATGCAAAACACGAATAAAAAATAAAATTAAAACAACTGAACAACGGCAAACAAAGAACAACGACCGGTATTAAAATACAACAACAAAAATCAAACAACTGATCAACGGAAAATAAAGAACGAAGACCACCACGCACCACGAGAGACAAAAAATAATGAGAAAAAATGACATTTACCCACAAAAAGCAAAAAAAAAACTCAAACGTCAAATTCATCTTAGACATCTATATCAAGACGAAATCTTGGAGAGAGATATCTGATATCCCAACATAACGAGAAATAACGCGACTCCATTGAATATTGCATAGCAGGATACACATTCTGAGAGAAATTATAGCTCGTGGAGTCGGCCTGTAAGGGAAACAAACAACGGAGTTGATAAATCAGATAGAAAAGAATGAGGAGAGTCCAGGAATCGCTGACATATAAGAAAGGGTGCAATAGTGGAATGTGCAGGGCTTTTTAGGTAAAAACGATATATCTCTTTCTCGTTTGCAAGGCAGTGTCAAAATTAGCAGTACGCGGATGACAGCTGAACATTTTTTTTAAATTGATTGAAAACAAGAGTGGAAATAAGTTGGGCTCTAAAATTGTGAATATTGTATTATTAAACTTTTTAGTCACGGAATCTCAAATTTCACAGAAAAAAATGAGATTACTTAAAAATTTTTTTTACAAGATTTTGAAAAAATCGCGATACATAATAGGGAGTTTTACCATCTTGTCAAAGCTCACACTATGATGAAGACAGATTGAAATATGTATCGCGCTTTTTTCAAACTGTCAAACTCAAGATCTTGAAGAAAACAATTTGGAAATAATTTTTAAATGCGGTATTCTTTTTTTGTGTGAAATTTGTGATTTCCGTGGCTTAAAAATTTATTTTAATTAGCAAAATCAACAATTTTCACAATTTTTGCGCACAAATCTTTAAAATTCCCGCTTTTGTTTTCAATCAATTTTTTAACAATGATAAAAAAAAAATCAGCTGTTCATCATACTGCTGTTTTTGACAATTCTGTGAGAACGAGAAAGAGATATATCGTTGTTACCTAAAAAGCCCTATTTCAATCTGTCATCCGCGTAGTGTCAGCTGTCATTCATTTTTTGGTACAATATGGTAAAATTCCCTATAGGGCTTTTTAGGTAACAACGATATATCTCTTTCTCGTTCTCACAGAATTGTCAAAAACAGCAGTATGATGAACAGCTGATTTTTTTTTTATCATTGTTGAAAAATTGATTGAAAACAAAAGCGGGAATTTTAAAGATTTGTGCGCGAAAATTGTGAAAATTGTTGGTTTTGCTAATTAAAATAAATTTTTAAGCCACGGAAATCACAAATTTCACACAAAAAAGAATACCGCATTTAAAAATTATTTCCAAATTGTTTTCTCCAAGATCTTGAGTTTGACAGATTGAAAAAAGCGCGATACATATTTCAATCTGTCTTCACCATAGTGTGAGCTTTGACAAGATGGTAAAACTCCGTATTGAAGGCTGTCAGTATGACGCTGCGGTACACATCAGTGCTGCGGTAGTGAAGTTTGTACACTGATCTCTATATTTAACTGGATAGTGGATAGACAGCAAAAAGTTGTTCCTATTTGAAGAATTGTTACACACTGGCTCCACTGGGCCACTGATCTCAATATATAACTGGATAGTGGATAGACACCAAAAAGTTGTGGGTAGCACAGTAATTTTGGACTGCGAGAGAAAGATCCACAATACTTTCAAAGTCTCAATGTTATCTTTGCCCTTTACTATCTTTGACTACTACAGCGTCACAGGTATATGGAAAAGTTTAATGCGCTACGGGTTGCCAAGATTAGCACTAAGTTATCTTTGCCCTTTAGTACAAACTTGAATACTGCAGCGCCACACGTATATTCTATAATACCCTATCAAAAATTCACCTAACAAAAAATCGGGTGTATATATTATTAACAGTACTGTGTATATTATTAGTTAACTTCGAAGACTGAGTAAAATCTGAAGGCGTGGGTTCGAATCTCACGAGATGCATGTGAAAAAGTTTTTCACAATAAAATTGAATTAAAGCTCAATACCACTAAAAGGAGACTGATGAAAGGAATTGGCAATCCTTGAAATAGCTATATCTCCAGCCAAAGATAGAAAGAAACGAATAATAATATTCGTAAACGAGTAAATAAAATTCGTTTAAAATTGGTGGTAGCGCCTTTAAGTTGTTGTTGTTGTTCAAACACATTCAATGAAAATTAACAGAATGGTCAAGTAATAAAAACTGACATTCTACAGTACAAATAGTACAATATAACAACAATATTATTAGTTAATTGAAAGTTCAGCTCTTGGCTTTGGCTAGTAATTCAGCTTTAACGAGTCTTTAAAGCCAAGAAAATCACCCCAAACGAATTGGAGGTTAAAAGAATTTTACCCTTAAGGCCGTGTGCGAACAGCATTAAAATTTTATCCATTGGCTAAATTATGACACTAGTGTGGTGAATATAAACTTCAAAAATTTAGCTTGCTCTGGAGCAGGCTAAAATTTTAGCCAGTGGATAATTTTCTATGCTTATGAAAGAGTGAGAGAGACAGTCGGAGTAGTGTGTTTGTTTTTATTTGCATTTATTTTTGTTTGTTCTTACATTTATATCGAATTTCTCTTTTGTTTTTTTGTGAATTGTGTTTTATATTTAACTCTGATATAAACGATCAGTTAACCGATTACACATTTTTTGCATTCCTTTTTATTGTGAAACAAATTGGTTGTTTTTATTTTGAAAGTTCAGCTGAAAAACCAGTGTATTGTGTTTGTTTGTTTTTTTTTTGTTTGTTGCATTCTTATCATTTGCATTTTTTTTTGTTTTTATGTTGACGTGGAATTTCCCGTTTGGGTTTTTGTGAATTTCGCTTAATTAAACTATGTTATGAACGAACAAATACTTAAATTAGCCGATAATAAGTACTTTTTTACATTCCTATTAATTGTGAAACAAATTTGCAATTTTTTTTTTAAGTTCAGCTGCCAAACCAGTGTTCTGTACCGCGTTAAAACTTCCCATAATTTAAATTATCTTACAGAGTAGTTCTATTTCATTTCTTTAACAAAACAAAATTTAGAATAGCCACAATTATGAAATTGCAAATCATTAATAAATTGGTTTTTGAAATTTCTAATTTGCGTTTTTAATTTTTTTGTAGACAATTTTATAGTACAGCAAATAGAGAGAATTTAACCAACAAAAGGTCGGGTAATTCTAAATTTTTAATATGTTTTACATATAGGATGTTTGGTGATAAAAAAAATAATTTCCACACCACACCACCTCCGCTCCCTTTTCTATCAAGAAAAAAACTGCAAATATTCGGCTTATTAAGACTATACTACCTTCTTTCTGGTAAATTTTATAGAAAAAAAAACTAATTAATAAACGCAAAACAAATAGAGCCAGTTCATTAGCATGTTTTATATAGATAATTTTTTTAATCAATCCTCATTCCATGGTATCGTTCCCGTAATAAAAAGTTGAATAGGATAGCAAAATATTAATAATGAACACTTTCCAACTAAAATCAACCATCACGTACTTATTGCGTTTTAAAAGTCAAAGAAACTCAATATTTTGAAAAGTACCAACTTTCGGGTTGTTTTGGATGAATCATAGATACTAGTTTTGTTATTAGTTTTTTGTTTCGATAAAATATACAATAAGGAAATTATAGTCGAAATAAGCAAAAAAGTGACGAATTTGCAGTTTGTGGTTGTGGAAATTGTATTTTTACATCAGCTAAAAGTAATTATAATTTTTTCCTTAACAAAATGTAATTTATAATAGCTAAAACATAAAAAATTGATTTCTGATAAACATTTGATTTCCGAAATTACAACTTTGCATTTATCCAACTTGGTTTTGTACGGAAATGTAACAACCTTAACAATTTTTGTGTGTTGAATAGTTTTTAATCTTAATAATATTTTTGTCACTATTTCGGCTACTTTTATATGTATATACAGATGTATTTGTTGGTTTTGCTAATTAAAATAAATTTTTAAGCCACGGAAATCACAAATTTCACACAAAAAAGAGAATGAGAAAGAAATATATCGTTGTCACCTAAAAAGCCCTATTCGTTTGGGGTGATGTTCTTGGTTTGACAGACTGATTAGAAGTTGAATGGGGCTTTTTCTCATAATTCCTTTGTGTTGCCTCTTTCACACCAGATTAGTTCTTAAGCTTAGTGTACACGATTGGTAGATCTTACAATATTGTCAGATCTGTCAGTGAAAAACATGCTTACAATGTCTAACAACCGTGTAATCTTACAATTAATTGTCAGAAAATGTGTCTGACAATTAATTGTAAGATCATTGTCTGACAATTAATTGTAAGGTTTCTGACAATCGTGTGTACGCTACCTGACAATCGTGTACTCTTACAATTAATTGTCAGAAAATTTATCTGACAATTAATTGTAAGACGATAAATTGTAAGATGTTTGACAACCGTGTACACACACAATTTATTGTCAGACCTACCAATATTTTTCTTATATGACGTTTCTGACAATTAAAAAATTGTCAGATGCACTTTTTTGAACATCTGCCAATTTTTTCATTGTAAGACAATTTGCAGTTAATTTGAAAGTTGGTTTGTTGTTTATGAGGTGATTATTCTTTAAAATTAATTTTGTCTAGCAGTTAATTGTATAAAATTACTATTTAATAGAAAACAACATTTTTTTGCCAAAAAATCCACCTGCATTAAAAGTAAGGAAGCAAAAATGCTACCGAAAGAAGGTTGAAAGATAGTGGTCACATGACACAACCTTAAAACTAATTCAGGAAATTGAAGTGCGACGCATTCTGTGGGATGCTGGATGTCCAGACTACAAATCGCCAAAAGTAATTTTATGGCAAGAAGTCGCAGATTCGCAAATGGGCGAATCTGTGCACTACAGAGCTGACAATTATTCATTGTGTGTACACGATTGGTAGTAGATCTACCAATCTCTTACAATTTATTGGTAGATATCCAGCCAATTGTACTACAATAAATTGTCAGCCAACTTCTGACAATAAATTGTAAGAGATTGGTAGATTTTCTACCAACCGTGTACACTGTCAATTAATTGTTAGCTCATTGGTAGATAATTGTCAGACATTGTCAGGTCTTACAATATTGTAAGATCTACCAATCGTGTACACTAAGCTTTAAGGGAATCATTGACGCATTGACGTATTAGTACGTTAATAGGGAATTTCACTATCTTGTCAAAAAAATATGACAGCTCACACTATACAGATGACAGATTGAAATATGTATCGCGCTCACTGATCTCAATATATAACTGGATAGCGTATTCCATACAATGTATAACAGTTTTTGTGAAGCAAATTGAAGATGACAGATGGTGGATTTTATCATAATTTGACGTCTACTTTGGGAAAAAAAACATTTCAATGTTTACAAAATAATTGAAAAGCAAGGTAGGTGTTTCTGTGATAAAAAATACAAAATTAAATAATTTAATGATTTCTTTTGAAAAAAAGATATAAAGTAATAAAGTCAATTAATTCATAAAAAGAAATATTAAAATTTATAGCTTTAACTCTTTATAAATTGACCAACATATTTTTGAAAATTTCAGCTTTACGAATAGAAAGGATTTATAATATACATACAATGGTGAAAATTTGCAAATTTTGCAAAAAGGAAGCAAAAATACAAGAAAGGACACTTCATGGGTAAGTTAATATAATGATTCAGTTTATGGAATTTCATAAAAATCTTTTATTCAGATTCCCATTAGAAGATCCAAATTTAATGAAAATTTGGCTGGCAAATTTGGGGTTTGATGCTTCATATAGACCATCTAAATATAGCAAGATCTGCTCAGACCATTTTACTGAGGATCGCTTTTCAGCAATAAAAAAAAGGAAAACTTTGCTTCCAGGTAGTGTACCTACAATCTTTGCAGAAAAACAACATAGTTGTTTTTTTTGCAACGCTACTAGGGAGTGCAAGTCTGGACTTTCCCTTCGAAAGTAATAACATAATTCCATTCCATATAGCTAAATAAAATTTAACTTTGTTACAGGTTTCCTTTAGAAAACCCAAATTTACTAACAAAATGGTTAGAGGCCATTTCAATTAAGGACTTCGTTCCAACTGTAGACAGTCGCATATGTAGTGACCATTTCGAGTCTTCTTGTTTTCAAGAAATCAAAGGGAAACCCTACAAAAACATGAGGGTGAATGCGGTGCCATCCATTTTTTTGGAAGAAAAAGGTTTCTAGAGAAAAACTTGATTTCAACAAAAAAAAATAACTTTTTAAATGTTTGTTTATTCTTACCACAGTGCTTGAAGAACATCACGACCAGTCTGTTGGTAATGGAGAATCAATATACTGTGATGAAACAGGTAGATTTAAAATTATAATACAATAGTTTTTAATATCATGTGTTTTTTACTTCTAGATTTACACGAAGAAATTTTAAGTGGTAATGAACCAGCAATGGTTGAAGAACCTACCATCTCAAATCCTTTTGATAACGACACAACAGGTATTTGTTTTTTTGCGTCTTTAACGTGCCACTGTTTCAAAACTACAAGCTTGTGAAATGATTATTCTGATTCTTATTAATATCTAATACAATGCCAGTACAAGTTGTTGGTCCAGTCATATATAAAAAAAATATGCCTTTCAAAAGTACTATGAAATCGTTCGTACTACAAATAACTTTTAAAAGGCAGATTTTTATATATTGGCTACCAGCAAAACTTTGGAAGTCAGTTTGTGCCTGGTATTATAACGAGTGAGAAAACGTATTAATCAGGCATATAGGGCTAGTAGTTTTGGAATTACAGCACAGAACATGTTATTTTGGTATTTTTCAGGCATATCGCCGACCCTAATGTATATTTATAATGTATATTTATAAATCTTATATTAAATATAGCATACGCAAAGCAAACATATGCACTTTTATTTGCATTTCTTAGGCCACCAACAAAAGAGGACCTTGTGCATAATCTACTATTTGCATCATTACATTTTGAATCTGCAAAAGCAAATATCATATCAAAATGTCTGAATACTGCTTATACATTATCTTAGGTATACAGTTTTTTTTTTTATTTTTGTCTGAAACCAAAATGTAATGATGCAATCAGTAGCGCTAACTTATTTAGAGTCAGGAAGTGTAAAAAATTTATCTCTGAGTCAAACCGTTTGGACATGGCACCAAAATATGTTTAAGACATTATCTAAATTTTCATAAAAAAATTGAAAATTAACGAAAAACTGGGTAATGTCATGAACATATTCTGGTGCCATGTCCAAACGGTTTGACTCAGAGATAAAATTTTTACACTTCCTGACTCTAAATAAGTTAGCGCTACTATTTGCATCATTACATTTTGGTTTCAGACAAAAATAAAAAAAAAAGTTACTGCAAAAGCAAATATCACATCAAAATGTCTGAATACTGCTTATACATTATCTTAGGTATACAGTTTTTTTTTATTTTTGTCTGAAACCAAAATGTAATGATGCAATCAGTAGCGCTAACTTATTTAGAGTCAGGAAGTGTAAAAAATTTATCTCTGAGTCAAACCGTTTGGACATGGCACCAAAATATGTTTAAGACATTACCTAAATTTTCATAAAAAAATTGAAAATTAACGAAAAACTGGGTAATGTCATGAACATATTTTGGTGCCATGTCCAAACGGTTTGACTCAGAGATAAAATTTTTACACTTCCTGACTCTAAATAAGTTAGCGCTACTATTTGCATCATTATATTTTGGTTTCAGACAAAAATAAAAAAAAAAGTTACTGCAAAAGCAAATATCACATCAAAATGTCTGAATACTGCTTATACATTATCTTAGGTATACAGTTTTTTTTTATTTTTGCCAGCACTACGAAATGCGGCTACCTTTGTAAGATACATAAATCGGATTTTCCCAAAATGCTTTTTTAGTAGAGTGTTGAAGATATTCATGCCTATTAAACGTTGTCGTTTGTCGTAAAAAACCACACGACAGAGAAAACGACGGCTTTAGTCACATTGCCACAAAAATAAAAATGAAACTTCATGTAGAGGTGGTAAGGTAATCACAATATTTTTTTTTTTTGATTGGTTTTTAGCTATCACTGTGATGAACACCTTACGCAGACCTAAAAGGTAGAATTTGACTTTAACTTATCTGCACTATTTGAATTTGTATCAGGTTTTTCAGTTCATATACGTTTTTCCAAATCAGATACGTTTTTAAAGTATATATTTTGTTGAATTACATTTTCATTTGAACATTATTCTATCACAATGTAAACAACTTACCGGGTTTGTTCACTCTCAATGGCTCCTTCTTCATCGGCCAAAGGTAAATCGATAAATTCTACTGCAACATCATTAGCCAAAGATTCTTCACGGGCCCAACGAATTTTATCTAAAACACATAAAAAAATAAAAAACAATGAAAATAGTATAAAATTCTTTGTTTCCCATACTTTGCTGAACAGACAGGATTGCCTCGTCTTCTGTAGATAAAACGAATGCACATCCTTTGACATCGTTACGGGCGTACATACAGTCAAATGATTGCAGAGTTGGCTGACCATAAAAAAGAGGATAAGCAACAACGTTCTTCAGTTCATTAATTGCCTCACACGTTTTTGAATTGTACGCATTGATGGTCAGGACCTACAAAACAACAATTTATGGAGAAGACTACATACTGATGAAATAAAATCTGTTACATGATTTTCAAGAGTAGCTTGCAATAGCATTTCTACTTGATTATATGTAGCTTTTAGGTAGCTTGGTCCTTTGGCAAGAGGACACACTTTGATAGCATCGTCAACACTAACCAGTTCACCATCGATTAAGACGATTCCATCTTCTCCCTGAAAATGGTATCACCTTTAACTCAATATACAAATAACTAAAGACAATTTTACTTTAACAGGAGTTGGTGTTGATTTTGGCATAGTTGGAAGTTGTTTCTTTATTATGTTTGAGTCGGCAGATACCAAGTTCAAACTTATCAACTGACCGCCTTCCATACAAACGTAATGCTAACCAGCTAGCATTTTTGTTGATTTATCCATGGAGCAATGATCTTTGACGTGGAAGTATCTGCTAACTGGCCAGACGTCGCAAAATATCTAGTAATTTCCAAGTGGGATCCCCACACTGGAATCACATGATACAGCATTGAATTTGTACAAAACCAAAAGGCTCCCTCGGCCTTATCTGGGTTTAAAGGCATTAACGACCATTCCCATTCGATGTTGCCCGTCGCAGCATTCCATCCCCGGACAATTGCTGGAGCTACACCTTGCACAGTCAGTAAATCAAAATTATGATTGGAATTACGCCGCGCAGCAGCTGTGCCAATTAATTGTTCCTTGAAATTTTAACTAAATTTAATATCTCCAGGTGGACTTTTTTCAAGAATTTGACGCCACTGAATATCACCAGATTTGGGACACAGAGACGCGAAAACATTTTCTGTTGTGGTTACAAGCAAACGACTATTAGGAGCATCCAAATCAAGATACGCTGAGATGAGTTTTCCAATGTGCTGGTTTCTCCTAAAATTTCAATGTCTTTTTTATTGGAAAATGTATATATGTCTATGAATGTAGTTGACCGAAAAACTTACCAATCGAATTTTTTTATCTGGTCTTCATACAAGCCACTGGTGCATTGAATAAAAAGTAACACGACGATTGTTTTATAGTGAATGGATAAGGGATTTTTACCAAGTTGTATTTTGCTGCTTGTGTTATCAATGCCAAACAACTTTCCACATTTGGTCAGAAATAAAAACTTATTAATTTTAGACCTTTGGAGCTTTAGATTTTGTATTATTTTGACAATTTTTCTACTTTCAGGAATGTAGGTTTTTGTTAAATTTTGAATATTTATTCCAACTTGTTTTCTTGGGCCCACTGATCTCTCTATATTAATCAACAAATTCTTAAATGAATTAATAACATTTTTTTTGCGCAAAATTACTTTTTTACTTTATTTAAAAATATTCTTCGATCTCATACACGAAGCAAAACGCCATTTTCAGTATTTTGATATTTGTTAAACTGTTATAGTGGTATACTGTTATACAAAATTGGGGACTTTTTCATAATATAACACATCTTCAAATTGCTTCATCTTTTGTATACGTATCCGCTATCCAGTTATATATTGAGATCAGTGATCGCGCTTTTTTCAAACTGTCAAACTCAAGATCTTACAGAAAGCAATTTGGAAATAATTTTTAAATGCGGTATTCTTTTTTGTGTGAAAATTGAGATTTCCGTGGCTTAAAAATTTATTTTAATTAGCAAAACCAACAAATACATCTGTATATACATATAAAAGTGGCCGAAATAGTGACAAAACATTATTAACATTAAAAATTATTCAACACAAAAATATTGTTAAGGTTGTTACTAAAAACTATTCGATTATTGTGTAGTGAATTTGTTTTCAAATTATTTCGAAACCAAAACATTTGTTTGTGATTACTGGTTCTGTTGAGGTTGGACATTCTCTTTGTATGCCGTTAAGGGCGTACAAAATTATTGCCACATGAGTGCATGTCTCAAATAGACCTGCTTTGCATTCGCAGTGGGCAGATTCTACCTTGCCACTCTCCGTAATGATGATCCAGGCTTCCAAAGGTTTTTCATTTAGGCGCTGGGAATGCAAAACCTGAATAGATACAAAAAAACTGATAAACGCAATTTGACTATTTATTTATAGAAAACTTAAGTACCTTCCCCAACACAATGTACACATTGGCTCGTGTGACGAAAGTTCCAGCCATTTCCTTCAGCCATCCTGCGTCGAAGAGTCCTTCAGCTTTGCAAACACTGTTGCTGTTTTTGTTCTCCTTTCCCGTGCAGTTTGACTTATTTGAAAGTAAATACCTGTGGTTAATATAAGATGTTACATTTTTTGGAAATATCTAACTTTCATACGAAAACAGGTATGAATCTCTTTCAATATTTTCAATTTTCGATAAATATTGAATTTTGCTACATGGATCTAAGGATCTAGCATATTGGGAGAGTTCCATACTGTTTTGTATCTTTTTCCAATTGAATACTCTCCTTGAAGTAATCGGCTCCTGTTTCCATCAATTGATAATTTAGTTTTTTCTTCCAATATAAGTGGAAAGACAAATTCTCTCAATGTTTATATTTATTTCTTAAAATTACTACACAATTTTCACATTTTTTGCGCACAAATCTTTAAAATTACCGCTTTTGTTTTCAATCAATTTGTCAACAATGACAAAAAAAATTCAGCTGTTCTGAATTGAATTGAATTGAATTTTATTGAGTCTTTTAGTTTCGAGTTACATTTTTGTCTTATTCTAATTCTAATTCTTGTTCGCTTTAGCGAGTACAAAAGTGGCTGTAATGTATGGCCTTCTTTTTCAGTTGCGTATAATGGAAAGCCTCGTGGCGAACAGTTATTATATAAAAGATATATAGTCACACTACTTTTGCTCATAAGTAATCAAACATTTTTTTTAGACGATATTGTCTCTTACATACTAAGATATATATATACAATACTTAAAACCGAGACAATTACAAATTGTTTTTTTTTTTGTTTCACATGAGTCTTTAAAGAAGACTTGAGAGCGCGAATGCTTCTTTCATTATATTTTTGTTATATGATAAAATGAATAAGAGCGAGAAGGCTCTATTTTTAACTATTGGAATCACATGACAATGTTGTTGTTGAACCAACAATGTAGGAACATAATGAATATACGAGTATAACCCAACTTTTCATTATTTTAACATATTTTTCTATTCATACTTTTAAAACAATTGCAAAATTTTATTATACATTTTAGGTTTTAGGGCAATTGATCGGTAGAAATTTGAGAAATTAATGTTAATGAATATAGTACAAAATGATATGCACATTTAGTTAAGACAATTATATATACTACACATAAAGAATGTAATTTACTTTTGCTATTAATGAAACTCCCTTGCTGGCAATTTCCAAATTTGAGCAGATAATTAGCTTCTTCTTGTGAAGTGCTCCTGTGTTGCTGTAATGTATTTATGTTGTTTTCTGGATCGGCACTTTTTCCTCCGTTATCCGTTTAATTTGCCCTCGTTCCGGTGGGCGAGGACTGCTACTTTGCGGCTGTTTTCTTGCTACAGTTATGTAGTTTTTTGTTTTTCCCGTTGGTTTCCAATCAACTGTTATTTGGTTTTTCAATTGTACCATGAGCGCTGCTGAACATCCTTCCCCGAGATGCACTTCCTGGCTCAGTTTTTATTGCTTTGAAAAAGCTCAATTGCTGGGTGGACAGACCACCCGGAAAGATGCTGGAACATATCCAGCGGTAATAAGAACTCAGCGGGAAGTTGCTGTCCTGGTTCTAACTGTTTACTTGGAGCGCTGTTGAACATCCTCCCCAAGATGTACTTCCTGGCTCCGTTGTCTCTGCTTTGTAGCAGTTAAATTGCTGGGTGACAAACCACCCCGTTATAAAATTGTAACATAAGTTACACAAATTTACTTTAAATGACGGTGGTGCTGGGACCACCGTGTGTACCCTTCAAGGGTCACGACCGAACTCTTCAGCTGTTCTGTATACTGCTGTTTTTGACAATTCTGTGAGAACGAGAAAGAGATATATCGTTGTTACCTAAAAAGCCCTATGAGTAAAATTCTGTTAGCCTCCAATTCGTTTGGGGCGGTCTTTGCATTGACGTATTAGATAGTATCTAGTACGACAATGGGTCTTTGGTAAAAGGTAAAAAAAGTACTAGCAAAATTACTTTACTATTCTTTCTGATAATTTTCGGTGTTGTGAGAATTTGAAGACATAAAGTTTTATTTCAACATGTCTGAAAGTATTGTTCTCAGCGATTTGCAAAAGAAAATTTTTGAAACTTTGTCGACAAATGACACTAATGAGTTCAAACTGTTTGTTACACAAATTAAATCCACGGTTAATTTTGTAGATGATATGGGAATGAGCCCTTTGCAGTATGCTTGCAGTAAAGGAAACTTAGAAGCCGTCAAAATTTTGCTCGATCAAGTACGTTTAATAAATTTAATTCTTTTTCGTATTACTTGAAATAAACAACTGTTCGTAGTCATAATGTATGAGCCTTTCATGTATTTTAACCGTGGCCGTACGGCAAATCGACTAATATCAAAATTGTATGGGTATTTGTATTTTGTACGCTGATGAATTTATTGGGTGAAGGTATGGCTGATAAGCAGTAATTAATATTTACCGAGAAGCATTGTGGTTTCCCCAAAAGAGCCATCAATTTTACATTGTTACTTGAATCTCTGCCGTTGCCGTTGTTTGAGCTGAATTTAAGTTTATGAAATTTTTTTTTAGCTTATGAAAAAGCTTTAAATATGATATACGATTATAGAAGCGCTACGTTGCCTTGGGTGCAAAAAATCAAGATTTTACTCTTAATTGAGACAGAGCACATCAAGAAACGAATATCTGCTTATAGGAAGTGTAAGTTAGGGACGAACTACAGAATCCCGAATTACAAAATCTAGTCCAGATCCAGAATACAAGAATTGAATAAATGCATACTGTAACGAGGCAATATGAGAGGAGCAATATGAGAAGTTAGATTTCATAGGAGTAATTACAATCTGTTTCAATGTAAGAAATCAACCGGTGCGCTACGAACACGAAAAGCGGCTTGGCACACCTACCGAAAATTCTCCTTGGATTGAAATGCTTCCAGACTAACGACTTTTAACTTTTTTTTATGTTTATTAATATTAGTACCTATTGTTTTGGCGTGTTAGTTTTTTTTTTATTGTATTTAACATTGCGATTATAATTTATTTTGTTGTACAGTAATTATAGGCAAAAATACCTACAACAAGAATTATCGCGAGGCCGAATATTGTTCTCCTTTTTCCCTATCGCGTAAATATATAGCTGTATTGGAAAGCCCCCATCGGATAACATACCCTATACAGAGCTCTGGATAGTTAGGATCATTGTATATACATTTCTATAGTATTTTCATGCTGAATAATCCCCGCCTGGCAATCTTAAGAAACTTATGAATAACACATTTTTAGGTTCGTGCATTTAGTAGTTGTCTATTCTGTAACCCTGATAACAGTCGTAAACATATATGATTTTTGTTTTGCTTACGACTCTTGTCAAGGAAATATGGATTTTAGAGCCAATAAAATACATTATATATTATTAATAGGGTAACAAAATAAATACTTAGTAAATGTAAAAACCTCCAAATGTGCGGTTCACAACTTTCTTTAGATGGCGCTGCTCCATGGTTGTACTATAGAAATTTATATACAATGGGTAGGATATTTTGTGCAGTAATTCGCGGCATGTTTTTGTCGTACTATTCGAAGGCCAAGTATGAGGCCTACAAATGTTCGGTTTCCCTTATTTTTTTTTTTGTTTGTTTATAGTTTATTATTCCTCTTTTTTTGTTCCTGATAGTTTATTTCTTTTCGTTAGTTAATCATTCATTGATTTTGTTGATATACTTTTGGCTTTGCTATTTAACGTTATTTTATTTTAATTCCCTTATAATGGTTATTAAAGACTGTTCAAATTTGTTGATATTATTTACGTATATTATTTTTTGTTTGTTCGTTCCTTTAAAACATTAAAAGGTTCCTTTTTTTTGCTATATTTATTAGTCTATAATTAATTAATTGTAGTACGTAGTTAAACTTTAAACACCTAACTTAGGCGCTTTTCTTACTGTTCCTTCGGGCAATTAATTTAACAATAAAAAAGTATGATTTTTGTAAATCACACCAACGTCTTAAGGCGACCCATTTTAATGGGCGTAAGCCAGTCCCAAACATTTTATATTGCGTCGAGGTCCGTAGACAAGCAGCAAATGTATTTTTGCTTTTAATGAACGACTTGTGTGTTAAAGAGCGTTTTCGTGTTTAAATCATAGAGCTGCATGAATCCACTCATTTGCAGTTGTGAATCATTCGCAATTAGACGTGCCCCAGCATAGTCTCACGCTCGAAGACAACATACAAGTGTGAATAATGTTAAGAGTGATAATAACGTTATCTAATATCAACATTCATGAAATCGAGTGCGTACAATGTTAAAGTTCATGAATATGTGAATGTGTAAGTGTAGTAGTCTTGTACTCAATAAGTTCATTCGATCCGTTTATTCGCACAAGCAGTGAAAAGTACGAGTGTTTCACAAGCTTATGAATGGATTCAAACCGAGCAACAGGTGGTGACTTCTAAAACCAGCTATTAGAAGTGGGAAATACTGTATTAGGTAATGTATGTTTCAAGTGGCTCATGAAATGATCTACTTGGTACAGTTCTCTGGTTTAAATATACATGAGGTCGGCGCTAAAATATCATTAATTTTCGCAAAAAAACTTATTCCACATTTTAATTATTTTTGCTTTTCTTATTGTTACACAATACAGTCTTCACATAAGACATATTATAATAGTCAAAGATCATACTGTTATGTTATCAAGTATTCACATACACAATCATTCTATCTATTCTATCTAGCTGAGCTCATTGCACACACACATTAAATGAAACATTTAACATGAGAATCATTTACTGTAGTGTATGTAAATTAATTTTTCATTCGCTTTATGAAAATGAATACCTGTAAGCATGTTTTTGCATGAGTGCGAATGTGCGTGAATACTGTATTAGGTAATGTATGTTTTAAGTGACTCATGAAACGAGATACTTGGTACAGTTCTCTGATTTAAATATCCATGAGGTTGGCGCTAAAATATGATTTTCGCAAAAAAACTTATTCCACCCAAGGATTAGCTAATGTTTCCGTTTTTCTTTGTGTTTATTTCTGATTCCCCAAAAAATTAGTATTTCTTGCCTTGGTGGAGAAATGCAATATTTGCTGGTTTTAGTCAAAGACATGATCAGTTACCGGGCCCTAGATGCTTCAAATGTTTATAACTGCAGAAAACGAAAAACATAATGATAACCATGCCTCATTGATATAATTTTTATATTTTTGTTTGCCTTTTGAAAGCTTTATTTATTTATTTATTTATTTATTTATCTACGATATATATCAACAGATTTGAACTTATAAATTCTTAAATCCTAGAGTTACATTTGTGGGTTAAATAAGCCAACAACAAATTCTTGAAGACATAATAGGTATAATAGGCTTTAATAACAAATCTACAACAAAGGCTTAAAGGTTCACGTAATCCATAATTAGTTCTATGCGCAACCTCAAATAGTAATGGCCTTTGGCTTAAAGCTCTTGAATTTTTACAGTCAACAAAACTCCATAGAACATCTCGAATAAACATTACACTAAACATTTCCCTACGTGAATGGAGAGTTTGCATTCCTTTAGAGCAGAAGAATTGTTCCTTTTTTTCGTACTGTAAAATGCTGTTTTCCTTAGAAAATGGCTGATCACTGCGTTTGATTCTTTGATCTATAAAGTTGTTCAAAAATTCCTCAACAAGGTAAAAATCGATTTTCACTCTTTTCTCTAATGTACAATAGTTTTTCCTTCCATTCTTTCTTAAACACACTGCTTAATGTTCTTGCTCTGTAAAATGAGCCACCAAAAGCGAAAAGATCTTACAACTGAACAAACAAACGTTGGTTCTGGCTTTGTTACTATTCTTTATGACACGATTTAAATAAATTAATTTTTGATTTTATTTTAAACTAACCTTCTTTAACCTGGTTTTTCGAAATAGGCAAGTTTCTTGATTAGTTGTTAATGCAATTTTTTAACGAAAAATTTGTTTTTCTGTATGAAGTCAAAATGTTTCAGCAGGGGGGGGGGCAAGGGTTTTCCAACTCACTGGATAATATACATTATTCAATGCGTTGTTAAACAGTGTGGTATAAATGTCTACTGCTTCCTGAGGGAGATGTCGTAAAACAATGTTGGGTATACAATCGACCACCGCAGATTTCTATTTCTTCAATGTTTCAAAAATTAACTGAATTTCTACCTTTGTAATTAACAATGAACTGGGTCCATTTCGTTCGGCGATGGTGTCGTTTGCCAAGTTTGCGTCATTGAACCCGGTGAAACCGGTATTCTCGGATCGCCATTGCGTAATGCTATTTCCAAGGTAAAAATTGTGCAGTAAAGCTCTGTTCTCCAGGTCATGATTCGGACGAGTGCTACCATTCACCTTATACACTTGCTGAAAAGGAGCCCCTACAGCTTCTACTTTTTGGATCTTCTATTATAAAACAATTATTATCGAGAACGGCAGCCTCCAGATCTATTCCCGCAATCGTTAGTACGTCTTTGTTGTCTGTTGTCCTCTGGAGTTTAAGTAATGGAAGATCGTTTTGATCATTTCTTCTAAATATATTATTTATTTGGGGAAACATACTCGGTTCGCTAGAGTTAACGGCCTGAATTCTGTTATCCAAGTATGAATTAATAGATAACCTATAATTTTGTCTAATCAGAACATTAAGATTTTTGATCGACGACTTCAATGTCCTAATCTCCATATCTCGTGTGTGCGTGAAACGTCTGTACAGAAGTTTCAACCTAGTCAGAAGTCCACTTTTTTGTCCGCAGTAGGGATTGTTGTGTCCATTGTTCGTTTTATAGTTGTGTCCATTTGATTCAGGTACCCGTCGATCTCAACGTTCGTCAGGTTCCTGTCATTTGGTGAAGAAATGTCATCGGAACGTATTTCTATTGCCAAGGCGTTGGAAAAGCGTGGCCAACGCATCTTACTGAAATTGTAAAAATGTGCAGGCACATACTAATCCAACTCCAAAAGTTCGCTCGGGAGCTGTATTACGGCGGCAAGTCCGCAGTGGTCACTGTTGTATTCAATCGTTGATAAACAGTTTTTTGTATGTTGACCTACAGTGTCAGTTATTATTAGTCTTGAGTCAAGCAGGAGTAGATCCAAAAAACTACCACTTCTCGGAAAAGACGGTTTATCTGTAGCCAGAAGGTCGATCCTACACTCAACACTGTATCGACCCATCCAATTAAAAAGATGGTTCTTTCTAGGATTTTGTACTTGATTTCCCCAATCTACATGTTTGGCGTTCAAGTCCCCTGCCATGAGATAATAATTCTCATCCTAGTTCAGTCTTAAGCATTCAAAAAGTTTTTCGAGTTCTTATCGCAGAAATTAGCCGGCTGAGGTGCGTCAGGTGCGTACACCGCGATTGCGTACATTCTTTTCCCCTGCTAGAGAGGAATGCAAACGATGCAGGCTTCTAGCAACCAGAATCTTCGCACTTCACTATCATATATAACCTTATGTTTAATGCCCTTTCGTATGAAGATTGCGAACCCACCCCCTTGAGAGGAGTTGGGCCGATCCCTTCTTACGATATTGTAATTTTTATTAGTCAGTTTGTGTTTCTGGTTTAGCTTAGTTGCGCTAGCCATAAACACGTCAGGACTTTGCAGCAAATGAAAGAGGTTTGCTCTACGTTCGGTCCTAATCAGCGAATTTATATTCACAGCTAGCATCTTAAAGGGTCGCTCAGGCAGCGCGCCTTTAACCATTTCGCATTGCCGGCAGAATAGAGTAGAGGTAATCCTTCCTAGCCGCCTGCACCCTTATCTGTTTTTGCATATCGGTGCAATGTCAGCAACACCTGCATCAGATCTGCCTCTGGCACAGGAGCCGTAGGCACTTGGACCTGTTTAGATACCTGTGGTTGAGGCTGTACCGTGTTTCCCTTTCCAGGCGCAATTTGGGTGTAAGAAATTGCGGGATTGACGGAAGTTGTTGTCTGGCGTACTTCAGGGCGTCTCACCTCTACTATTTTCTTTTGGGCTTTGTTTTTCTTTATCTCCTGAAATTTGGGACATCCCCGATAGTCCGCGGGTTGCCCTGAGCCTCGGCATAGCGCACATTTTAACTGGGCCATATCCGTGACCCTATCTAGCCCAAGTTTACTTTCCCCTATCTTGTGGGATTCACCACATTTGACGCATACTGTTCATGCATTGAAGCATCTCTTTCTGCCTATTTAATTTATCCCATCTTACCACTTGGTAATTTAGGACTGAGATATTCCTTAAACCACTCAATTTGCTTTGGGGCGAGAGCTGTAGCAGGAAGAATGGCAAATTCGGTTTCTCCCGTCTGGCTTTGACTGTGGTGAACGGCCTAACCCCGATAAAATCGAGATCGTCGCTCGCCACTTGACGGAGCTCAGCAAAGAGGGCCTGCGGATCCATAGAGGACTCGATACCCTTCAGGAGGACTGTTTCGAGCTTGTCTTCCTTTGGGGTGAAACTGTAAAATTCTGTCTTCATTTGTGCCAAAAGATCTTTAACTTTTTTATAATGCTCGACTGACGAGCAATGAATGGCGTGTCGGTCTGCATTTAACCTTTTACTAATAAAATGATTGCCTATGGCCGACTATATAAGTATTAATAGGTGGCACCTTACCTTTCTTTGCTTGTGGCTGTTGCTGTTGCTGTTGTGACTGCTGTTGTGACTGCTGTTGTGTTGTCTGCTTCTGCTGCGGTTGTTGCTGCTGTTGTTGTTTCTGCTGTTGTTGTTGCTTCTGTGTCTTTTTTTGTTGTATTTGTGTTGATGTTGTTGTTGTTGCTGTTGTTGTTGTTGCTGTAGTTGCGGTTGCTGATGCTGTTGCTGGTGCTGCAGTTGCTGCGTCCGCTGAGGACGATGCTGGGGCTGCAGTTGTTGTGTCGGCTGCATATTTTTGTGCTGCAGTTCTGGGAGGGGTTGTTGTTTGGGAGGCCGCTGCAGTTTTGCTGCATTGTGCTGCTCTGTGAACGCTTTTTGTTTTTTGTTTTCAAGAGCAACTAGGCGCTCTTTTTCCCTCCGCGCTTCTTGCTTAACTTTAAGCTCTTTCACCATTTCCATGAGGGAAGAAATTTGCTCCGTCAGTGATGCAATTTTTTCTTGCTCATCTTCTGACTCTTCTGGAGGTGAAAGGTCCACCAACTCGCCACTCACGAATTGCCCCTCCCCTTCTACGGACATGTAAGCAATGTGTTCGGCATCTACCTCAGCGACGTTTCGCTCACATGTCTTCTTATCGTCGGCTGCCCCTTTCTTGCCTTCGTCGTTAGCTTCATTAGCGATTTCTTCGTCAGCCTCTGCCTCGTCATCGCTCTCAACATCATGGTCATTTTTTTCATGTCGTCATCCTCATAAGAGGATTGGCTTGAGCCGAGGCCTTAGCCTCGTATCTGATGATACGCTTTCTCTTTTTATCCTCCTTTGTAGTTGCTATGGCACGAACTGGTGTTGAATTCGTGCCTTTGGCAAAGCTTGTTGTTATTGCAGTTGTTATGCTGTTTGTATTTACTTCGGCGCGTGACGATGACGCTGTCGTTGTTGGCTGGGCTTCTTTGGAAGGCACCGCTACCGTATCTTCCGGTGTCCCCGTTGACTTTATCATCTGTTGTCCTTGCTCCTCTCGGTTTTTGTTGACTTTTCTTTTTCCCATAACTTATTAAAAAAAAGCCCTGACCAGAGTGGAGGGTCGAACCCACGACCCTCCACTTTGTTGTAGGCCACTTTTTTTTTTGTATTTTTCATTTTTTTTTTAATTCAATTTTTTATTTTCAATTAAACTTATTACCTTACTTAAATGCTAGACAAAAATCTTAAAAACTAGCTCACAGAATAACTTAACTAACTTACTGGCCCCATGCGGGCGCTCTAAACTATACTATAACTATATATTTAAAATGCCTTTCGGCGTAAAAACAAACTTAAATTAAAATTCAATATTTCTTAAAACTAAACGAGAAAATTCTTAAAAACTCGTTTTCCTATGACATTTTATATAAAAAACTTAAAACTACCCTCTACCCAAATAAAACTAAAATATTCGTAAAATATACGTAATAATTATACGTAAATAACTTAAAACTACTTAAAAATACTTAACATAACTTAAAACTAGAACAGCCACCAGCAGTGTTTTTTTTTTCGCGCAGCAGCCTATGCATATGCACACACACTTATAAATATATATACAGTGACATATATGCATATTAACATCGCAAAATGCACATACACACAAACAAATGCAATTTAATGTATTTTAGAATTTTTTTGGTGCCACCACTGTCCTACATAAAATATACCTATTAATATCTAAAAATACGTAGGTCGGCCAAGGCAACAACTTTGACTAACCATCAATGTCAAGGTGGTCACCCAACCACCAGAATTGTTTAACTTGCTTATCCAAGTCCTTTCTGTCCCGAAGGGGCACAGCTCTACTGAACCGCAGTCGCTCTGCTCCGTTCCCAGAGCCGAAGTCTCGACCATACAGGAGTCGCCGATCCACAGTTCTACGGCCGACGTGGTAGATTAACGGAACCGCCAATCTATCCTGTATCAGCCCCCGATTGTCGAAATATAGGAATGTCTCGGGCGGGAGGAAACCGTTAAGACGAACGCTCTCACTATATTCATCATTGGGGTAGTAAGCCCCGAAAATAAGTCCATTGGCTGAGGTTATCGCTCTCGCAATGTGACCCCGAATCAACTTAATAAAAAAGTTATCTATCCTGTTTATATTGGCTCCGTTGTATAAGACCTCGTTGGCATAATAATGTTTGTACTCCGACTCTGGTGTTCTGTGTAATCCAAGACAGGTCCCAAGACACTGCCTCTCAAGCACCCGAATCTTTTCCATTTGAGATGGGGCAACGTTAAACCACACAGGGCACCCATAGGCAATCATCGGCCGGATGAGGGCCATGTAACAAATCACCTTTACCCTGTTTTCAAGGCGGCTGCTCTAAAACAACCGTCTTGTCAGAGCAAACGCTCCCCTAGCTCTGGTCAGAGCAGCATCTATATGTTGATTGAAATATAGATACTTATCTAGCCAGATACCAAGGTACTTTACTACATCTTTACTCGCCAGTGGATGTCGACTTGGTCCAACGATCACTATATTTCTCCAGTTCTTTCTTGTATCCCTAGAAGCCTTAGACAAAGGGGTTCTAAACAGGATAGTTTCTGATTTCTGAAAATTAATTTTTAACTTCCAGTCATCACAATATCGCTGAATCTGGTCGAAGTCACGCTGCAAGAGAATTTTGATGACTTCAACTTTTGGACTCGTCCTGTACGCTAAAAGATCATCGGCATACGCAATCGCATGAGTGAGACTATCTATCAGATCGCTGGTGTAAATACTAAAAAGAATCGGTGAGTTCACAGCTCCTTGCTGTAAACCGTTTATAATATCAAAAGTTGTGGTCGAAGTTACATTGCCAATTTTGACAACAAACTTCCTACCATTGAGCATGTCATGAAGCATATATAACAGTGGTTTACTTATGCCAAATCTAGTTAGCTTCAGATAAAGACCCTCTAACCATACGGTGTCGAAAGCCTTCTATAAATCAACTAGAACGGCACCCGTGCATTGATTTTTCGCTTTGTTCCATTGAACATCAGAAACTAACTAAGACGCGGCATGAATAGTGTCATGTCCCGCCTTAAAGCCAAACTGATTGTCTGGAATAATATTTTTGTCCTCTGCCCACTTGAACAGAGCTCTATTGAGAATCTTTTCGAATACCTTACTGATACTTGGAAGAAGACTTATCGACCGAAGATTTTCCGGATTGGAGCTGTCCTTTCCCTTTTTGGGGAGAGGATGAAACCGGGATTCTATGTTATTTCCAAGGTAGAAATTGTGCAGCAAGACTGTTCTCCACGTCATGATTCGGACGAATGCTAGCATTCACCTTATACACTTGCTGATAAGCAGCCCCTACGGCTTCTACCTTTTCCTGAGGATCTTCTATCATGAAAAAGTTATCATCGAAAACGGCACCCTCCGGATCTATTCCCGAAATCGTTAGTACGTCTTCGTTATCTGTTTTCCTCTGGGGTCTAAGGCATGGAAGATCGTTTTGATCATTCTTTTTATATATATTATTTATTTGGGGAAACATATTTGGGTCGCTGCTCGAATTCAGCTAAGAGCACCCGCGAATCCGTGGAGGATTCGATACCCTTCAGGAGGACTGTTTCAAGCTTGTCTTCTTTCGGGGTGAAACTATAAAATTCTGTTTTCGTTTGAGACAGAAGGTCTTTAACTTTTTTGTAGTGCTCTAAAGATGACACTGAATAGAATGCCTGTCTGCGTTTAATAGTAAAATTGTTGCCTACGACCGACCTACATATATTAATAGTTTCTTTTATTTCCATCTTAAATGTGTAAATGGGTAGCACCTTACCTCGTTTTGCTTGTGGCTGCTGCTGTTGTTGCAGTTGTTGTGACTGCTGCTGTTGACGCTGCTGCTGTTGTGTCTGCTGATGTTGTTGCTGCTGCTTTTGTTGTTGCTGCTGCTGCTGCTGTCACTGTTTCTGTTTCTTTTTGTGTTGTTGTTGCTGTTGTCGTTGTTGTTGTGGTTGTTGTTTTTGATCTTTCGGCTGCTGAGGCTGTTGCTGTGATTGATGAGGTGGTTGTTGTGTTTGCTGCTTCTGTGACTGCTGCTGAACTGGGAGTGATTGTTGTTGTTTAGGAGGCTGCTGCTGTTAGTTGCTGCTGCGTAACTTCTAGTTGCTCTTGGAGCGCTTTTTGGCGCGTGCGCTGCTCAAGAGTCACTTGGCGCTCCTTCTCCCTTCTCGCTTCCTGCTTCTTTCTTAGTGATTCAACCAACTCTATGAGCGAGGAAATCTGCTGCGTGAGTGTCTCAATCTGTTCGTCCTCTTTTTCCTCAGACAGATCCACTATCTCGCCACTGACGTAGTGCCCTTCTTCTTCTACTGACATGTAGGATATGTCTTCTTCAGCATCTACGTCAGCTACGTTTTCTTCGCCTGTTACGTCGGCGATCTCGTTGGCTGGCTCTGGGTTTTTGGATACTTCTTCTTCAGCCTCTTTGACGATTACGACATCAGCCTCAGCCTCGTCGTCTTCTCCCTTGTTGTCGTTGTTGTTGTCTTCGTCGTCGTTGGAGGAGCTGTCCAGCTGCCTCTGGATTTTGGCCTGAGCCGATGACTTGGCTGACCGGTTCGCGCCCTTCAATTTGCTGGGCTGCATCGACGATGCGCTTCTTCACAACAAGGTTCGGCTTGTAGTTCATGTAGCGCCTCCTCTTATTTGCCTCAGTTGCTTCGGCACATGCCGGCCCTGGTGATTTTCCTTTGGTAGGACTTGTTGTTTTGGCAGTTGCCATGCTCATGGTTTTGGCCTCGACACGTGCCGATGACTCTATTGTTGTCGTTTTTCTTGACCTTGAAGGTCCAGCAGATGCTGCCGTATTTGTTGTTTGGCCTCTGGATGGCCCCGCTATCTGTTTATCGGATGTTACATCGCCTGATGTTCCAGCACCTTTTGTTGTTGTTGGGGGACCATCTTTCGATTTCCCCGTTGCTTTGACCATCTGCTCTTCTTGTTGTTGCTGCTGTTTTCTTCTCCTAGAAACCTCTTGCCAGAAATAATTTAAAAAAAGGCCTTGCCCGGGGTGAAAATCGAACCCACGACCGACCATCCACTCTGAATTCTGTTCCTCTTTTTTTTACATTTTAATTCATTTTTATTTTTTTCATTTCCTTATATCTATCTTAATGCTAGACAAAAAATATTAAACAACTAGCTTACATATAAACTTAACTAACTTACTGGCCCCATGCGGGCGCTCCACATTAAACTATGACTATATTTAAACAATGCCTTTCAACGTAAAATTTAATTTAAAATTCATGATTACTTAAAACTAACGAGAAAATTACTAAAAAAAACTCATTTTCTGTCTTTTTTTTTATTTTTTTTTTATATTTTTTTTTTTTATTTTTTTTTTTATTAATTTTTTTTATTTTTTTTATTTTTTTTAATTTTTTTTTTATTTTTTTTTTTTTATTTTTATTCCTCTACCACCTAGGCTAACTTGCCACTTGGTTTTGGTAGATCTAAATCACTACTATTAGCACCCGCGCCTCTATGTAAAATTTCCACTAAGAAAGTCGCCAACGATGTGCACACTTCCACGGTTGCTGAACGACTGTTGTCGGCCACTCTACGCACTAGGCTAACTTGCCTTTTAATTTTACTTGGCAAATTGCCACTAAATTGGGCAGTGAGTGCAGTTAAACTATTTATGAATTTAATTCAATTGAACACACTTGGAAATTATTTTTGTATACTGAGAAAGTCGTCAACGCGTCTGTACAATTTCACAGCTGAAGATCGACTGAAATCGACGTGCAGACACTCTATCCTCAGACTACGTGATCTATTGATTTTTAATGGCTATTTGTGGCAGTTAGCTCGTAGCTTCCTTATTTACATTAAGTGAAATGCCGGCGGCAATTAATCAATTTTACTTTAAAGAAATAAGTTGGGTTATTCTTAGCGGCACTTTTAAACGTTTTTCTGCCAGTTAACATTCAGTGTAATGAATTTATTCCTACCAAAAAAATTGCATAAAAGCCTTTATATATATATCTATATAAAAGGTTTGTTGTTAGTTTATATTCACCACTAATGATCTCTATTTCCAACAGTTTTCCTTCGTTATTTCCACTAAAATACTAAATTTTGTTGTGTAAGTTTAATTAAAAAAAATCGTTAATGGAGGTAGGTATACCTATTTTATTTAATTTTTTTCCTTTTATTTTATCCTATAAGACACCTTACAAGTAGGTATTTAATATGGTGGCGGTTATAATCAATATTCGAGTATTGGAGGAAAGCTTTTCCAAATGGTTTTTCGGAGTTTCCTCTCAAATTTGGAAAAGTACCTCCAACTACCAACGGTTTGAATTAGTATGTGTCATAGATGAACTCTTAGTACTCGTTAAGAGCTGTAAGGGAGAATAGGGTAGATTGGGATGTCTCACAAACATGAAGTTTGTAACAGTTCTTTTAAGTATAATTAAATTTTTGTTTCCCCTATATTATGAAATCACTGAATATTCGGTTAAACTATCTTCATCATGGCTTTTGCAGTTGCTTCATATCTTGGTAGTTTTAAAAATCCTTGATGCTTTGAGTTTTATTTAAAACAAAATAAAAAAAAAAATATTTTTTAAAAAATCTGTTCTCTGTAAATAAACCTTTTTGCAATGATACAACGAAAAACGAAACAGTTTATAAACAATTGTGTCGTATTTTTATTAAAAATATTTAATAGAGATAAATAATAAACAAATAACTTTTGAATCACTGTCAAATTCCGAATTCATTCAGTGTTGTATTATTGTATTATTATACGTTTACCCCGATTCACCCTATGAAATAACTAATTTTTTGAAAAAATATGCCTAAAACCATCCTCTAAGTATAAACATTCGAATAAAAAAAAATCAAATCGGACCAGCGGTTTATTAGTTTAGCCCTCACGAACAAATTTCACCCTATGAAATAGCTATTTTTTTTAAATATATGCATAAAACCAAGTATAAACTTGCAAATTAAAAAAAGACCTGACGGAAAAAAATAGTGTTTATGTTGGAAATCTTAAACCAAATTGAATTAAAAGACTCTACTTTTAGGAACAAAAGAAATATAAAAGAATTTATTAAAACAAAACGTTTAGCTACTACAAGAAGAAGATACAAGATACAAGCCAACTTTTATAATGGCTGCTTTACAAGATAAAAAACAGGGCTGCCAAATGCTGAACTATAAAGTAGTATTCACAATAAGTAATTACGTATGTGTTCTTTGAATTCCAACACCCCCACTAGAACGCATAAGAATTTTATGTTTGAAGTCCCATAAGTGTTGTGAAGTTCTTCGTTTTTTCTGCGGTTAAAGGTTTGGTCATTATATCAGCAACCATTTTTGTAGTTGGTATATGATGAACTTTGATAGTACCGTTGAGTATTTTGTTGCGGACAAAATGATGTCGAACATCAATGTGTTTTGTTCTGGCATGATATGCATTAGTTGACGCCAGACAGACAGCACTTTGATTATCGCAAAATAACTGAATTGATGATTTCGCATTTGTAGAAAGTTCTTTCTCTAAACTTTGGAGCCACATAGCTTCTTGTACAGCTGAACTCATCGCCATATACTCTGCCTCCGTAGTTGATAGAGCCACTGTTGGTTGTTTTCGCGAACACCAGGATATTGCACCCTGTCCCATAATGAAAACGTATCCTGTGACAGATTTCCTCTCATCGATGTCACTAGCATAGTCCGCATCACAATAGCCACTTATTGTATCAATGTCATCGATTTCCTTCTGATAGCACAGTTTTTTCTCTGCAGAACCTTTCAAATATCGGAGTACTCTCTTTGCGGCTATCCAATGCGCTTTGCCAGGGTTGGCGTTAAATCGACTTAAAAAATTTACTGCGTAACTAATATCAGGTCTTGACACCTGTGCAGCAAACAACAAACTTCCAACAAGTTCTTGGTATGGTATTTTTGACATTTCTTCAGTTTCTTTCTTCGTTTTTGGGCACATCTCCTTGCTCAATTTTTGACTTAGATCCATCGGCGTAGAACATATGTTGGCGTTCGTCAGTCCAAACCGGTCAACAATCTCTCGGATGTAATTCTCCTGATCAATCCAAAGTCGCCCATTCGATCTATCTCTTTTTAATCGAAGTCCAAGAAACGAGTTTGCAACCCCCAAATCTTTCATATGAAACTCGCTCATCAAGGTTGATTTCAGGTGTTTCTTTAATTTAGTATGATTGCCAATTATTAGCATGTCGTCCACGTAAACTGCAATCAGCATTATTTTTCCTTCATCGTGTTTGTAGTAAATACATGGGTCTAGTTTGGATTGAATCATACCAAATTTCTTTAGAACACCATCCAGCTTCATGTTCCATACCCTGGAAGATTGTTTCAAACCATAAATTGATTTCTTTAAGCGAAGAACTTTATTAGTTTTTTGAAAACCTTCTGGTGGTGATATATAAATTTCCTCTTCCAGATCTCCTTGGAGAAACGCCGTTACTGCATCCATTTGTTCAATGTCCAGGTCCATTTTAGCAGCCATAGCCAACAAGAAGCGAATTGACTCATACCGCACCACTGGGGAAAATGTTTCTTCGTAGTCAAGACCCTTACGTTGGTTACACCCTCTGGCCACCAATCGTGCTTTATGACTGGTAATTTTTCCATTTGCATCTACTTTGGTCTTGAACACCCACTTTGTACTCAGGCTTTTCTTTCCAGGCGGCAACTCTACTTCTTCCCAAGTTTCGTTTTGTAGTAGCGATCTGTATTCTAATTGGATTGCATTTTTCCACTGCTCGGAATCTGATCTACAAATAGCTTCGATATAACTCTTAGGATCGTTAGTGTCTGCCACCATATACGTTACAAAATCATTGTTTCTTATGGGTTTTGGCGTTCTTTCGGATCTGCGCACAACCTCTGTTGTCGGTGCTACTGTAACTTGCGGAACAAATTCTTCATCAGAGTAAAATGATTCATCTTCTCCACTGTTCGACTCTTCATTAGTTACATTTTCCACGTCGAACAGTTTTACATCATTTTCTGTTGTTGTAACACCCGCTTCAGCATTACCGACATCAATGTATTCCGCTTCGTTAGAACTTAGATCCCCCACTGAACACCCTGCATCAGAAGAAAAAATATTAACATAATTTTCTTGGGAACTTACTTGGCGAAATTGTTGATCTTGTTCCTCTAAACAAACAACGTCTCTGCTTATAATAAGCTTTTTCTTAACCGGGTCGTATATTCTATATGCCTTTGAGTTTTCACAATAGCCAACAAAAATTCCTTTTTTAGATTTTGGATCTAGCTTCTTCCTCTTCGGACCAGGAACATGCACCATAGCAGTAGACCCAAATACTCTTAGATGACTTACGTTGGGCTTTTTATTTGACCAGACTTCCTCTGCAGTTTTAAAGTTGAGCATTCTACTCGGCGTCCGATTTATCAAATAAGCAGCAGTCAAAACGGCTTCAGCCCAAAAATGTTTTTCCAGGACAGCATCCGCCAACATACACCGAGCCTTCTCCATGATGGTGCGGTTCATACGCTCAGCTTTCCCGTTCTGTTGCGGAGTGTACGGAACTGTGGTTTGATGACGTATGCCACAACTTTTCAAATAAGAAAGCAGTCCTTCGTTGCAATACTCTGTACCATTATCCGTTCTTAGAGTTTTGATTCTTTTTCCAGTCTCGTTCTCGATTTGAAGCTTAAATTCAATAAATTTGTCTTTTACTTCCGATTTTGCTTTGAGTATAAAAACAAACACCATTCGAGAAAAATCATCCAGAAACAACAGAACGTAGCGTGCACCACCCAATGAAGCTTGTTCCATTGGTCCGCACAAATCCGAGTGCACCAACATCAATGCCTCACTAGAACGTGCGTCAGATGTATTGAATGGTTTTCGTGAATGCTTACCTTCAAGACAATTCACACATCGTCCAGTTGGTTTGCCCGAAAAATCCAAACCTGTAACAGCCCCTTGTTGCATTTTCATCATCACGTCATAATTTGCATGACCAAGTCGCCTATGCCATAGCTCACAAGATGCCCGTTGCTCAACTAAATTTGCTGCCGTTTTAACTAAAGGTGGCATATCCAGTTTGTAGAGCCGTTCTTGAACTAAACTCGCAGTTGCAATCAAAACATTGTCTTTATCGTACATGTAGCATCTTTGGTCTTCAAAACATACTTTAATGCCATTCTTCGTCATTTGGCTCACAGACAATAGATTAGCACAAAGATTTGGAATATAAATCACATCTTTGACCGTCACATCTACTGCACTTCCACTTGCAAGCAACTGCATGCGAATATCTCCCTTTGATTCTACGACCAGATTAAAGCTGTCTGCAACTGTGACCTCCTCGCTGTTAATTTTTGAAATGTTTTGAAGCCAGTCGTTCCGCATCGTCATGTGTGATGAAGCACCGGAATCAATGAACCATCCTGAACGATCCATTTCTTTCTTGACCGCTGTAAACGACGTGTAAAATACAACTTTTGCTGAGTTACCTTTTTTATCTGCTTTTCGACTCGCTGGTTTGTTTGGACAGTTCCTAGCATAGTGCCCTTGTTGATGACATTCGAAACACTTTAAACCAGATGCGTTCTTCTTCTTCTTCTTCGAATTAACGTTTGAAGTTCCACCATAAAATGCAACTGCATGTGTCTCATCACCACCATCTTCACCTTTTACGTCCTGCAACAACTTTGTCTTGATTGAATCAGCTGTGATTTTTATGCCGGAACTCTCGATTCCCATGATCATGGGTTTATAGTTGTCGCCAAGACCAGCCAACAACAATGTCCCAACCCACTCATCGGAAACCACCATACCAATTGCATTGAGCTTGTGAGCCGTCGAGATAACTTTATTCACATAATTCTCAACAGAACCACTTTCCCTCAAATTGGTTGTAATTAGAGTTCTTAAAAGTCCCACACGCCTTGTCAATCCTTTGTCATCAAATGCTGCAGCTAACTTGTCCCAAGCTTCTTTCGCTGTTTTTGCATCCCTCACATGAACGAAATTAATCGGCTCGATCAACAAAATAATTTTTGATTTTGCTTTAGCACACTTCTTTGTGTCCGTCTCGACGTTGATAACACAATCCCAAAGTTCCTCCAGCACAAGATAATTCTCCACAGCGAACTTCCAGTCGTTGTAATTTTCTCTGCCTTTTAATTTTTCGATTCCTGGCAACGAAGAATTCGCCATATTGTTTTTCTCGAAAAATTTTGTTTTAATTTTATCAAACAATCGTACTATCAATTATAATTTCTTGTCAATCCACAATTATGATTTAAAGATATAAGCGTAGGTTATTCTGGGCCCATAACCTGTTGGAAATCTTAAACCAAATTGAATTAAAAGACTCTACTTTTAGGAACAAAAGAAATATAAAAGAATTTATTAAAACAAAACGTTTAGCTACTACAAGAAGAAGATACAAGATACAAGCCAACTTTTATAATGGCTGCTTTACAAGATAAAAAACAGGGCTGCCAAATGCTGAACTATAAAGTAGTATTCACAATAAGTAATTACGTATGTGTTCTTTGAATTCCAACAGTTTACCCCATTTCACAATATGAAATACCTAAATTAAAGAAAAAAATATGCCTAAAAACATCTTCTATGATAACCTTTCAAACACAAACAAAAATGTTCAAATCGGTGCATAGGTTTTTGAGACTAGCCCGGACGAAAACAAACATATGCAAATGCCCTTTTCCGCTTATTAATATGATGGTAATGATACAAGTACATAAACAAGATCTTTTATATGCATGTATATTTTAATCGATTTTTTTTATACAAAAATAAAGCTGTTTATATATTTCAATTAAACTTACAACTACGACTGCTTAGTAAATATTTTTTTTTTTTGAATCAGGGTGCAGATGTCAATTTCAACCAACATGGTGCAAACTACACACCTCTTCATTTCGCCGCGTTATCTGGAAACAAAGAAATATGCAATTTGCTTTTAGATGCGGGAATTAATCCATCTGCGCTGAACTCAGTATCGCGAACGGCTTCTCAAATGGCTGCTTTTGTTGGAAATCATACATGTGTGGAAGTAATTAATAATTATGTTCCGCAATCTCAAATCGAACCATTTATAAAAATTGATGAAAATCAAAAAGAACCTATCTTACCGCCCCAATTGCTGAACAATTTTCATAAATTTATAATTGATGTAAATCTTCATCCTGTTCGTATCGCGCTAAATTTACAGAGAAATGGTAATTTAATAAAACACTTACCAAAGTTGAAAAAGGTACTCCAACTCATGACGGAAAATGAAATGGACAAAACGAAACACATAAACGAATTAAAAGCATTTAAATATCATTATTTGCATTGGACAATATCAGAAATTATGCGTTGTGAGGAGCATTGCCAGCTGAGGAAAGAAAAAAATAATGAATCCGATGGCAAACATGATTTCATTGAATTGTTTATTAAAAGAGTCCTAAAAGAAAATAAACAAGGCCATCAAGATTACATAGAGTTCACCATCAGAGATTGCGTTCGTGAGTTCCCGTTCAGAGAATGTACGATATTCCGTCAAGTTGTATCTCAACTGGCCAATAAGGACGCCCAACCAGCTTTGTTCGTTTTGAAAAGTGCAATCAATGGACAACGTGGCTTTGATGTGAGTATAATAATTTAAGTTGTTTAGTAATATATTAAACTTGTATGTAACTAAAGGGTTTTCCTATTGTTAGTGGCGTCTTTTAAATTGGTGTTCAGTCACTGATGCCAAATCATCATGGCTTGTTACATGATTGAGCAGCACGTCCAAGTGATATATCTTGTATATATAGTATAGAATATAGTATGTGACTTGTACCATTTTTCCATTGAAATCAAGCGTTTATCAGTGGAAATTCATCTTCTCTTTCTTCTTTTTTATTGGTGAACGTTGAATTTTTCCATACATTATTAATTAAAAATTACAAAATATTTGTTAAAAAAAGGAAATATAATATATATCACAAAAAGCTACAAAATTTTATCATTAGTTTAATTTTGGAAAAAATGGTCTTAAACCCTTTTTCTCCTAGACCCTTTAAATACTTATTCAGCCCTGTCAAAGAAAATTTTGTCCGATTCGTACAAAATCGGAAAATTTTTAATTGATGAATCTGTTCTGATAGAATTGAACGCATACTTCTGATGTGCGATGCAAAGCGTTGAGCAGTTTATTTCTGACAGCTACACGGCAAATATTTTCCGAACTTCTCCGACAAAAAATTGGTGCGGAACATTGAAGAAACAAATATTTTTAAAAAGGTGTTACTGATTCGATTGAAAGTAAATGTGTTTTGTTTTTTATTTACTATGCTTGTTTTTTCAAGCTGCAAAATAAAAAGAGTGCGCTTTAGACCACACAACTGAAGTAAAACTCGCAAACTATATTACTGCGGCAAAAAGCTTAAATTGAAAAAAAACTGCATTTATTTCTTTTGCAGTAGGTACCGCATTTTCCGTAGGTACCTACGAAAAATTATATTTCATGAGGAAAATAAATAAATAGGTAATTTCATGGTAACTCGCGTTACATTTAGAAAATTTTAAAGTTAATAAATCGAAAATATCTTTTTAAATTCAATACTTGTTGATAAAAAATAGTATCAATGGATAAAGCATGCCATTTTAATTCTTAATAAAGAAAAAGTATTTTTGGAAAACATGTATTTTTTTCAAAATACCAAAAGTATTGTCCATAATCGGACACTGTGTTTTTTGAATCTATTGAAAATCCCTGCGAAATATATAAGTCAAGTTTATTTTTAATGAAGGGTAACAAAATAACAAAATTTTAAAATTCAATGCAGAAAACATTAGTTTTTATATTTTATTGTTTAAAAAAATATAAAATGTGGTAACTCGCGTTGCATAGATTTAGTAACTCGTGTTACTTTCCAAATCATATTTATATGAGATTTGGATATTTCTATTAATAGCTGGCGGATTAACGAAAATTCATATCATGTTCATCTAAATTGCAATTTTTTTATTTCTATTGGTGTTGATCACATTCACTGATAAATCTGTGTAATTATCAGCAAATTATTCAGGGTGAACACAATGGTCCAAAATGATGGTCCCCTTGTATTATGTAAGTTTAGCAGAGACTAAAGACACCATGCTAACTTTACCTTCAAGTAATAACTTTGTACCAAATTAACAACACTATAGGGTACTAATTTTCCAGAACTAACTTCCAGTGACAGATTTTGTTGTTGCATTTAAGCTGTTTGTTTTCATTATCTATCGTACCTGTAACTCCGCCAAAAATTTAGAGGGTTGTGTTAAAAAGACAACATGGATATTTACTTTGAAAGTAAAGAATGCTTTATGCAATCTAAAATATAATAAAACTTGAGTCAAATACCCTTTAAATTCTCTTTAGGTTAGTGTTGACATGACTATAATATGCCCAATTATTTTTTTTCATGAATTTTTTTCTCATCTCTTTTTAGAGCAACGCTTAGTTTCATCTTTAATCTAAGATAATATACGTAAAACAAGATTAATTGCATTTGAAAAAGTAACTTAACGATAGATAGAATAGAAAACCAAGAATTAATTTATAATTTAAGACATTTTTGCCATTCCCGATCCACCATTTGCGCTCGTCAGTTTGAATAAGTTGTAATAGCGTCATATTATCAGAAATGTTTCTTTTGACACTTGATTATTGTTTTGCCATTGTATCTAATCTGCATTAAAATTAATTTATTTGAAAACCTGTATTTTTCCTACCTCTATGTCCACTTTTACATGGAATCACCGAAATGCATTTTTTGTAATAAGTATTTGTTCCACTCAAACAAAAAATCTTCGAGTTTGAGTACCTATGTATGTCATCGATAAACGTAGGTAGCATTTTTGTTTCAAATCTAATTAAAACATAAAATATTATGGTAAATAGTATAAGAATTAAAATGAAAAATTAGATTTTGAATTTTAATTTTATTATAAAAATAAATTATCTATCGAATTTTGTTCCTGATCTCTATAACCGGCCTCTAAGTAGGTACATATAAATACCTACCTAGTATGTACCTACCTACCTAGTACGTACCTACCTACCTAGTATGTACTTTCCTACCTAGTATTTTGCTTATTAAATGTCATTTTGCAAGATTTTGCAGAACTGTGAACAGGTGTGCATTGACATACATACCTATGTACATATAGATACTTCATGAACAAATCCCATACAAAAATCAACTATCCGTCTACAAACGACGAAGATGGAATAAAATAAATACGCAACATAAAGAAAACAGTATGTATTCTATACCGATAATGTGTGCAAAACGACACACGATAACACAAGTTCGAGCGAGCGATTCCGTCTTCTCCGGCTACCACATACGTTTCCCTCTTTCTCTCCTACAAGCTCAAAATCCATAAACCAGAATCAACCAACCAAAGATGGCAGAATAGTAGGTGAGGTGAGTTACAGCGCGATTAACAACGCATAGTCAGTACAGAAATAGTACTTTCTTGAAAAAATATTTTTTTTAAGTCTGTTATTAAATGTAGTAAACGTAAGTGTAAATAAATGTAGTATAGGAAGTATTTTATTCAGTCAACAACAATAACAGGTGATTTGAGTTTGTCATTACATTGAAAATTCAACTTTGTTCGCATGGACCGATTTTTATGAAATTTTTTAGGTATGAGAATAGCTTGTAATCAGATAATAAAAAAAAATCATTTTACTGCATCTATACATCTTTACATTGGCAAAAGATGCAAAAACAGGTTGGGTCGAGGCAAGAAATAAATTGTAAGGGAGCGTCTATCTCCCCCAATAGCATAGGCGGGAGAGGCGATTTGCAGAAAAATTCACTTAACATAAAAAAATAATTATAAGGTATGACCTCTCAATCAATTGAATTTGATTGAATTTGACATCGTAAACTACATATATGGTTGAAAAATTTGAGAATGGTTGGATTAAAATCGCATTGTTGGGTAAATTCATTTTTTACTTCCTCTATAGGTAAGTCTTGTATTCGTGCTAAAACAAAGTTTTAGGATAACAATCAAAAATGACATTATGATGATAGAGAAGGCGAAAAAAGTGGGTCCGGTAATTCTGTCTGCCTGTCTGTCTGTCTGTCTGTCTCGGCATCTACGGGTATGGTTTTTATGCTATTTTTGTAGGTCACTGTAAGGTTATAGACAATTTTATTTTTCTCGAAAACGGCTCTAACGATTTCAACCAAATTTCACATGTCTAGGTAATAAGGTGTAGAAGACCTATCAAATTGTAAGAACCAAACTTTCAAGAAAATTCGTTTAATGGTACTAGTCTAAGAGCTAGCGACAAAAATACTTACGTCATTTGATAATGAAAATAATTAGTCGTATTATCATATAACGGTATTTTTAAATTTCGACTATCTCGATAACGGCTGAAGCAATTTGAACCAAATTCAATACTGAATTTGTCCTAGCTATTTTAAATAACATGACATAAAATCATTTTTTTTAATTTTTTTTGTTGTTTTAAATAATTTTTGAAAAACTGTTTTTGTGAATTCAATATTTCAAAACCAGTTCACTGATTTTTATGAAATTTAGTTATGTATAATAAATTAAGTTCTAAAAACCTGCATTATCACGTTTTTCTTCGAAAAAATATCCAAAATCGGTTTTTAGTGAAGAAACTGTTGACAAAGGCGATTGGACATACACAAGGTATGACCAGGAGAGAACATTAGGTGCCTTTAAACAGGCTCTTTTATTATCCCCTCTGATCTGATCCGGAATCGATTTGCGTCGCCAAATACATGTATATAACAACAAAAGATTCAGCTTTGTTTCTGGATCTTGCGAAATTGCCATCCGTTCCGGATCACAGTAAATTGCCCGCCACAGTGAATTATTGTCCATTGTGTTCCACAGTGAATTGTGCACAGGGTATTGTCCAGTAAATTGTGCACAGTGAATTAGCCTAGACCCGTTTTGTTTATACTCAAACATTTCTTTTACTTACCGCCTTTACAACAATTGAGATTGTAATTTTGTTTATGACAAAGTTATATTTGAAGAGGTGACTCTTAACTTTTTGGAGATGACGAGAGCACCATGGTCGATGTATTGGACGGAGAAGGTAATTGGTGCAGTCTTATAAGATTCCTTAGAACTGCACTCAAATATCGACAGTATTTGATCGATGAAAGTTAAAATTCATTATTATGTTTAAAACTCAACATAGTTATTTAAAATTTATATGAAATTCAAACAAGAGAAAATAAAGGAATAATCAGCAATAGATTTTTGAAAATTTTGTTTTAAGAAATATTTCGAAACGTTATACATATTAACTGTAATTTAAACTTATCTTTCAAGAAGATAAGTAAATAGCTATAAATCAATGTATTATTATATGCAACCGAAATTTGAATAAAGAACACTACGGCTACTACTACTACTACTACTACAATAAACATTTGAAACAAAATTTTAGTAGAATCATGCTTGTTTTTTTTATTTTATTTTTAATAGAGCAGTTTTTAAAGCCACAGTAACCTTTGCAACCTTTGCAACCATAATAGATACCCCCAAACTACCGTGACCTACTTTCTATAAATTTCCCTATAGGGATTTCGCAATTGACATACAATGTCAAACTGACAACAAAATTTCAATCGTAAATAAAAGAAATCATAAAATTGATTTGTTTTCCAACATGTGCGGTTGATTTTTATTATTTGCTTGGATAAAATATTTTAAATTATGAATTCGTAACAACATTTTAAATTTTCAAGCACAATTTCATCTGATAATAACGTTGTTTTATTTGTTGTTGGTTAAAACCTCAATTAACTTGCAACAAGAGCAATTTTTTTTTTTTAACGAATTATTAACTTATTTTTCAAATTCTAGGATGACATATCATATTGCAGCTCCTGTGGTGAAGAAAAACCCGATAAAAAGTGTTCAAAATGCAAAGCTGTTCAATACTGCGATAGGGAGTGTCAGCGACTTCATTGGTTTATGCATAAAAAGACATGTGCAAGACCAACATCAGCTTCTGGAAATTCAAATCAACTCGCGTCACAAATGGATAATAAATTTGATATAGACACAAGTGAAATTCGAGAAACAATTAGAAACTTGGTTGTTAGTTAAATAAAAGTTAAAAAAAGAAATTTAAGCTCGTAGTATATTCAAAAACATGTTTTTTATTATGACTTTGATAACTTTTAAATCAGGTATTTGACACAGATCACGTTTTCATGATACGTTAAAATTTTGCGTACAATCTATTTTGATTGAAGTAATTTGAAATGTTTTCTTCTGATAATGTTTTTGTGTTGTATTGGCTTGTAAACTTATATTAAATAAAATTCATAATATGCATTAGTAACTTTATACGATTTCATAAAAAAATACGTTCATTAACATTGAATAGCGACTGCATTTTAAAAAATATGTTAATAATTTGATTAAGACTTACTATACCCGGAAAAATAGTGTTGAACATGTACCTTTTGTTTATTGAAATTTTTGGAAAAATGTAAACTATTTTATTTTAAATGAGACACCGACGGTCATTAATTGTGAATAAATGAAAAACTTCCTATTCTTGTACAAATTTTACTTAACTTCACAGACGAAACAAGTGAGTCCCAATTTTAAGTTTTTTCATCACGTCATTTTCAATTGGCCAATTTGATCCAGACTTGGAAGACTGAACACTAATTTTGCAAGGAAGGTCATTCAAGTTTTTACTGATATGTTTTGCTGACAGGAAATATTAAATAGATAAGAAACAAAGATCTGAAAGAAAAAAAAAAGTTAGAAAAGATATTTTTATTGAAATTAGATAAATATACATCTGGATTGAATGACTAAATAATATGGCTGTTAGTAAAATAAATACATATTTTAATAACTGTAAATGGGTTTGTCAAATCTTTATTCTACAAACTTAAACTTTTCTCAAAAGTGCAAGATTTAATTTCTTAGAATTTTATTTCAAAAAATTATTCTCTTCTATTCCAAAAATCTAATTACTGCTCTGGAGTTAAAAGAAATAGCCTGCACAAAACTTACATTATAAATGCATGCCAAAATATTCGTTATGTTCTACATCATTGAAACCAACATCAACAGAAATATCTTACAGAAAAATATCGCTTATACCATTGTGTTTATACACATAGAGGAATCAAGATGGTTTCAAACTCACCGAAGTAGATTTCGCTAAATGAACATATCGAGTAATTCCTATTGCAAAATTCCCTGTAACCAAAAACACTCAAACCGAACCCAATTAAATTCATCTGCATACATTTGTATCTGTTTTGTGAACAAATTTCCATAGAAACACGTAGAAACCATTGTATATACATTTCTATAGTATTTTCATGCTGAATAATCACCGCCTGGCCATCTTAAGAAACTTGTGAATAACACATTTTTAGGTTCGTGCATTTACTAGTTGTCTATTTTGTAACCCTGACAACAGTCGTAAACATTTATGATTTTTGTTTTGTTTACGACTCTTGTCAAGGAAATATGGGTTTTAGAGCCAATAAAATACATTTTTATTATTAATTTGTTTTGTTGACGACTATAGTTAGGGTAACAGAATATACACTTAGTAAATGTAAGAACCTCCAAATGTGCGGTTCACAACTTTCTTTAGATGGCGCTGCTCCATGGTTGTACTATAGAAATGTATATACAATGTAGAAACTAACGCTATCTAGTATATAATCACACCTATTGTGAGTTTCGTGTGAAAAATTGTTCATGTTCGAAAAAACTCCCTTATTGTAAGAACTTATTCCGTGTGGAATTTCTCGTCATTGAAGTGAACGAGGCGGGAATTGTAAGATTTTATTTTTTTTTACCAACAAAAGTAAAATAGACTACCTAAATGTTTCAGGAACAAAGCAGCACATACAAATCAAAACAAAATTATGCATAATGTATGTAGGTACATAGGTGGGACGGGCGGATAAAAGCGCTACGTAAAACAGAAAGCGGCAGCATACAAAATGTATGAAAAAGAAACAGAACATAAAAAAACTTCTTCCTCTATCAAATTATGTATGTGTGGCAACGATTAATATTTATAAGATTATTTTATTCATTAAAGAATTATTAAAGTTCAAACAATCTCGTTTCAAAGAACTTAAACAATTTGTTTGACTCTATTTATCAAACTTTGACACTTACTAAATAGAACCACATGAAGCGTTGTTCATTTTATAAACACGAGTACACACTTGGTCAATGCGGAGAGGGATATTTTTTGTAATATCATGTTCTCCTGTTTTTTTTTAGACAAATCAATGAAAAATTAATTGTAAGTGTGTCGTCGCAGTGTCGCCTTCAGTGGTTACAATAATAAATGCTAAATTGCGTCGCTACATTGATTTTTTTTTTGCATTTTTTACTTAATATTAAAAAAAGGTTTAGATTTTGTGTACCTGTTTCCATTACAGAGAAGGGGAAATCTAAACACACATTTTTTCGAACTGTCAGTTTTAATTCGAAGTGGAATTTCATTCCCTTGAAACTCGCAATAACTTTTAAAATTCCGGGGGAGTAAAAATGTTTCACGTGAAAGGTTTTCCGCATGAAACTCACAATAGGTGTGGATAAAAGATGATCTTGCAGATGATCTTGTTCTTCTGGCAGAGTCACCCGAACATTTACAGCTTATGATAAATCGACTATCAACACACTGCAAGACTTGGGGACTTACTATAAATACAGATAAATCTAAAGCTATGGTGTTCTCAAGGTCATCCCGGACAGAAATTAGAGATAATTGGTTTTTCGGTGGAAAGCTCCTGGAAATCACCAAGGAATTTAAATATTTAGGAGTTAAACTTAATCCATCATTAGATTTCAGAAACCACCTTTCAATGAAGGCGAATTCTTCACAAAGCTTGCTCAATATAATATGGAGGAATATTTTTTCAAAACAAAACGTTCTCTTATCAGCAAAATATAAAATATTCGAATGTGTTGTAAGGACGTCGCTCTGTTATGCTGCACAGGTTGGGGTATTGATGAATTCGAAAAAGTGGAAAAATTTCAAAGAAATTTTTTGAAAAAACTTTAATTTACCTAGAAGAACTCCTAATTTACCTGGAAAGCTTCAAGCAGACTATATTGTTAAAGTTGGTTCCCACCCGGATACTCGTTTGACTAAAAAGATGCTTCTTTATGAAGTAAGGAATAAGGACTGGTGGGCTATGAAATGGCAGAACATGGGCTCAACATATGGAGAAGTTATACAGTGGGATTTCAACAACTTAATCCAACTAAAAGAACAACTGTATAAAATAATTGAGAAATATGAAGACTCTGTTCTGGAGACAGAAGCGCGTCAATCTGAGAGCAGAATCATATACTCGCAGCTTAATTATAATCTTCGCAATGAAAACTACTTTCAAGAAATTTTTAATTATAAAGAAATATCCTTAATATTTAGATCGAGGTGTGAACTCCTGTTTTTAAATGGCAGCCCAAATAATGGAAAATTTAATCAATTTTGTACGCTGTGTAATCTTCAAGCAAAAGAAGACTGCTTCCATTTTATTAGTATATGTCCAGTTTTGATAAATGAAAGAGTAAGGTATTTGGGGAAAACAAGTTTAACAATGGAAGAAACAGTACAACTATTAAATGGTTTAGATTGGAAAATGCTTTGTAACTTTTTAAATTCAATTTATAAATATAAAAATTTATTGATGACTGAATACTTTTTATTTAAAATATTGTTCAATGAAATCACTTTGTTTATTTTTGCCACTCGAGCTGACGGCTTAAGCCAAAGATTCAAAATTCATTATTTATTTATATATATTCTTTGTAATCAAATTTGAAAATAAATGAATTACTTACTTAAAAGAATTTGTTGTGATATTTTTGACATTTTTGTGGGTACTGACCAGTAGCGTTTTTCATTAATATCTCAAAGATTGCCCTGAGAATCAAGAAGTGCTCTTTTAAACATGTTGCGCTGTTTTTTTGTAAATATGCTGTGTGAATAATATATAATCCATTTGACTGAGTGAAGAGATTATTCAATTTTAAAAATAATTTTCTTTCACATCTCTACAATGTGCCCAACACATTACTGAACACGTTTTTTTTACCTAAATATTTAGATAATTTTCTGGTCTACGGTTGGTCAGATGTCACAAAACTTACTTCCAAGTTAGGTAGTTTTTGCGTTTTCGTCTTTGCGAACGGTTTCCATAGCAACTGGTCAGAAAATCGTTCGCACAGACGAAAATGTTCGATCGTTTTTCATACATAATCTGGCTCCTGATAAGTTAACAACAATAACAATTAACAGCTGCGAATTCAACTTTGTTTGAAGTTACTTTGTTTACTTTTATTTATAAGGGTACTTTTATGCGTATGAAAAAAATAATTCGAAGAAAGGAAATTATTAAGCCTTTAAATTTAAAAGGACACCTTTAAATAACTCCACTTGAGTCGGTACTTGTTAGTTTTTAATAATTTAATTAACATTAACATTTAACACGAAACGAATAAACATTAAAATAACAAATAAAAACAAACACGTAACTAACTTGAATGCATTTCGAAGCTTTTGCGCTTCATCTTAAGCAATCACGACTAAACGTTGAGCGCATATAATTGAAGTAGGTACTGTTGATGAATTTGTACCATAAAACACAGCTATGATCAAAGGTCAATATTTTCCTTTTCGTAGTTTTATATATTGCTGCGACTCATAATGTATTGGAATAACAATATGCGGCGTTGAAGCCTTTCATCAAACAAGTGATATCGTTTAGTAAGAGTCCTTATATATTTGTTCTGTACATGTTCATTGTATAAAACTTCATTTTGTTTTATTATCGAATAAACTTTCTTCTTGTTTAACCTTCTTTCGTAAGTACACGCGTTTTCTTTTTGCTCTGCAATTACAGGTTATGGGCCCAGCCATTATTAATTAAAAAGAAGAATTAAAAATTCATTAAATTTTAAAGTTCCCAAATAAGTTTTTTTTTTGAAAACTCGGAAGATGTCGAAGTCTGATAGCAACCTTTCGTTCGAGAAGCTGCTTGGACGGCAGAATTATTGCAATTGGAAAATTGCAATGCAAGCTTTTCTCGATCTTGATAATTTGTGGTCCGGAGTCATGGAATATGACTTGGACGAGAACGGACAGCCTAAAACTGCTATAGACGTAGACAAAGACAGAAGGGCAAGAAGCAAAATTACCCTTGCGATTGACTCAATTTGCTACATCCATATTCAGAACGCCACGTCAGCGAAAGATATGTGGCAGAAGTTGGCGGATGCCTATGAAGACAATGGTCTGACGCGTCGTGTTGGTTTACTTCGAAAATTGATAACCACTTCTTTGTCAAACTGCGGTTCGATGGATCGCTATATCAACGAAATTATATCTTCTTCACAGGCGTTGAACGGTATTGGTTTTCCAATCAACGAAGAGTGGGTAGGTACGCTACTTTTGGCGGGCTTATCAGAAGAATATCGCCCGATGATTATGGCGCTTGAAAACTCTGGCACCAAAATTACAGGTGACGCCATCAAAACAAAACTTCTTCAAGAAATGCAGCCCGGAGAAAGTGATAATGCAGCGCTTTTCTCGTCAAAACATCACAAGTGGCAACCCAACAACAAACAAAAGCGACAAGGACCGAAATGTAGACGGTGCAACAACTTCGGGCATATAGCAAAGAATTGCCAAGTTAATTCTAGCGACGGTGGTAAGAAATATAATGCATTTGGTGTGGCGCTTTCCACAATTGGCTTTGGAAGTCGTGATGAATGGTTCTTCGACTCGGGGGCAACATCACACATGACGTCGTTGCCCGATGTTCTTCTAAATTCAAAAAGAACGACAGGCACAGTCATCGTGGCAAATGGAGGTGAAATGAAAGTTGAATCAACCGGCAAAATTTTAATGAGAACTGGTAAAAGCAACGACGATTTGGTTGAGGTTAATGATGTGCAGCACATTCCCGATTTAACCACAAATTTGTTGTCTGTTAGTCGCATTGTAAAGCGAGGTCACACCGTTGTATTTCAGAGCAAAGGGGTTGAAGTGCTTGATCAAAATAAAAAGGTAATTGCAACTGGTACTCTAACAAATGATTTATTTCGATTAGACACAGCACAACCGAACAAAGCACTAACTTGTGGCTCAACAACAACCCGAGAACTCTGGCACAGAAGAATGGGCCATCTTAATTACGACAGCCTTAACAAATTAAACAACGGCTTAGCCAATGGAATAAAATTCTCCAACAAAGTCGAAAAGGATTGCAAAATTTGTCCTATTGGCAAACAAATAAGACTACCCTTCAAAAAGCAAGGTAAGAGAGCTAATGAAATTTTAGAAATTGTGCATTCGGACATCTGTGGTCCAATGGAACATGAATCTCTCGGGGGCAATCGTTATTTTTTATCATTTATTGACGACTTTACGAGAAAAATTTTTGTATATGTTTTAAAAACGAAATCAGCACACGAAGTGTGCGAAAAATTTCAAGAATTTATAAGTTTTGTTGAAACCCAAAGTGGTAAGAAAATTAAAAAAATCCGTACGGACAACGGGAAAGAGTTCTTAAACTCGAAATTTCAAAACATAATTAAAAGAAAGGGTATCCACCACCAGACAACAAACGTTCATACGCCAGAGCAGAACGGGCTAGCCGAAAGAAACAACAGATCAATAATAGAGAAGGCCAGATGCATGCTTGCAGATGCCAACTTGTCGAAGTCGTTTTGGGCGGAAGCCGTAGCATATTCTGTATACCTGTTAAATCGATCACCGTCCAAAGGCACAGGCATTACCCCTGAAGAGGCATGGACTGGATTCAAACCAGATTTATCACTAATAAAAGTGTTCGGCACAACAGTCATGTCACACATCCCTAAGATAACTCGACAAAAGTTCGACCCGAAAGCACATGAATGCATACTTACCGGATTTGATGAAAATACTAAAGGGTATCGTCTTTACGATCCCATTAAAAATATAATTTTCAAGAGCCGCAATGTAACCTTCATAAATGAAGATATTTGCGATGGTGAATCTTCACGAAAATGTCCGATGGTAAAGCAATGCAGTGAAAATAGTGCGCCTAAAACTCCGAAATTTGTTGAATTGAATTTATTCAAAGAAGTCGACAATAATTTTCAAGAAAGTGTTGAACTCAACAACTCGATGTCTTTTAAAGATGGTTTAAGCCTAGACGAAGGTGACAACTCCCACTCAGATGTATTCAATCCAATTGTGAATGATCCAGATGTGGCAATCCTCAATTCCAATGCCGATGCGCTGCCCCAGCAACCTAACTCAAAGTTAACAAAATTAAGGCGCAGCGAAAGGGAGCGCCATATACCAGAAAAATACAAAGATTACATCACAGGCGAAAACAGTAGTTTTTCTTCTGATAATGACGATCTCTATGATGACTGCGAACCCGAGATGATCCAGCATGTTACAGCAGATGACGAACTCGAATCTGGACTTGTGGCGCCTCAATCGTATCCCAATAGACTTTTTTCGGTTGAAAACCAACTAGTGCTAAACTCTCACGATTCGAGGCGCATACCCCAAGGCAAGTATCCTAAAATAAATTTTTTTGAAAATCAAAATACTGCTAAGAATTTTTCACAGCAAAACATGGAAGACCCAACGACGCCCGAAGAAGCCTTATCGAGACCACATGCAGGCCGATGGAAGTTGGCCATGGAGGAAGAGTTCCAGTCATTGATGGCAAACAACACTTGGTCTTTGGTGGATCTACCAAATCATCGTAAGCCAATTAAATGTAAATGGGTTTACCGAACCAAACGGGACGTCACAGGTCAAATTGACCGACACAAGGCAAGACTTGTGATCAAAGGATACTCACAGCGGAAAGGGGTGGATTTTGACGAAACCTACTCACCAGTTGTACGTCACAGTTCCCTGCGGTATCTCTTTGCACTCGCCGCCCAACTTGACCTTCAAATAGAGCAGATGGACGCCATCACCGCCTTCTTGCAAGGTGAATTACCAGAAGCCATCTATATGGAGCAACCCCCATTATTTGTGGACCAAGAAAATAAATCAAAAGTCTGTATGCTTAACAAAGCGCTATACGGACTCAAACAATCCAGTCGCGTATGGAACATGAAACTGGATCAAGCCCTAAAAGCGTCCGGATTACTGCAATCTAGTTTTGATCCATGCGTCTACTACAGGATTAATAAAAACGATGTCCTCATACTAGCTGTATATGTGGACGACATTTTACTGTTTTCCAACAGCACTGAATGGCTAACAAAAATGAAAAGCAACCTGCATCAACAATTTAAGATGAAGGAACTTGGACCAGCCACACATATTCTAGGAATGCGTATCACCAAAGGTCAAAATTCATACGCTTTGGACCAAGAGCAGTACATTGAATCAATTCTACGTAAATTTGGAATGACGGAATCCAAACCAGTGAAGACACCGATGAATGCCAGTCTAAAGTTGTCAGCCCAAGATCAAGATGGTGAATTGGAAAACATCCCGTACCAGGAAGCAATCGGATGCCTCATGTATCTGTCCCAATGCACCCGACCGGATATAAGCTTCACCGTCAACACTTTAAGTCGTTTTAATTCGAAACCAGGACGAGAACACTGGCTAGCTGTAAAACATCTGTTTCGTTATCTACGTGGAACATCACCGTTAAAGCTGACATTCCAAAAAGATGAAAGTCCTGACGTCATTGGATTCACGGATGCAGATTGGGCAGCCAACATAGAAGACAGAAAGTCTACGACAGGTTTTGTGTTTTTAGCTCAAGGAGGAGCTATATCGTGGTGCTCCAAAAGGCAACATACTGTTGCACTATCATCATGCGAAGCGGAGTACATGTCGTTATCAGCAGCAGTACAAGAAGCAATCTGGTGGAATGGCCTTCGAAATGAAATTACGAAACAGCGTAGCACTCTCCAAATTATGTGCGACAATCAAAGTGCAATCGCTATCTCAAAGAATAATGGGTTTCACCCTCGAACGAAGCACATTGACATTCGTCACCATTTTGTCAAAGACGTTCTCGCTAAAGGCGAAATTCAAGTCTACTATATATGTTCACAAGAACAAATCGCAGATATCCTAACGAAGCCGCTGGACAAAGTCAAGGTGGAAACTTTCCGGAAGGCTATGGGAATACAATAGATGACTCTTAAGGAGGAGTATTGGAATAACAATATGCGGCGTTGAAGCCTTTCATCAAACAAGTGATATCGTTTAGTAAGAGTCCTTATATATTTGTTCTGTACATGTTCATTGTATAAAACTTCATTTTGTTTTATTATCGAATAAACTTTCTTCTTGTTTAACCTTCTTTCGTAAGTACACGCGTTTTCTTTTTGCTCTGCAATTACATAATGTTAATAAGGCAAGACTCAATATTGCCGTTGTCATTCATTCATTGCGTTTGGGTCTTTTTGTATGTAAAAATATTTGTAGGCATCCAATCTTCTATGATCATTAACTTGTTTCATAGGATTCAAATTGTCTATATTTATATTTTCATGACCATTATTTAGCACATGAGATGCAATTGCAGATTTTTGCGGTTGTTTAAGGCGAATGCACGAGATATGTTCTTTAAACATTTGCATTCACTGGTTTGTCTCGTTCTCGCTGTTGCTCCTCATCGGCCATCTATTGTGCATTATCTTGCTCTCGTCGCTGTCGTTCTTCTTCTTCTAGTCGTCTCCGCTCTACCTCCTGATGCTGTCGATTTTCTTCTTCTAATCGCCTTCTCTCTGCCACTCGCTGCTGTCGTTCTTCTTCAAATTGCCTCCTTTCTGCCTCTCTTTCTCGCTGCCTTTCACGTTCTGCAGCTCGTTCCGCTCGTTCAGAACCAGACATAACGCTTCAAGAAAAAAAATCCACTACTTCACCGGTAGCAACAGTTATTATTTTTTTTTGATGATTTATTTCAAAGAATTTCGCACGCGGTAATATTTCGAATCGAATTTTATTTTCCGATGAAATATTAGGATATGACTCCATTTATCCCACTTCTGAAATGTTAGACAAAAGAACAAATTGCTGAGTCCACCTATTGTCAGAAAATCCACTTTCAAAATCTTAAAGAATCGAGTGAACACTCGGAAACTATTTCGTTTGTTTGAATTACTTTTTATTTAAGTACAAGTTAGATATGAATTAAAAGTATCTTTTAATTAGAGCAATATAACAAAATTAAATAATATTAAACGATATTAATATTTTATAAAGTAGTAATTCTTCTTAACGTTTCTCGACTGAACCGGATCGCTTTCAAAATACAACTCCTCGATCGTTTTGTAGAACACTTTCGACTTCTCTTTCTTTTTCCTTAATCTCATGTTGAATTCTTTGAAATATGTCAGCGTTGCCATATCGCTAACAAGTATGTGTTTAAAAATAGTAAAAAAAACGACGTTGTGTTTTTTTAAGATAAAAAATGTGGCATTCTACCTTATTGGCTATTATGCCAATTATATATATATGTATATATAATTCCCTGTAATATTACCATTTGTTGTACAAAGTGTGTATTATTTTTATTTCCAAAACATTTTGCAACCAACAAATATTTTTTGTTCTCCGCAGTGTGAATTCTTCAAAGTAAAATTCAAAAGTAAATTTCAACAAATGACATTATTTGTGAAATTGACTAGATAATTAGGTAAATTTGCGTTCAAGAACTTTAGTCCCTAATGCATATTTAGTCCCTAATGCATACTGAACGAGCCCCCTGAAAATTCAACTTTGTTAGAAGTTACTTTGTTTAATTTTTTATGTGGGTACTTTTATACGTAATGAAAAAAATAACTACGAAGAAAGAAAACTATTCTCTTTTAAACGAAATATGACGCTGCTGAAGGCGAGACTAAAAAATAAAAACAAGTACCTAATCAAAAAAATTAACAAAAATGGAAACATGTAAATTGTTTGCGTTTTGATATTGGATTTTTTTAAAGAAATGTTTACAGATCTTCTTGCATTGATTTGATGTTTAAAAAATCGAGAAGCTACTATTTAAAACAGGTGTGATTCACAATTTATGAATAGTGAATACTGCAATATCAGTGAATATCAAAACAAACAACCACATTTTAAAAAAAAAATATTTAATAGAGTAACTTTTTGTAAAATATTGAGGGCAAAATATGAGTTTGCAAATCATAAACTAACCATGTTATATTTGTACTTGTTGTAAAAAGTGTGAATTATTTTTATTTCTAAAACATTTTGCAACCACTAAATATTTTTTGTTTTTCGCAGTGCGAATTCTTCAAAGTAGAATCCAAAAGTAAATTTCAACAAATGACATTATTGTGTAATTGACTAGATATTTAGGTAAATTTGCGTACCTAATGTATCCTGAACACAGAGGAGCTAACTAATACTTTAAAAATACTTTATTTGTATTTTCATTTTCGTGTGTTTGTTTGTTTCGATATAAAAAGAAAAGAAGGTAACGAATTCCCTTCAATTAAACTATCAGTTCAAAACCTACTTGCAAAAGAAAATGAAAAACAGTTCTTTTTTGGCACCATTAAAATCGACATTAGTCGCTTTCATATTATTTGATGCAAAAAATGGAAGTGAATCGATGACAATAATAACATAGAATATTTTTTCCGTTTTTTAATTGTTTGAAACACATCAGTAAACATTTTACTTAAGCAATTTGAATCCAGAAAATAAGTTTAAAAGGTATACAGTCTCTTTTTACTACTGATGCTATAAACGCGCAAATGTAAACAAAAAATTATTTTTAATTGTTTTCATAATTTAAAGATTGTTTGTGCTTATAACTATAACCATTGGCGCAAAATTATAGTCGATTTAACTCGAAACTAAAAGCAATTTAATGTGAAACTTGGTTAAAAATAGGTTTTTCCGTATTATAAACGGCATAAAGTATACATTTTCTTGTCTAACTTTAAAAACAGCAAACCTTAGCCTTATATTTTTAATGCAGCACAATAAAAAAAAAAAAAAAAAAAAAAAAATTGTTCGGTTGGGGTTGAGGGATGTTCGTTACATGGAATTATTGCAATAATAATTACTCGATATGATCATTAAGCGACATCTACTCCAGTGAGTTTGAAACCATCTTGATTTCTCTATGTTTATAAACTCAATGCTATAACCTAGCTATAATCCGGGAATGCGCAAAGCTGTATCTGATCTTGCACTTGTGGCGTGTCTTAAAAAGCTCAGATACTTAAATAAAGTACAAGAATATCCGATATTAAAAAATAAAAATAAAAACTGAAAAAACACGAAATAAAAATTCAAGTTGCTATTTTGCTTCTATTACGAGATATGCGGGGTAAAATAGTACCAGCTGCACAGCTGAATATACAAGTGTGATCTTAGCTTAGCTTGTATCATGACCTCCATTCATGATCGAAATCCACCACAGCTCATGATTTTAAGGGGAAACGTATTCATATACGCGAAATGCAAAAAATCTAAACATTGGGTAACCGGAGGGACGGACGTAACTACAGATTTTTATCTTTATTAGATAATCTTTGATCCTGAACGAGCCCATTATGTGTGTCTGGAACGGATAAGATTCTCTAGAAACAGGGATTTTGTTAGTTGTTGTTGACTGGCAGCCTTATTTGTTATAATTCACTATTATCTATCGGTACTGATCAATTAGTTAAGCGGTGAATAAGCACTTATGATTTCTCTATTCAACGATACGAACATTTATAAAATAAAAATCACTAAGCCATTCTAGTAAAAATGCGCTCATAACAAATAATTTATTACCATTTACAGTTGTTTCAGAAAAGCATACGCCAATGTCGCCAATAGATAAACCTTATTTATCTTATCAGAACCCATTTTTTGGTAGGTTTATTTAAAAAAATTGCAAAACGAGTGAGTTTAATATCAGTGTTCCACATTTGACCGTTTTGGGAACTCTGAATGTATTCCGAATTCACTTTTCGTTAAATTGAAAATCTTGATATCTGGCAAAAACTCTACAGAAGTTCAAGACAGCAGAACAAAATTTTAAAGTTTTTATGCACCTACCTATTAGGCAAGGAACATAAATGTTGAGAAAAGTTAAAACAGAGGTTGTCTACGATTTTTATTACGCCAACACCTTGAATCAATTTAGAAATAATTCAGTACGCAGGGCCAGAAGCAAATGAATAGAGATAAGACGACGCTAAAAGTTTGTAGCACCTAGTTAAATCAAAACTTAATTTCTGAAAGCCTCCTGAGTTCAATGATATGTATCTGCGGTATCGATATGGTGGCAGTCACAATGAATAATCGAATTATCAAACAGCACTGGCCAACAATGAATTAATCGAGAACTCAAATACGTTTTTCTTTTTTTTTTTTTTTTAAATGTTTATTTCTGGAAAGGATAATAATCCAAACCAGAGTTATAATTATACTTTTTTTTTTGTTTTCTCTTTGCTATATCAATCATTTTCTGAACATCTTTCCTGTATGCGGGTGGTTGAAGTTCTTCATGCAATGTACATTCCAATGGATCAGGTTTGTCAACCTTGAATATATGTCTACGAATGATGTCAATATCCCTTCCATATTCTTCTTTTAAATCAATGATTTTTGTTGGTGCCGTATCGAATTGAATAGCAAAATAATTTCCTTCCCGATGAACGATACCATGTTCACTTATCTTGTGAGGTAGTGCTCGTGATCCTAGGTTTTCCAGTTTTCTTATTATACCACCATATTCGAATATGGTCTCAGATGTACGTTTCAAAGTAGAAACCAATTCAGGCTGAAAGGATTACATATATTTAAGTGTTACTTTTTACAAATTGTTAGATGATTACCCGACTCATTTGTCGTAACACCAATGATAATTCATAAGTTGGCATTTTCTGCTGATATATATATGTAATCGAAATTTTGAGGAATTATTTTAACTTTAATTGTCGTAATTATTCACAACATAACCCAAAAATTAATAGCTCTGTTCGTTTACTACTTACACAAACCATACACAAACTTTATTACACAAGTTGGCGTAGCTCTGTTCCTTTTGACCGTGTTTAGACTTGGAAATTTGAGACAGAACTGACGCACAGGTCATCAACTTGTAATCCTCCGTCTCCACCCGTAGAAAAAAATTTTTACACGCGCTTTTCTATACATGAATACGTGTGAACAGCAAAATGCAAAATTGTAAGAATGTATGGTCTATCAAAATTTGACAGTCCCATTTGAAATGCACGGGCACGCATACAGAGTTAAATCTCTGCAGTTTTGAAAGTTTGTAGGCAAATGTGGGTGGAGCCTCATGAGTTGATGTTCTATTTATTTATTATTCTATGGACTGACGAGAGTTCGTTGGCTAGGGGGATGAGAGGTGAGTACTCTCGTGAGGCAGCTTCAAATTATAAACATCGGAAGCGTGATAACTGTTCCAATTCCAAATTAAATTTTTTTCCCATTTTTTTAATTATCTGCTTGACTGCCGATGTGTTAACATAGCAGTATTTTCATAATTAAGCTAAATGCAGAGTGATAGAAAATGAATTCTTGGAAAAGGAGAAGCATTAATAATAATTTATGGATGATATCTTCTTTTATAAAATGCAAAAGATTCGCGTCGTACAACTGTCTCACTTCACATAAATTCCACCCGCTTGAAGTGAGGCGCCCTCAAGTGAGGACCTGTGTAATCCCGAGTACTCACAACGCCAGACTCAATTTTCCCAGTCTAAACACGGGTGGAAAAGTACTCGCGAGTAGTAATCTAGTACTACCATCTACACATGCTCTCAAGCCACTTAATTAACAAATGCGGTCTCGTCGATAAGAGAACCATTGAGAAATTTAAAAAAGAAGCTCAAGAAATGGGAAAGGGCTCTTTTAGGGGCCGGTTATAGCAATCAGGAAAAACCATCAGGAAAAGTAGAAACAAATGAGAACAGGAATTTTTTCCTGATATGCGTTTATAGCGATCAGGAAAAATGTGTCAGTGAACAGGCTGTTTTCCTGACTGAAATGCACACGAAAAACTTTATCTGACAGAAATCTGTCAGTGGAACAAGTGAAAATTGAACTCAAATAATTGGAACGATTTGTTCCATTTTTTTTTGAAATGTCAATCAGCTGGCACGAAAAGTTAGTTTTCATCAGGAAAATAAAGAAATACATTTTAAACAATAAATAATTATTCTATAGTAAAATTTATAAGCAAAAAAAATTCTTTGACTTATTTGTAGTCGATTAGTGTAGTATTTGTGTTTAAAACCGATTTAAAACAACATAAAATATCCATTCGAACATTTTTTCTGATCGCTATAACCGGCGCCTAAGCACGGTCTGTGTAATCACGAGAGTACTCACCACGCCAGACTCAAATTTCCCAGTCTAAACACGGTCCAAGTAGTTGGGCAACGATGACAAAAGATAAAAAACTGAAAACAACCGAATAAAATTTCATTTATGAACAAATAATTAGTTCTAAACAAGTTAAACATGTCATCAATTTGGAATGAAGCGAACGCTAAAATACCACCATATATTACTTCTAAAGTTCTAAACAATAACTTTGGTAAGAGAGCAAGATTTTATCTAATGTGGATGTGAAACAACTTTGTAATTTTACTGGCACATGTCGGATCCTTATTCTCAAAACGAAAGTCTACACAATTTGATTTTCTCCAGGATGAGCTAGCAAATACTGCCGCTCTGATTTCTCGGTTGACGGCGAGGCGCAAAAACTTTTTACATAATATGAATGGCTTTAAATTCGTGTGAAAGCTTAATACTGCACTTGGTCGTCTTTTAAAACTGAATGTAGAACAAGTGCTCAGTAATTTCCATCAAATGCTGCCAGAATTTATCGTGCACCAACAATGAATTACCGTCCAGGAATAATTTTGATTATGTGCTTCCTTGAATAATCTCTGTACACAAAATTTGTCAACGTATTATTTTTTGCTGCAAAGAATCGGTTGGTTAACAAACAAACTTTAACAAACTTTTGAAAAATAACTTCTTCATGAAGCTTTGGGATCTGTCTATTAAAATTGGCAATACTTACTCTGAATTCTATAAAAAATTGTTTCCTATGAGGAAATTATTTCCACAAATTGATTCTAACAGTAATCTTGAGTATGTAGACTTTCCGAAAGAGCTTTCTGAATTTTCGCAAGGATTCCCAGCCGTTGAAAACGATTTGAAATCTGACGATGATACACCACTATAATGCAAAATGAAGTAACTAGATCAGCTACAATTCCAGCTTTAGGTATTGTTCCAAAGTTGCAAAAAGAAGAGGACTTTGGAATGACAATCTGTAGGGATTCCATGAAACCAGTTGTTGATATAAATCGTATTCACAATATCGATGATATACGTCATTTTTTTAAGAATGAAGATGAACGAAAAAAATCTGTGAACTCATGTGCTACTAAGTACATTCATAAACACGAGTGGCTCGCCATACAAAAGTTAGTGGATAGAAAAATAATAGCCAATAATCATAAAAGAGCGATAAGTATTTTTAAAAAGTTTATTACAAGCAAAACTTAAAGATATTTTATTTTTAAATATAACAAAACAATCAAAATAAACAAATATAAGTAGTATATTATTTCGTTTTTATTTTATTGGGGGAACAACCGTTGGAACTGTTGGAATGATTTGGGTTTGTGCTTTGTAGTTGTGTTTCTGTAATAAAGTAATAAGATAAATTTTAATGTAGTGGGCGCCAATGGTACAATGGATGGAGTGCTTGCTGGTTAACCCAGAGGTTACCAGATCAATTCTCACTCGGGTACAAAGCATTTTTTTTCTTTTCAGCAACCTCCCAGCTTTAGCTGGACGTCGCCCATGAGGTATTCAATGAAAAATGAAAATCAACTAGCTCTCTATCCATTGAACCAAAACAATTCTTTCCTATCTTTCTACTCATTCTAACTAATGTGCAACACCTGTTGCATTTAAAAGGTAATGTGCCTTACAGACAGAATATTATTAAAAAAAAAAGTAGAATTAAAAATAATAGCTTATGGACAATTTAGGTAAAAAACAGGGAAGGGGTCAACTGGCGGATATTTATTTGGCATTTTTCACTTCGCAATGATTATTTCGCAATTTTTTGTGTCATTATTTTATAATTCAGCATTCGATTGTTTGGCAAATTATTGTTGAGCAAATTCTCATTTCGCAATGTGATTGTTTCGCAAAAATTCATTACGCAACTTTTTACCTCGCAATTCTTATCTGGAATTTTGTAATAAATTACCATTTTATAATTTGCGATACAAAAAATGCAGGAAATTTTTTACCAAATGATCAATTTGCCATTGATATAAAACCAAAAGAAACTTAGCCAAATAACTAGTTGTGTTCGTTGAATTTTACCAATTTTACCCAGGGTCGACCCAGATTTTCTCGACAGCCCCAAGAGCTGTCAAAAAAACCTGGGTTTTTAGGTTCTCAAAAAACGCACAAGGGTAGGTTTTGTGTTGTTGACAAGGAAAGAAACAAAAAATATTTGTTTCCGAAATTAAAACTTGAAATTTGTTGCTTTTGGTACATTCCAAAACATAAAACAGTTACATTTTGTTTTATTTGTATGTTTTATATTATTATTTGCATTAAAATAAATTTATAATTTCTTTTCTTTGCATTGCAAAAGCAAAATAAAATATTCAGTTGTAAACATATGTTTGACAACACACAAGTCAATTTTTACCTCAACTCGCCCCAGCAAAATACCTAGATCTACTTCAGGGCGAGTTGAGGGCGACCCCAGGTCTCAACGAACACAACTACTATTATTAAATTTATTTTGATAATTGCGGAATGAGATTTGCGAAACAAGTTCCGTCCAAATGACCGGCACCCATTTTTAGACCTTAACCCGAAAAATACTACGTACCAATATGTAACGCACAAACGAAAAAAATAATAAATTAATATTTAAATATAATCACCTTTACAAACGCCTTAAAGTTCTTTTTAGATGTATTTAAAGACGTGCTAGATGAGTCCTGAAAAAACGAACGATTACTTCCTTTGGATGATAAGTTCATTTTACGAACACGCACTTCAAATCCTTCTTTTAATGAAGCAATCCATTTTTTTTGGTTTATTTCGTCTGCTGAAAAATCTTTCTCATCTTTAATTTCATCGTCACTTTTAATTTTTAAAATATTTAACGATGAGAGCCATCCATCTGGTACGGCCTTAATTGGTGAAACTTTAATTTTGCAGCTTGTAAAATTTACGGGAGACTTTTTATTGGTATTGAATATTGGTGTGTTAGATATATTTTCTTGTTCGTTGTATTCTGCATCATCAACATCATCTCTAGAAGCTTTGTTTTCAAATGCAAATAACTCATCATCATCTGAAATACATTCAGAAGCTTTAGTTTTCTTTGGAGATGAGCCAAAATTAAAAATATCAGCATCATCGCTATCACTACCAGTGATAAGAGCAATACGACTCCGTTTTAAGGGATCAGCCCTTTTTTCGATCTGCTTTCCAATGATAACGTCTTGCGCCTGAGGCTGGGTGTTTAAAATTTGACTCTTTTGCAAGAACCCAGGTAAAATTTGCCTCCTTAAAGGAACATTTCTTTTAGAGATCGATACGGATGGACCTGGTTCTTCTTCTTGATTATCTGTTTGTTTTTGGTAGTCATTAGCAACGACAGGCGTCGATATCTTAGCTTTTTTATTTGAAATAATACCAGTTTGAATAGGCGTTATAGATCTCTTTCTTTTTTCATTAGTTTGATCACATTGCTTTGAATCTATGACTTCATTTAAGGACATGTCAGAGTATACAATGAGATTTTCACTAAAATCGTCATCAGAGAAGTTAATACTTTTTGAATTTTCTATTTCTTTTTCTTCAGTTTCAACACTTGTTCTTAGTGTACTGGTTTCAGGGTTTATTGAATGACACTCAATTGCATTTGAACTTCTTGAACTATTGTTGATGATTATGATTTCGGAATCATAGACTTCGGATTGTAATGGTTTATTTGGAGCTTCTTTGTTCTGAAGATCATTACTTTCCGGAACGTCGGAACATGGAAATGAGTAGGCGCTGTCTTCTGTTTTTTGTGACCTAGTGTTTTCTGCCAAAAGAGTCCCAATATTTGGAGATCCGAAAGCAGAGTCAGGCAAAATGTTTGAAATTGCGCTGTACAATGGATTGCAATACTTTTCAATCGTACAGCACACAATGGCCAGTCCAATTTCATATTCCGGTATAGTTCGAAGTGAATGAGACTCGAGATATTCTGAGAAAATTAAAACGAACCAAACAAAAATATTATTCAAATTGGTCCAGTCGTTTTCTAGTTTTAGCGAGACTAACACATAGGAATTGATTTATGTATATAAGAAGATGTATCAAATTTAAAACTTAACTTTAAATTTTAGTTAAGAAACTTAGTTTTCACAAATACAAAAGTGAAGGTACAGGAAAAACCACACTACAAAATTTATTAAATTTATTTGAAAAGTTAATTAAGGGAAAACTAATGGTAAAGACACCATGAAACTGCGCGTGAAAATTTTACACAAATTTTGCAAAATCAATTGCGATCTTCATCTACGTTACTTTTTGATAAATTTATCAACAAAATTTCGCGTGACACCAATAAATTAATTAAACATCATAAGGAAGTTTATATTGTCCCCGCAGATAAAGATAATGTCACATTAAAGATAAAGATATCAAAAAAATTAAAGACTCGAAGGCAGATAGAAGTACATATAGAATTCTTAGAAGCAATCTTACACTAAAGCTTCGAGGTTTGAATAAAAGCTTCGGAAAAACTTTATTTGAGCTCAAGGTTATAAATGAGTATGAGAAGAAACGGATGACAACTTACACTGCAATTACGGATTGGCGAAGATTCATAAAGAGAACATGCCCCTCAGACCAATTTGTGCAACAACCAGTGTTCCATGCTTTGAACTATCGAAATTTCCAGTCGAAATTTTGAAAAATCTAACAGAAAACTCCAAACTTAACGTCCGTGATACAAATTTTTTTATTGATGTAGTTTCTTCAAGAAACATAGAGCAAGATGAAGTTCTAGTCTCATTTAAAGTGGTTTCATTGTTTACTAATGTACCTGTTCCAATTATTCTTGAAATAATTAAAAGGAAATGGAATGATATAAAAGATTATGCAAAAATTAAGAAATCTGTGTTTCTGGAAATCCTAGCAGACATTGAAATGGAGGCATTGTTAGAGGACGTTATTGGTATATTAACATCTAAGCCCAAAATCGTTACCTAATATTATGTCGATGACTTGTTTGCGAAATTTGAAAGGTGGTTTGTATGATGACATACTGCAGTTAGGCTGCGTAGCTTGCGCTCCATAATTCAATTTACATCGAGAAGTGGTTGAATTAGACAACAACAACCTGTGTACACCAACACTATGGCCGCCACCTCCAATCATCACACTCCTTTTTGAATTAGTGACACCGGGAATCAAACCTGTGCCTCACCCACAGATGGTCATCGCACTACGCAATTCTACCATTGCAGGTATATGTTACTTAAATTCAATTTGTGATTATCGATCCACTGAGAAGACTGCTATTTTATTAGTGTTCACACATTTTGTTGTTGTTTCATTCTGATTCTTTCTATTTTCCTCATTCGATTTAAATGCCAACAATTCGTTGAACGGATAAGGAAGGGAATTTTGAGTGAAAGATGTGACACGGGTCAAGAATTAATGAATTCATTAGAATTTGAAAGGTGGTTTTGTATACACAGGTTCGATTCGAAAATATTCACCACCACCACCTGTTGTCTATCGAATTGTATTATATATTCCACCCCTACATGAAAAATACAAAGAAATTTGAAACATAAATTATTTTTATTATTATTATGATAATAACAATTAACATAATTAATTTTACACAATCACAAATAAAAAAAAAAAAGATAGAAAAAAAAATAATAATATAGATAACTAATATTATACATTAAATAATATGAACATATCAAAGTCGGCATTACATAGTCTTGATACCCAAATGCCTTAAGCTCTGACTGAAACAAGCTCCTATAAAGAATAAAGAGACAACAAGAATAGCGTATAGATCTACCAACACTCCAAAACATTTCTATTTTCCAACACGAAAGGGAATATAGATAAAAGATAAATCTGATGTTGTTTACAAAATCAATTGTTTAGGTAGGGCAGGGACAGATTGTTCTTCTGTGTATCTTGGTACATCTAAAAAAAAGCACTGAAACCTTCTTTTAGACCATTGATCTGATTTCAACAGTGGTGGTTATCATAAAACTGTACAAAACAGGACCACATACCTAAGACAACGTCACTATTTTGGATGTTTAGAGACACTATAATAAGAGAATGTTGTTGGAAATGCTGCACATCAACAACGAAGAGAGCTCTATAAACAGACGATCTGATTGTGAGATTCAATAAAAACAACAGTAAAGCCCCCTTCTTCGGACAGCCACAAATCAAATAAAACTATGTCTGTCTTTACTATAGAAGATCTTTTTTCCTCTTCTAAATCGACAAATATAGAAGCAAGCATTTCTGCTGAAAAACAAGACTCAAATACTCTCAAACACAAAACAGATAACATTCACTCATAACTACTAGCACCATCAAAATAAAATGCAACTAAAGTAAACCCAAAAGTATACCCAATTTCCTTATCTGATACTTCATCTCTTTATAAACACAACAACGCGCCTGAAACAATGAACTACAACGATTCAGCAGACGATGTCGATGTCAACTACACATCACCTATATCTAACCATTATACAGGGTGAGTCATGAGCAATGCGACAAAATGCTAGGGCGTGTAGGTTGCGTTGAGACAAGAAAAAAATCGTATGGGAGGGGGGGGTCTATTCCCCTCCGTTTAGCCGGGAGGGGCAATTTTCGAAAAAACTGACTTAAAATGGGAAAAAAATTATTTAAAATCAACGGCTTCATTCACAATGCTGTGCGATACGTTTTTGAAAAGCCAATAACTTTTTCTTTCATTCTGTGTTTAAATAAATCTATTCTAAGAAACAGTTTTTCTAAATTTCTCAAAAACTAAGATACATTTTGGCATCCGGTTTTCTGTTTTTGACTTAAAATTAATAACAGCATTGAATTTTGAAATTAAAATTAGCACTTAATTACGTAAAATTTTGAAAAAAATGAATTTGAAATTCTTTTTTCAATTTTTTTTTTCAAAATTTTGACTGAAAATTAATATTTCAAAAACTATTTCTTAGAATAGATTTATTTAACCTTAGAATGAAAGAAAAAGTTATTGGCTTTTCAAAAACGTATCGCACAGCATTGTGAATGAAGCCGTTGATTTTAAATAATTTGTTTCCCATTTTAAGTCAGTTTTTTCGAAAATTGCCCCTCCCGGCTAAACGGAGGGGAATAGACCCCCTCTCCTATACGATTTTTTTCTTGTCTCAACGCAACCTACGCAATTCTACCATTGCAGGTATATGTTACTTAAATTCAATTTGTGATTATCGATCCACTGAGAAGACTGCTATTTTATTAGTGTTCACACATTTTGTTGTTGTTTCATTCTGATTCTTTCTATTTTCCTCATTCGATTTAAATGCCAACAATTCGTTGAACGGATAAGGAAGGGAATTTTGAGTGAAAGATGTGACACGGGTCAAGAATTAATGAATTCATTAGAATTTGAAAGGTGGTTTTGTATACACAGGTTCGATTCGAAAATATTCACCACCACCACCTGTTGTCTATCGAATTGTATTATATATTCCACCCCTACATGAAAAATACAAAGAAATTTGAAACATAAATTATTTTTATTATTATTATGATAATAACAATTAACATAATTAATTTTAATAAAATATTTGATTTTTGTGACCTTTGTATCGTATAGATAATTAATTGGTTTTTAGTGGGCTATAGGTCGATAATAATTAAAAGATGTTCTTATTTCATCGCAACGTTTCGAGTATGTTTATACTCTTCCTCAGGCCTTTTTATTTTCAACAAAAAAGATAATATAAACATAAATTAGCACATAATTATTTTACATTTTGAAGATTTCAAGTCAAAATTACTTACAATGTTTATATTTGTAATTAAACAAAGAATAAAAAAAGAAGGTTTAACACTTAATGCACATTATTTAACGATAACTGGAAAAAAATAATAAATAGTTTCTTTAAATTTAAATATAACACAACATTTAAATGAATTATTTTAAAAGAAAAAGAAAGAAAATACAAATTTAAGAAAATTACTATGCTATAGAACGACAGATGACACGTCCAATTTGCTGCACTATCACCTATTTATCATTTTATTTCTAGTTGTTGGCCTTTTTATAATCTGGCTGTAGGCATTACTCAAATTATCCAAATCCGATCTCCGGTTGACTGCATTTTTGTTGTCTATGATATGCAACATCTCTAGCAGCATTCTTTTTGAAAAATGTTGCTCTGTTTGAAGAATTTCAACATTATCAAAATCAGCTGAGTGTTTCTCTTCAATTAGGTGGTGAGTTAATGCAGTCTTATGAGAGGCACCGCTCTTTAAATCAGACTTATGCCCAGAAATGCGGTTCTTTAATTTTTGTTTGGAAGTTCCGATATAAACGGACGAACAAGTTGTCTCCTTCCCTCCTAAACAATTTATCCTATAGACAACATCTGCTTTCTCCAAGATATCAACTCTGCCTTTGATGTTAGAAAAAAGCTTGTTTTTTAAGGAGAATGCAGACTTGAAAGCTATTTTCGTATTTTTATCATCTTTTATAGGTGCTGTGGTGATGCGGTTAGAAAGGTAAGGAATGTATAATGTGCTTTTATATACACACACTTGTGGGGGCTCATCAGCTGGGTTTGTTGTTTTCTTATGCTGATAATTTTTTATTAACTTCTCGATAATCTGAGGAGGAAATGAATTGTAGCACAGGGTGTCACGGATAATTTTAATATTTTTATGATAAAACACGTTATCACTTATTTCAAGAACTTTGTTCACAAAATTTTGTGCGGTATTGACAATCACTTGCTTTGGTTGTTTGGAGTGAAAATTAATTAATCGTCCAGACGCAGTAGGTTTCCTGTACCAATCAAAAATTAATTTTTCCTTTTGTCTTATAATTTTCATATCGAGATATGGGAGCTCGCCATTTATTTCCATTTCTACAGTAAATTTAATTTTGTGGTTGTAAGTGTTCAAAGCATTCAACGTGTTTTGAACTTCTTCCGATTTAATCACCAGAAACAAATCGTCTACATATTTGGTGATGACTTTTGGTCTGGTTGTAAGTTTACCTAGGACATCTTCCAATAAAGTTTCCATAACCAAATCGGCTAGAATTGGTGATGCTGGACTACCCATTGGCACACCTTGTTTTTGTTGATAAGTGGTTCCATTAAATTCTAGGTAATTATTATCAATAATGCAAAACCTAAGTATCTCGAAAAACATCGTCTTTTTAATATTGGTGTGTTCTTTTATTGTATTCCAATTTGATTTTATAATATCCAAAATCAAACTAATCGGAATGCAAGTAAACAAGGAGACCACATCAAATGAAACCAAAATGTCTCCGTCTTCCAATCGTATTGGAGAAACTTTCTCTATAAACTCTTTTGAATTTTTAACATTGAATTTAGAATTCTTAGTCAAATTTTGCAGGATTTTTACCATAAACTTCGACAATTCATAACAAGAAATTTAATTTAAAGAAACTATTTATTATTTTTTTCCAGTTATCGTTAAATAATGTGCATTAAGTGTTAAACCTTCTTTTTTTATTCTTTGTTTAATTACAAATATAAACATTGTAAGTAATTTTGACTTGAAATCTTCAAAATGTAAAATAATTATGTGCTAATTTATGTTTATATTATCTTTTTTGTTGAAAATAAAAAGGCCTGAGGAAGAGTATAAACATACTCGAAACGTTGCGATGAAATAAGAACATCTTTTAATTATTATCGACCTATAGCCCACTAAAAACCAATTAATTATAATTAATTTTACACAATCACAAATAAAAAAAAAAAAGATAGAAAAAAAAATAATAATATAGATAACTAATATTATACATTAAATAATATGAACATATCAAAGTCGGCATTACATAGTCTTGATACCCAAATGCCTTAAGCTCTGACTGAAACAAGCTCCTATAAAGAATAAAGAGACAACAAGAATAGCGTATAGATCTACCAACACTCCAAAACATTTCTATTTTCCAACACGAAAGGGAATATAGATAAAAGATAAATCTGATGTTGTTTACAAAATCAATTGTTTAGGTAGGGCAGGGACAGATTGTTCTTCTGTGTATCTTGGTACATCTAAAAAAAAGCACTGAAACCTTCTTTTAGACCATTGATCTGATTTCAACAGTGGTGGTTATCATAAAACTGTACAAAACAGGACCACATACCTAAGACAACGTCACTATTTTGGATGTTTAGAGACACTATAATAAGAGAATGTTGTTGGAAATGCTGCACATCAACAACGAAGAGAGCTCTATAAACAGACGATCTGATTGTGAGATTCAATAAAAACAACAGTAAAGCCCCCTTCTTCGGACAGCCACAAATCAAATAAAACTATGTCTGTCTTTACTATAGAAGATCTTTTTTCCTCTTCTAAATCGACAAATATAGAAGCAAGCATTTCTGCTGAAAAACAAGACTCAAATACTCTCAAACACAAAACAGATAACATTCACTCATAACTACTAGCACCATCAAAATAAAATGCAACTAAAGTAAACCCAAAAGTATACCCAATTTCCTTATCTGATACTTCATCTCTTTATAAACACAACAACGCGCCTGAAACAATGAACTACAACGATTCAGCAGACGATGTCGATGTCAACTACACATCACCTATATCTAACCATTATACAGGGTGAGTCATGAGCAATGCGACAAAATGCTAGGGCGTGTAGGTTGCGTTGAGACAAGAAAAAAATCGTATGGGAGGGGGGGGTCTATTCCCCTCCGTTTAGCCGGGAGGGGCAATTTTCGAAAAAACTGACTTAAAATGGGAAAAAAATTATTTAAAATCAACGGCTTCATTCACAATGCTGTGCGATACGTTTTTGAAAAGCCAATAACTTTTTCTTTCATTCTGTGTTTAAATAAATCTATTCTAAGAAACAGTTTTTGAAATATTAATTTTCAAAGTCAAAATTTTGAAAAAAAAAATTGAAAAAAGAATTTCAAATTCATTTTTTTCAAAATTTTACGTAATTAAGTGCTAATTTTAATTTCAAAATTCAATGCTGTTATTAATTTTAAGTCAAAAACAGAAAACCGGATGCCAAAATGTATCTTAGTTTTTGAGATATTAAAAAAAAATTAAAAGTAAAACTTGTAAGTAAAGTAAAAAGTTAATTCGTTTTTTTTTATTATTTGATTAAAATCGGATGGTATGTAAAAAAAATAAAAAAGGGATAATTCCCTAATTAATAATTGACCTGAGCAGGTCAAATTTGGGAAAACCAAAAAAAAAAAGTGTTTTTCTTGGAAAAAAATACTTCTAGTTTTTCTAAATTTCTCAAAAACTGAGACACATTTTGGCATCCGGTTTCCTGTTTTTGACTAAAAATTAATAACAGCATTGAATTTTGAAATTAAAATTAGCACTTAATTACGTAAAATTTTGAAAAAAATGAATTTGAAATTTTTTTTTCAATTTTTTTTTTCAAAATTTTGACTTTGAAAATTAATATTTCAAAAACTATTTCTTAGAATAGATTTATTTAACCTTAGAATGAAAGAAAAAGTTATTGGCTTTTCAAAAACGTATCGCACAGCATTGTGAATGAAGCCGTTGATTTTAAATAATTTGTTTCCCATTTTAAGTCAGTTTTTTCGAAAATTGCCCCTCCCGGCTAAACGGAGGGGAATAGACCCCCTCTCCTATACGATTTTTTTCTTGTCTCAACGCAACCTAAACGCCCTAGCATTTTGTCGCATTGCTCATGACTCACCCTGTATATACAATTCTATAACATATTCATGCTGAAGAATCACCGTCTGGCCATCTTAAGAAACTTGTGAAAAACACATTTTTAGGTTCGTGCATTCACTAGTTGTCTGTTCTGTTTTTCTGACAACAGTCGTAAACATATATGATTTTTGTTTTGTTTACGACTCTTGTCAAGGAAATATGGATTTTAAAGCCAATAAAATACATTAAATATTGTTAATTCGTTTCGTTGACAACTATTGTTAGGGTAACAGAATAGACACTTAGTAAATGTAAGAACCTCCAAATGTGAAGTTCGCAAGTTTCTTTAGATGGCGCTGCTCTATGATTGTACTATAGAAATGTATATACAATGATCTAACATAACATAATCTCTTATTCAACAAAACCAACATTTTTTAAACCAACCTATATCTGATGATCATGAAATTGAACCCGACATAAACAATCACCCGCACTTAGATTCCCCGCTGATTGCTTGTCGCGATGCCTGGACTACCGAGGCGGTAATCGACGACCGGTCACAATCTAAATATTACCGCAACTTTATCTACTCAATTTTCATCAAAAGAGAAAAACAACCATCAACTTCACATACTAGCACATAAAAATAACAATTATTTCTATTTATATTTTACCGGGCCAAACCTTTTCAAAAAATTGATCTTTCTGATATAATTAACCACATTCAAAAACGGTCTTATTTATTGGTGATGTAAATGCTTGGAATTGGAATTTGTCCGAAAACAAATTCCAGAGATACAATTGTTGAGTATTTCTCTCTCCTCTAATCTTTCTCTTTCAAATGATGGATCACCAACGCATTTTTCCACCCACATCGACATAAGTTCTTTTTTCTGTGAGCTCCTTCCCAAAACTAATTGACCTTCACAATAGCGATCATTTTCCTATTGTAACAACCATTGACTTCGGCCAGCCAAGCGTACAGTGACGGACTCCATCAAAATTTAAAACGGACTTAGCAAATTGGCCAATGTTCGGCTTTAATATAAATAAATATTAGGAAAATAAAAGCCCAGACTCAAACCCAAATAAAGAAGCTGCTAATATTTTTATACCCCAGACTCATCCTAGGCTAATAAAACGAGTATTTACCTGGTGGAAACCTGAACTCACTAACCTCCGTAGTATTAAGACCACGGCCTTGTAACTTACAAAAAGGCAAATGCTGTTTTTAGGAGACATGTTAAAATAAGCAAAGCCGAAAGCCTACATGCTTTTACCTGAAAAATAAACAAAAAATCGTCGACTGCAAAAACATGGAACAGTATACGATGCTTAACTGGTAACAATCAATTTTCGAGTTCGAATATTACTATTAATTTAATATACAATGATTTTAGTTTAAATATTTTGTTAGTAAAAAATAATAATAAAACTTTACTACTAATATCACTCTGGGGGTAAATTTATCATTTCACTTTTCACAGCGAAAATCAAACTACTGATGACATCTTGTAGTGTACTTTAATTGTACTATATCATCTCATATTTCCTTTTTGAAAAAAGGATGTGATTCTAGCAAAAACACAAAGTAAAACATATCATGTACGGGAAAATTCATACAATCACCGATAAATGCAAAAAATGAAACGATGAATTTTCACTGATGCTTTATTATCATGGAAAAATGACACAAGTCACATACTTAATTCAATAAAAAAAATTCTATAAAATGCATTTAGTCATGAAATAAAAATTAATTTATGTTTTGGGTCTTAGAACATCATCACAACAGTTCTTTAATTTTTTGTATTTTCAACAAGGGTTGGTTTTTATTAGAATATATAGAAATATATAGAGAAATTCTTTTATTGAATAAAACGCGTCTTTACTGCGAGAGGGATACAGACAGAGTAATTTATTATACAGAAAGGTAAGTATACATGGTTCACACATACAAACATATTTTTGACATAACAGTCGGGTTACATTTATGGTAGGGTAAACTAACATAAACTAACAGTTTTGTGTTTTTGACAAAAAGAAGGAACCGAAAAATATTTGTTTCCAAAATTAAAACTTGTTGCTTTGTCTACATTTCTCATTAAAATAAATCTATAATTTCTTTTCTTTGCATTGCAAAAGTAAAATAAAATATTCAATTTAGCGAACGATTGTAAACATATGTTTGATAACACACATGTCAATGTGTTTACCTCAATTCGCCCCAGCAAAAACCTAGAGCTACTTCAAGGCGAGTTGAGGTCGAACCCAGGTTTAAAGAAAACACAGAATTTGTTCACAAGGGCAAGTTGAGGTTTTTCAAAAAACGCTTTGGGGCGATTTAAGGACGACCCCAGGGCGACTCCAGAGTCCGACGAACACAACTAATCACAACTTTTATTATGTTTGAATTTAGATCACAAGCTTAGCAATGAGCATAGGTTTAAATTTATTTATGAATAGCTTAAACCATGGATTTTCTAACTTAGCAGGTACTAAGCAAATATCTATGAATATGCATAACACTCAGTTTAATAGTCAGGCACATAGACACAATTTCAGGACCCTAATTTGTTTTTATTTGTCATAAGTATATATATAAGTAAAATAAATATACCAACTCAGAGTTGGGTAAATACTAAATGTATTACGAAGAGATAAAGCAGAAAATAATATATGTACGTAAAAAACAGGTAAATTTAGTATTTATGTTAGTTAGTTAGTTCAAAACTTTATTAAAAACATAATATTCAAATTAACAATTTAAGCTTATTTGAGTTTGGCCGAAGGCCGTCTACCAGATAGTATTTAAGTGAAAGCCCAAAACATGCAAATATAATTTTTTCTAACTCACCTGATATAGTATTTATTGTTTGCGATCCTTGTGACTGTGTTGATGCAACGTATTGTACGACTATAACATTTTTCTTTATCAAAAACGATTTAGAAACATTATTTTTGAGATCTTTACACTGTCCTCCTGCCCTAATTATTATAGGTGAATATGTATCATAATGTTTCTTAGACATAAAAACAAATGTTTTTCCAGAAAACAAGGTTTTACGATTTTCATTAAAACTTAAATGTTCATCTTGGATTGCCGAAGACAACAGACTGCTTCTTTTTGGAAAGTAATGACTTGGAGTTGGTAGTTTCTTTTTTTCATGAACATTCTTAAGGTAAACCTTCCAGAAACCACATGAAACAATGGGAATTTTTTCAATTAATGCATGTAGTACTTTGATAGTTATGGTTATTTCCGACATAGTCAAGTGCGTACATATTGGTTCCCATTTCGAAATTATATTTCCACCTAATATGTCTAGCTGATTTTTTACTTCAACTAACTCTTCAGCGGTCAATGAAGATACGATTGTATTTATGTTGTTCTTAGAAACAAGCCATTCATTTTTCAAGGCTCCAAACATTATGCGATCACCTTGTTTGAGATCGATCTGCTTGCCTTTTGGTAGCTTTAGTTTGTTCTCTATGTGCTCATTGTGATAGGTTCCGTATTTGGAACCTTTATCTTCTAGTTTAATAGAATCATCCGAGACGTGAAACATTGCATGAGAACGGCTTATAGATGTGTCATCTGTTAAAACGATGTTTGATCCTACGCGGCCTACTGTGTACCCTCTACCAGATAGAAGGTACATTTTAATACCTGTTTTATAGAAAAGATAACTTCCTTCAGTTAAGAAAATGTATATATTTTAAACAAAAATGTTTTTTTAAGCTTATCATAAAAAAATTAAAATGTATGTATACTGTTTATTAGTTTATTCGACAGAGAGTCAAACGTGCGGATGATCATGGATATGTACGCATGTCAAAACAAAGGTTAGATGCACTACAGGATTTACCGAAAATTTCCCTATCGAAGTTGGAGTACACCAATGAAGCGTCTTAAGTCCTTTGTTCTTTATTAAATTCCTTGACTATCTGCTTGAAAGAAAGGTGAGAGAAACGAAAGTGACTCAGTTGTTCTTTGCTGACGATGGAGCCATCATAAGTGAAAATGATGCGTCTAAGAAAATATAACAACCTTGTTTTGCATCGACAGCTAACATAATTCGATCGTAAATAATTCCGCTGTCAATAATTGTTTTTTTTTTATTATTTTACTTGCTCTGTAGGTACCTTCTATAAGCAAGTCTTTGATATGTTGTTTCCAATTCAGTTTACTATCTAAGGTAACTCCTAGGTACTTAAATTGAGACACTGATTCAAGTTGTATGCAGGACTCATAGCAACTGCGACGATCGCAGTTTGTTTCCTGTAGACCAATCCCGTGGATAAAATACTCGTTTGTTAGAGAGAAGCTCATTACTATAGATTTGCTGCTGAGTATCAGTTTATGATGCTTAAACCAACTTCCCAAGAGATTTAAGTCCATGTTCATTATGACTGACAGATCATCAAAGAATGAGGCAGCATATGTTAGTGCCAGATCATCAGCATATGCTATTATCTTACCATATAAAGGAAGCTTAAAAATTGAATTTAAATAAATGAGAAAGAAAAATGTACCAATGACTGAACCTTGTGGAACTCCAACATTTGAACAGAAAATTGAAACACTCATGACGTCATTAGCACGAACATATTGTTTTCTATAGTGTAGGTAGTATGAGAACCAGTTCAAAATATTACCTCTGAAGCTATAGCTAAAGAGTATTTTTAACAGTAGTTTATGATCTACTAGGTCGAAAGCCTTAGTCAGATCTAAAAACATGGCAGCTGTTTTGTTCCCTTTGTCAATTTCCAGATTTATATGTTCTAAAACTGACACAATAACATCTTCAGTAGATTTTCCTTTTGTAAATCCAAATTGGAATTAACCAAGAATGTTATATTTAGCAAAAAACTTTAACATTATTTTAGTAATTAGTTTTTCAAATATTTTAGAAAAAACAGATAATAGCGAAATTGGTCTATAATTGTTAGGATCACATTTGTTACCTTTTTTGTATATTGGGACTATTATTGCATTTTTTAGGTATTCCGGGAATATGCCACCTAGAAAGCTAGAGTTTACAAGATATGTCAAAGGCTTAATGATGACGTTATTAATTTTTTTAATTAAGAAGCTACTAAAACCGTCAATGCCACAGGAGTTTTTCGATTTCAGGTTAGCGATCACTGTCAATATTTCATCTTCAGTCACCGGACCAAAATAGAAAGACGTCAATATTTCAATATCGGTAAAAGAATTATGATTTGAATGTTGAGGGTCAGCAGAAAAGTGAGACTGATTGTTTTGCGCTACATTTAAAAAAAAAAATATTAAAGTTGTTTGCAATATCAACATCAATATCTGAGACAGTATTTTGAGAGAATTTGATATTTTTTAAGTATTTGTCTTCATATCTTTTGCCCAAAAGATTATTTATAATTTTCCATTGTTGTTTAGGATTGAATCTATTTTCATTTAGCTTTTGATTATAGTAGTTTTCTTTTTGTTTATTTATTAGATCACAAATATCAATTTTCATTTTTTTGTAAGCGTTTCTTATATGTGGTATATGTAAACTATGTTTATTCCTGATGTAATAAGCATTTTTAGCATTTATGTTTTCAAGGAGATTGCCAGTCATCCAGGACTTAAGCATTTTGTGTTTTCGATTTTGTTTTAGAAACTTACTGGCAGAAACATGAGAAGATAAAATGTTAATGAAATTATTGAAAGCTTTAGAAGGACATGCACAATATCATTCCAACACTCAACAGAAAGCCTCTCGTGCATCACAGAATAATTAATTTCTTGCATGATTCGAGTATTAAATTTCTCATTTTTTCGTTCAGAATACCTAAAGATGCCCAAGAGAGATACACCAGTAGCATAATGATCGGTTATATCCCATTCCAGTGGGATCGGACAGATATTTTCAAGGTTTTTAGTACAAATAAAGATATGGTCGATACATGTTTTACTAACTGGTGTAACTCTCGTTGGCAGATTTAATAAGGATTCAAAGCCCATGGAGGATAAAAGAAGAAGATACTCATCACAACCATTTGAGAGGCCTAAAATATCAATATTCAAATCACCAATAATACAAACATTGTGACTGTTTATCCCGCAAAGTAATTCATCTAAATCTTTTAAAAACGTATCTTTGTGAACAAACTGAAGCCGATACAAACAAACAATTTCAATAAACAAGCCATCACAAAGTTTTAATTTAACAACTACACAATCGCAACTCTCCAACTCAGGTGTAGAAACTTCTTCAATCTCAATATTTGTTTTTATAAAAATTGCGATACCACCGAAAGGATAGTTGTCATTACATTGAGCATAAATATTATAACCCGGAATCGAATAATTGCATAATTCATGGCTATAAATCCAAATTTCAGATAAAACTATTATATCAGGCAATATTTTAAATCGCCCTACGGGCGATAACGAAAATAAGCTTGAGTTTGAAAATAAACACAGCACTGAGCTGTTTGCAGTAATATAATGTATTTAGACTTCAGAGGCTCTGAAGGTTAGGTGATGGTGATGTAGACCGAATAAACAACAATGGGCAAGGCCCAGCTCCCACCCAGCGAATTCGCAGGATGTTGGACATTTAAGTAGGTAAACAAAATGTTTACCTATGTACCACAATGTGGATGATCAATGACAGCTGGTGGCCAAACAGGACTGGGTGAAGAAAATGTTTGTTGACCCATATATTACGTTCTTGTACGTATTCTTTTGGACCATAAACAAAATATGTAAACGTATCTTTCGACCTCATGAAAGTAAAACTTTAGAACAAAAATATATATTTAATTTGGCTATTTTTACTCTTTTTATTGTTTATTTTTTTTAAACTACAAAAATAAAACTTCCTGCAATGTAAAAAATATGTTTTGAATCATACCTGAGTTTATATGAGTGACTATCCACATTGTTGTTAATTCTTTTTGAAAAAAAATAATATATAAACACTAGTCTAGTCTAACCCAAATAGTGAACTCCAGGAATACGTCAGTCATTGACCACTAGCTAAGACGTCAATAACGTCAGTAGTGTAAAATCAGGAACCGGTGCAGTTATATGGTCATGGCCATGGACGTAATAGATATGGACTGCTAGTTTCGCGACTTTATGACTTTTTTAAGACAGATGTCGCGAGATTCTACGTGAGAAATTAGTAGTTTTTTTTTTGCCTACAGTGGTTTATAGGGCTTTTTAGGTAACAACGATATATCTCTTTCTCGTTCTCACAGAATTGTCAAAAACAGCAGTATGATGAACATCTGATTTTTTTTTTCATTGTTGAAAAATTGATTGAAAACAAAAGCGGGAATTTTAAAGATTTGTGCGCGAAAATTGTGAAAATTGTTGGTTTTGCTAATTAAAATAAATTTTTAAGCCACGGAAATCACAAATTTCACACAAAAAAGAATACCGCATTTAAAAATTATTTCCAAATTGTTTTCTTCAAGATCTTGAGTTTGACAGTTTGAAAAAAGCGCGATACATATTTCAATCTGTCTTCATCATAGTGTGAGCTTTGACAAGATGGTAAAACTCCCTATGGAGGGCTAGCATCGCTATATACAATAGGGAGTTTTACCATCTTGTCAAAGCTCACACTATGGTGAAGACAGATTGAAATATGTATCGCGCTTTTTTCAAACTGTCAAACTCAAGATCTTGGAGAAAACAATTTGGAAATAATTTTTAAATGCGGTATTCTTTTTTGTGTGAAATTTGTGATTTCCGTGGCTTTAATATTTATTTTAATTAGCAAAACCAACAATTTTCACAATTTTCGCGCACAAATCTTTAAAATTCCCGCTTTTGTTTTCAATCAATTTTTCAACAATGATAAAAAAAAATCAGCTGTTCACCATACTGCTGTTTTTGACAATTCTGTGAGAACGAGAAAGGGATATATCGTTGTTACCTAAAAAGCCCTATAGGGAATTTTACCATATTGTCAAAAAAAAAAAATGACAGCACACACTATACAGATGACAGATTCAAATATGTATCGCGCTTTTTTCAAACTGTCAAACTCAAGATCTTACAGTAAGCAATTTGGAAATAATTTTTAAATGCGGTATTCTTTTTTGTGTGAAATTTGTGATTTCCGCGGCTTAAAAATTTATTTTAATTAGCAAAACCAACAAATACATCTGTATATACATATAAAAGTGGCCGAAATAGTGACAAAAACATTATTAACATTAAAAACTATTCAACACAAAAACATTGTAAAGGTTGTTACTAAAAACTATTCGATTATTGTGTAGTGAATTTGTTTTTAAATTATATCGACACCAAAACATTTGTTTGTGATTTGTGAAGAGCATTTATTTAAACCCAAAAATGCCATCTTATTGTAGTGTGCCCTTGTGCAAAAACAATTCAATAAAAAACAAGGACGTTTGTTATTACAAAAGTCCAGCAATATGGACAAGAACAACGAGATTACAAAAACTATGAGTGCATGTCTCAAACAGACCTGCTTTGCATTGGCAGTGGGCAGATTCTACATTTCCACTCTCCGTAATGATAGATAGATAGATAGACAGATATATTCTTTATTATTTTCATAAAACAATATACTTACAATTATAATAAAAGAAATACAAGCATGGCTTATACCGTCTGCCCATTTTAACTCTCCGTAATGATGATCCAGGCCTCCAAAGGTTTTTCATTTAGGCGCTGGGAATGCAAAACCTGAGTAGATACAAAAAAACTGATAAACGCAATTTGACAATTTATTTATAGAAAACTTAAGTACCTTCCCCAACACAATGTACACATTGGCTCGTGTGACGAAAGTTCCAGCCATTTCCTTTAGCCATCCTGCGTCGAAGAGTCCTTCAGCCTTCCTTTGACTTATTTGAAATTAAATACCTGTGGGTAATATAAGATGTTACTTTTTTGGAAATACCTTACTTTCATACGAAAACAGGTATGGATCTCTTCCAATATTTTCAATTTTCGATAAATATCGAATTTTCCTACATGGATCTAAGGATCTAGCATATTGGGAGAGTTCCATACTGTTGTTTATCTTTTTCCAATTTAATACTCTCCTTGAAGTAATCGGCTCCTGTTTCCAACAATTGATAATTTAGTTTGATTCCTTTAGTTTTTTCTTCCAATATAAGTGGAAAGACAAATTCTCTTAATGTTTATATTTATTTCTTAAAATTACTACACAATTTTCACAATTTTCGCGCTTTTGTTTTCAATCAATTTGTCAACAATGATAAAAAAAATTTCATACTGTTTTTGACAATTCTGTGAGAACGAGAAAGAGATATGTCGTTGTTACCTAAAAAGCCCTATAGTTACAAATCGTAACTATTTGACGCTTCAACAATGCATTTTGGAACGATGTTGAGTTGTCAAATGGTTAAAATTCGTAAAAATTTGGTATTAAAGGAACGACAAAAGTTAACAATTGTTAACAATAGTCAACGATTGTAATTAAATGAACGCACCACTGCACAGCCCCACGTCATTCATGACATGATTTGTTTCAAGCAGAGCTTTCATGAGTTTTGCATTTGTCAAATAACTTTTTTAAAGCTTATTTTATTCAATCGGTAAACAGTTTTCAATTTTCAACTACTAAATTTACTACTTAGTTAGTCAGCTTTTAAATTTCGATTCGTGTAGACGTGTTTTGTGATAAGTTGTTAGAAAGCAAACCTTCGTTAAACTATTTATTAAGTTCGTTCATAAGCCAAAACACTTCCTCGCTAAAATGTCAACCAACCGTGCCCCAAAGTCTGGATTTGCTGCAGAAGCCCAACGCAAAGTGAGAAAATACATTTAACCATGTTATATTTGTATAATCAGACAATAATGTCATTTTGGTTGGTCACTCGGATCAGCAAATCGTTTTCATAGATTGTTGGACCACTTTGTTCATTCGTATATCATATCATAATTATGAACTGGCTAAAAATCCACCACTACATAAATTCTATCATTGTTACAAAAGATATTTTTATTTATTTTGTCAGTTCAGAGAAGTTAGCATTAAAAAATTGCAAATTAAAGTAATTTATATGAAATTAATGGAAAAACACACAATATAACAACCAGCTACTCTTCGTTTTTGTTTGCTTTAAGACTTTTTCTTATTTCTGACAGAAATGAGAAAACCTTTCAACAGTTTTCAGACAAAAATGCTGAAGAACCAATCCACAAGTGGTTGAACTCGTTTTCGAAACCCAACAATACCGAATGAATACAATCCATTGTGCGGGTGTTTGGTTCTCATAATGCTTTTCATTCCAATAGAGGTTGATCTAATGGGGTGTATGGATCTAGTTTTAATAAGGGAGTACAAACACGGTTTTCGCATTATTTTGTGTGCATTTCACAATCCACGTAAAGTTTACTTTAACCTTCCCAACGTGTTATGTAAAAGTACAATATCGATTAAACTGTCTGAGATCTAAAAAAGTAACTATAATGCCTTAATAGTTTAAACAGAACGATGTCTTCATAATATTTCACAGAACAGCGCCGCAGCCATTGATAGGAAGTGATTTACGTAAACGTAACCAAACGAAGGGGCGCGACGTCGTATGTACGAAGAAGTAGAGAATGATGTCATTGCTCATATAATTTTTAGGCTCGCGCTAGGTGCCTATTTGTTTTTTATTTTATCTTATACCCTTACATTATTATGGATTGTACATAGTTGTTTAAAAATTTTGGTTTTAAATCTTTATTTATCCGATTTCATCAATCCAGCGTTAAGTAATGAATCGCGCTTAGCCCTCATTTTTGTTGGAACCTTGGAACAATAGAATATTTAAAACGTGTAAAAAGGTTCTTAGTGTGTTAGTGTGTTTTTCGCTTGCCATTTAAAAATAAAGGGCACGCCTGGGTCGCACAAACCTGCTCCTGTGGAAGAAACTTTCGTGTAGATGTTTTCGTGTTTTTTTTTTTGAAAAAATAATTGTGTATATTTTATATTTTGAAATAAACTAAATGGTAGTACCACTCAGTGATCTCTATATTTATACATATAGTACATGGTACTACCATTGAGTTTGTACACATAGAGAAATCATGTGTAAGTTTCAAACTTTGCTCGTAGGATATCGTTACTATCGACTTGTTTTTTTTTTTTACTCTTGTAGCAATTATTCTTGAGTTAAAAGGCAGAATAAATAAAGGTGTGTACCTATTTAAAAACAAATGTATGAAATAAGAAAATAATTACGTATAATGAAAGATATCACCGTAGTTAACAATTCATTTGCATGAAATTGTATGAACAATTTTTTTTTATTTTTAAATGATTGTTTTTTGGGTAAAAAAAAACTTTTTCATGAATAATTTTTTTTCAACATGCAGTATTTTCAGATTTAGCAGTAGTTTAATTTCGACAAAATCGATGCACTCGCTCAAAAAAGAGTCGATGTAATAAAAATCGGTTCTATGGCTGGTACCGTTAATAGTCCGATTCTGAAAAAAAAAATCTTAGATGAAAGATCCTCGTTGGCAACAAATCACTCATATAAAATTTAATAAAATTTGAAAGTATTTTTTCGAGAAAAATTATACGCTTATATGCACATTACACATTCGTTGTGTTCGTTGAATTATACTCAGGGTTGACCCAGTTTTCTTGACAGCCCCAAGAGCTGTCAAAAAAACTTGGTTGTCATTCCGTAACTCGATTATCGCCAGACGATATCACTTTGTGGCTGAGTGATATTTTTAATTTAACTATTTTAAATGAAGTCGAAGAAATTGTGTGTTTCAAATAAATAACTTTGCATATACATTTCTATAGTATTTTCATGCTGAATAATCTCCGCCTGGCCTTCTTAAGAAACTTGTAAATAACACAATTTTAGGTTCGTGCATTTACTAGTTGCCTATTCTGTAACTCTGAAAACAGTCGTAAACATACATGATTTTTGTTTTGTTTACGACTCTTGTCAAAGAAATATGGATTTTAGAGCCAATAAAATACATTATATATTATTAATTTGTTTTGTTGACGACTATTGTTAGGGTAACAGAATAAACACTTAGTAAATGTAAGAACCTCCAAACGTGCGGTTCACAACATTCTTTAGATGGCGCTGCTCCATGGTTGTACTATAGAAATTTATTGTACAATGTAAATAATCAAAATTGTGTATCATCGCTTTCAAACATAAATAACTTTTTATATATACACATGTAAACGTCATTCTCTAATTACTTCATGAATTGATAAATGAAACAAAAATAATTGTCACTTATCTAAATAAAGTAAAAACAAAAAATAGAGAAAAAAAGAAAAACGAAATTGGAATCTTTGGCTTAAATTTCATGTCTGTGGAAAAAATGCATTTTGAAAAACAATTTTAATACATACTTTGACACCTAATCAAACTTTTATCCACATACTTTCACATCTTATCTTAGTTTACAGAAAGCGCTTAAAGTGATTGTAAATTAAACGACCGACGAGACGATAGTGGTAGAGTTACGTAAAGCAAATTGAAGACGATATCGTTCACTACTATCGTCTGCACGATTATCGTTTTCAAAGTATCAAAAAATAATTGTTTCCAAAATTTAAATCTGAAATTTGTTGCTTTTGGTGCATTCCAAAACATAAAACAATTACATTTTGTTTTATTTGTATGTTTTCTATTTATTCTCATTAAAATAATTCTTTGCATTGCAAAAGTAAAATAGTATATTCGACCCAGCGAACGATTGTAAACGTATGTTTGACAACAAACATGTCAATTTGCTTACCTCAACTCGCCCCAGCAAAAACCTATAGCTACTTAAGGGCTATTGTTAACAACACAAAACCCACTCTTAAGAACCAAAATCCCCAGGTTTTTTGACACCTCTTCGGGCTTTCAAGAAAACCTGGGTCGACTCTGGGAACTCAACGAACAAAACTATTGAAAAAAGCATTGAAGGAAGTAAAAACAAGTTTTCGTTTCTACATTTGATTGATCAATTGAATAAACGGTCTTTAGTATGTTTTTGCTCACAGAGTAGCGCAATATACTAATAAACGAATTCCACCACTGAATCAACATTTTTTGGATTCGACTCTAATTTCTTAAGTATTTTGCATTTTGAGCTGATAAATATCTACATATATAAAAATGAGTTCCACTTTTGTGGGTGACCTTATATCTGGTATCCGGATGTTTGGATTATTATATTTTTGTTTTGTAAATGAAAGAGGGTCGGTATCTGTAGATGGTTAAGAAAAGAAAATTTGTGAAATCCGTCTAACCCATTTTTTAGACCTTTATAAAAAAGCATATTTTTTCAAATCAAGCTTGGAACAATTTCAGACAATAGTTGCTCCCTATTATCGGACATTCTATATGCTTACACTAAAAATGAACTTTATAGTTGTTGATTAATTGCAAATCAAGCGCAAATAAAATCCTCACTACGCTGGGCGGGTTAATCAGAATCACATTAAAAATAATGTGCTACATGATGTTGGTTAACTAATAAATTTCATACATGAGTACCTAGTTCTTCCACCCATTAGCTATAATATGACGCAGCTTACATCATAATATTAATGTAAAAAAAGTATCTTCATAAAAACACCCATTTAAAACCTTAAACTAGTTTCACGTCGAAAGCTCAATACTTTTGTGAATTCTCAGGCCTTTCACATCACCAATTTTTATGGACGTATTATTAAATATTGACAATGTGTTTGTCTGTTTTTGTTTTAAGTTGTTATTTATATTTTTACTATACTATTATTATATTGTTTAGAACTAGTTGTTATGGATAGTTAAGTTTCACGTCCGCAGATTTTCAAAAAAGTGACAAAAAATAAAATAAAATTGAAAAAAAAAAAAAAAAATAAACAAACAAACTGGAATACATTCTTAATAAATAAACTATAGTTGTGTTCTTTGAATTTTACCCAAAGTCGACCCAGGTTTTCTTGACAGCCCCAAGAGCTGGGTTTTTTGGTTCTCAAAAAACGCAAAAAGGTAGGTTTTGTGTTGTTGAAAAAAAAGAAAGAAACAACAAATATTTGTTTCCGAAATTAAAACTTGAAATTTGTTGCTTTTGTTACATTCCAAAACATAAAACAATTACATTTTGTTTTATTTGTATGTTTTCTGTTTATTTTCATTAAAATAAATCTATAATTTATTTTCTTTGCATTGCAAAAGCAAAATAAAATATTCAATTGTAAACATATGTTTGACAACACACATGTGAATTAGTCTACCTCAACTCGCCCCAGCAAAATACCTAGATCTACTTCAGGGCGAATTGAAGGCGATCTCAAAAAACCAGAGAAGTTGAGGTTTTTCAAAATACGCTTTGGGGCGACTTCAGGGCGACCCCAGGGCTAAACGAACATTACTTATGTCGGTTTAAATATATAATGTTTTTTTTTTCCTGAAAATAAACCTATTTTATTTTTAACTAAAAAAAAAAAAAATAAAAAAAAAAAAAAAAATGTCATAAGTGATACGAAACTAAAAGCCTTTCAGATGGCATGAACCATATTTCTTTAGGAACAGTTTTAACAGTACCTGTTATATAACGATTTTTTTAAATTTTGACTTCTCGTTAACGACAGAGTGGATTTTTACAAAATTGTATTTCTAAGAAGACATTGATTACCAAACAATAATGGCGTACTTAATTTTTTAATGACGTTTCTTAAAAATATTAGATTATTTAAAACAAATTATTTATTTGAAAATTGAATATTTTGAAAACCAATCCATGAATCTTTTTTGAAATTTATTTTTCGGATGAAAATTATTAATTACTTAATATGGGAATTCTCCAAAATTAAAAAAAAAAAACATTTACGATTTTGAAGAAAAAACAAAAAATTAAATATATTGTAATATTTAATAAATACTGGCATACCACGATTTTCTCGGAAAACTCTCGTTTGTTATAAAGTGATTTTCAAAGTTATTTGATTTTATTATTTTTTTTAAATTATTTCTTATTCAATTATTTGAAAAAAAAAATAAGAAATATTTTGATATTAAATAATATCGTGGCAGGTTCTTTGAAGCTCTTGGTAACTTGACACAAAAGAGAGTTCGTGCGACCCAGTCGTGCCTTTTATTTTATTTTAGCTATGGTTATAACGTTTTAAGTTGGCAGTTCGGAATCGTTCGGAACTGCTCCCGATGATTCTGTTTACTTTCATTTGGCACTTTATGACAGTTCGTGTATTGAAAAGAAGAGAAAATCGATTCCGGACTTGAAGTCCAGCATCAACAAATATTTCAAAATCGTGAAATTTCGTTTGTTATTAGTAGTTGTATTCTTTGAACTCTGAAGTCGCCCTGGGGTCACCCTGAAGTCGCCCCAAAGCGTTTTTTGAAAAACCTTAACTCGCCCTGGTGAACAAACTCTGTGTTTTTTTAGACCTGCGGGACTTGAGGTAAACAAAGTGACATGTGTGTTGTCAAACGTATGTTTACAATCGTTCGCTGGATTGAATATTTTATTTTACTTTTGCAATGCAAAGAAAAGAAATTATAGATTTATTTTAATGAGAATAAATAGAAAACATACAAATAAAACAAAATTTAACTGGCCCCTATTGCGGTTGTCGATCAGCGATCGCGAAAGCAACGATCATCACCGTTGATCGATCGCACAATCGGTATTGTGTAACTTGATCGACTAGTACTAGAATTATTGTGAATGAAAAAGTATCGATTATGAATTATTCATACTTTGACGTTTGACAGAAGTGATTTGTTCAGATAGTTTTTTGTTTGTTTTAGTGAATAATTTTTAAAGCTACAAAAAAAGGTAAATAAAAAGAATCCCAACATTTATCATCCTGCTCTACGGTATTGGAAGCATCTCTTCTTTGCCTTCGTCTTCTGATAGTTTCTAAAACCGAACTACTTGCGTTTTCCTCTTCAGATTCAGAATCGCTCAACCAAACATCAACTGTATCCATTTTTATTTTTTATTTTTCTAATTTTGTACAATTTTTTTTTCAATAAAATAGTATATTTTTGTACAAAATTAGAAAAATAAAAATGGATACAGTTGATGTACAGTTGATGGGCCATTGTTTTATGTTTTGGAGTGTACCAAAAGCAACTAATTTCAGGTTTAAATTTTGTTAACAAATATTTTTTGTTTCTTTCTGTTTGTCAACAACACAAAACCAACCCTTGTGCGTTTTTTGAGAACCGAAAACCTGAGGCGACCCTGGGTAAAATTCAATGAACACAACTATTTTTGGAAAAGTGCTTGAAAATATTGGGGTTGGCTACGAAATCCGTAATTACAATATCCCGAATTGCTTTGAACTTTATTTTCGGTTTTTAAAATCGATTGATTGATTTTAATGTGAATAAGATTCGTAGATACTACAAGTCTTTAAAATCGATTGATTGATTTTCATGTGAATTTGCTCAAGAGATTTAAACTCGCTTTCTGTTGTTAGTCTCGCTCAGACAAATTCAGTGCTTCGCTCAGGGTATGTCTAGTCGTCTGGCAAGCGCCTGTGTCAACAGTCTTATTCTACAGTACCTACCTGGGTAGCCCGCATAGAAATTGAGTTGAAAAAAAATTGATATTGTATGGAACATCGAACTGTCGCTGTCGCGTTGGTGTGGGCATACTTGCGTTTCCTCTGTCGCGGTGACTGCAGGAGCTGCTGTCGCTTTCGCGGTGCCGCGTTTGTTAGGGGCATCCCTAAAACTAATTTTCTTCAAAAAATGGTTCAAAGACAGTTTCTATTTTACAAAAATAATAATTAGAAAATTCCGGTGTGATTTCGTTGTAAAAATGTTGTTATTCAAAGTGAAAATATTTTGTATCTTTAAAAAAAACCGCTCCTCTCAATCAAACCAGGGAATAAGACCCATATACATAAACTACGTGTTTACTTATGATTTTTAAAATTGTTGGTGTTCTTTTTATGGGACTGACTTTTTCTAAAATTGTTATATATTCTTGTTTTAATTATGATCCCCTATTCAAAATCCTAGATTGTATCAATATACCTTAATGTCAGTTTCAAACGAGCTCTATTACAAGATAGTGACCAAAAATTGCATTTTGCTTCTTCTATTTGATTTCCCTAGGCATGTCACGCAAATACCAACGATCTTTAAAATTCATGCAAGAATTAATTTTACCCAAAAACCTACATGAACGCATATATGGATCCAATTTTTAAGTCTGTGTGTTATACACTTCCTGTACTTTAGTCTCACACATTCTAAGATAGAATGTGTTGGTATTAAGTTATTGTTAGAAAAATTATGTTCTTAACAAGAAAGGCTAATGTATCCGCAGTTGAAGACAACATCACCTACAAATTTATACTGTAGGTTGTAGTGCGTCAAAGCAAGTACGGAAATTCGATATAACCCAGCGCAAAAATTCAACACACGTAGTGAATTTCCATTTTTAGTAGACTAGAGGAAGGTTGTCGACAGAACCCTCAAAACACTATTGTTAATCATACTCGTATTCCATTAAAGTTGTTTAACTCGTTGCACAATCGATTGCTATAGGGTGTCAATGTTCTGCTTTTTATTTATTTTTGCTGATGACTGTACTTATTTTGTTTAAATAGAAAACAAAAAAAAAGTCCATTTTTGCCTATATTGCTCACAATTCTAAATAATACGAAATAATGTGAAACGAACTTCGATGAAACTTAACCACGTTTGTTATTTAGGAAATTTCAAAATACTTATCTACACTACCAACAAGAAATAAAATGATATGCGAATATCTTCAGCCGCCTGAACATTGACCAATACACAAATCGAAGTGGAAGTGTTTATTTAGTTATGACATCATTCATATAAACATGCTTTTGTCGAAACCAGAGATGATGAGCAATTTTAATAACCTTTTAGTGTATAATATAATATGCGATCATGTTTGAAACTCATTTCATATATGCTATGCTCTTGTTAATATACTTTTCTTTAGGTACAATGGAGGAAATTCCCATAAAAACATTGTTATACCCAGTAAAAAAACTTGTTGCGAAGACTGTGGATTCGGCAGCACATTTTTTATGAAACCGAAATTATCGCTAAGATCTATGAAAATAAACCTTATGTTTTTCCAGTGTTTTGGACATTTTGGGGGCCAATATTTACAATTTTTCCCGCACGACGACGAACGAAAAAAATACCAAACGAGGAATATTATTATTAATATTAATATATATTATTAAATTATTTAAACAATTAATTTATCAACGCGAACACTTAATAATATTAAAAAGGTACGCACGACCAGCTGAGCTAGGCTGAGGAAACATCTTTGCTGTTGGTTACAATTTTGTATTCGCCCGTGTTGTTTATCATAAAACAAGAAAAACCAGTTTTTTTTTATAATCGCATCAATTACCTACTTTTTTTGTAATTGTTTTAGTTTAGTCTTCGTCGTCGCGGTCGTGCGTTCCTTTTAATATTTTATTTATTGTTTGCGTTGATAAATTAATAGTTTAAATAATTTAATAAAAATATATTAATAGTAATAATAATATTCCTCGTCGTGCGAGAAAAATTGTAACATTATAATATTTTTTTTGCAAAGTGATGTCTAAAAATTAATCATTTAAGGAGGAAATTCGTATGAAAACAGTGAATCCAACAATTACTTATCTCTAGATTGAGGATGCATTTTTGATTAAAATGGGCATTTAACTGTTGGAGGACATGAGGGTCAAGGAAACTGAAGAGTTATGCGGAACACACTTCATATAATGTGCCTATCCACATCTCTAGAAGGCTGGGAATCTGGTTTCAGGCAATACACATTACAACTTTCGAGTGGCCATCTCGAAGTCCAAGCATTAATCCTATTGAGAATATCTGGGGGATATAGGACATGCGTTTTTATGCAAACAGAAACCAATTTGACAACTTCCAAGAGCTTCGAGGCCGTAAAACTGAACGATTACAGTGATAGGCTTGAAGAACCTTGTTGATTCGATGCCAAGGCGAATACTGACGTTTCTAAAAGCAAATGGTGAATCCACAAATAATAAAATTTACAATTTTATTCAGATTTTGCAGTTCCATTAAACTTTTCATCTAAACTTCAAGGATATTTTTGTAAAAAGCATACAAATTAATAATTAATTTGATAAAACATATTTGGTTCTCATTATTACCTTCAACTTGATTCGTTGTTTTGGTTAATAAACTTATTTCAGTTTTATTGACGTTTGTTTCATTTACATTAACTTTCTCTCTTCACAAAATTACAAAAGCTGGATCAGCGAAAGATTGTGGAATAAAAACAGTATATCTTCCATACGTCTCTCCGTATATTCAATTATGAAACTTGAAAAGCGTATTGGCAAAATCCTAAATGGGTCGAACAAACTTGCTCTTTGACAAGATAGGAGTGGGTTAAACTCAACACACAAATTATGTTGAAATACACAAATTATAACTATGTATTAAATTGTAATTTTTGTGAGTCGAGACTCGAGACCTGGGTGGTTTCATAGAGATATCATATATAAGTTTAAAACTTTGCTCGTAGGATGTCGTTACTATCGACTTGTTTTTTGTGTACTCTTGTAGCAATTATTCTTGAAACAAAACAAATAAAGAAAAACAGATACAAATGTATGCAGGTGAATTTAGTTCGGTTTGGTTTGAGTGTTTTTGGTTACAGGGAATTATTGCAATAATAATTACTCAATATAATCATTTAGCGACATCTACTTTGGTGAGTTGGAAACCATCTTGATTCCTCTATGTATATTAATTCAATGGCGGTATGAAATGAAGTATTAAAAAGAAAACATGGCCAAATAATAATTTTCCAAAATACACTCAGACGAATGATAGAGGTATAACAGTACTGTTTTGTAATGTTTTTGTTAAAATAGGTATTTGTATTTATTTTGTGTGTTTTGCTTGTTTTAATAATGTTGTTTAAAAAAATCTGTTGTATTAATTTGTGTAATACAATTTGCTTTAATGTACCTATATGTATATATATGTACATATTTTCAACAACTAAAAATGTGGTGCTTACTATATGCCGTCCAAAATGTAAAAAAGAAAGATTTTATGTAATTTTCAGCAACAGCAATGTACACAAAAAAAGTGCGAAAACAAAAAAAAGTTACGTTACTTTCACAGTAAATTTCAAGAGAGTAATCTTTATAATATTACAGCTATGTAGAATGCAAAATGATAGGGAATTATATTATGTTTGGCACTTGTATATAAATATTTTGTATATAATAATTTTGTGATTTGATTACAAAACATTCAGCCCCCCTGGAAGACTCCGATCTTTCACAAAACGGCAACGGTGACGGCTTAGCAATGGGACGAACAAAATCTCCAACAGTGCCTACACGATATCTTTCATCTTTCCCATGGTGTACATCTATGATGCGTACAAGACCCATTTAGAAAGAGGTAGGTTTTGCTCCTTCAGCAAAACCATGTCATTTATTTGTAGATTAGGTTGAATCTTCTGCCATTTGGGTCGGTTCTGTAATGAGGTCAAATATTCTCTGTGCCAATGCTTCCAGAATCGTTGCATAAGAGTCTGTAAAAGATACATTTAAAAAATCAATATCAGGTTGAGGAATTGCACAATAAGGTTCTCCGATCATAAAGTGAGACGGAGTAAGTGCATTAGGTTAAAAATCGGTTGTTTGCCATATAGGACGAGAATTGAGCAAACGATTTTGGCGAGAAGAGTATACATCTCTTCATATGTAAGTATGTGTTCTGTAATGACACGTTTGATGTGCTGCTTGAAGGATTTAACAACCGCCTCCCAAAGGCCACCAAAGTGGGGTGCAGAAGGTGGTAGAAATTTCCAAGAGATGGCATCCTTAGAAAGATGGTCGGCGATTATGTTGTTTCGCTGTTGATTCATCATCAGTGCGTGTATTTCGCCGAGTAGTCTTTAGCGCCATGAAAATTCGTCGCATTATCACTCCAGATCTCAGTTGGTTTTCCCCGACGGGAAACAAAGCGATCTAAGGCCAAAAGAAACGCGTTGGATGACAAGTCACCGACAAGTTCAATATGTACTCCTTTTGTAACAAAACAAACAAATAGGGCTATGTAACCCTTAACGAATTTAGGATTTCGACCGCGCGCCAGACGAAGGGTTATAGGGCCAGCATAATCGCAACCAACCTTACTAAAAGGTCGTGAGAATCGAATCCATTCTATCGGCAGATTTCCCATCATTTGTTCGGCGTTAGATTTTTGTTGTTTGAAGCAGGCAACGCATTGATGTAACGGGTGATTTTTTAGCTGGTTTGGTTTTGGCAACACTGGTTTTGACAGCTGACGTGTGTTTAGTACCTTGTGTCACTGTCAAACAGCTTCAGTTTGGTTTGCAATTTAACCATGGATCGTCTTACAAATGAACAACGCTTGCAAATTATTGAATTTTACTATCAAAATTCGTGCTCGGTTCGAAATGTTCGAAATCGAAAAATTGTGTTCAGCGATGAGGCTCATTTTTGGTTGAATGGGTACGTAAATAAGCAAAATTGCCGCATTTGGAGTGAAGATCAGCCAGAAGCAATGCAACAGCTACCAATGCATCCCGAAAAAGCCACTGTTTGGTGCGGTTTATGGGCCGGCGGCATTATTGGGCCATATTTCTTCAAAGATGATGCGAATCGCAGCGTTACTGTCAATGGTGAACGCTACCGAGCGATGATAACAAACTTTTTTTTGCCCGAAATGGAAGTTCTTGACTTGCATGATATGTGGTTTCAACAAGACGGTGCCACATGCCACACAGCACGCGAAACAATGGCGCAATTGCGAGGCGAGTTTGGTGAACAGTTAATTTCACGTTTCGGGCCGGTCAATTGGCCGCCTAGATCGTGCGATTTGACACCATTAGACTATTTTTTGTGGGGGTATGTCAAGGCTAATGTCTATAGGGACAAGCCCGCTTCGATTAACGCACTGGAAGCCAACATCCATGCATTCATTCGTGAGATACCGGCCGATATGTGTGAAAGAGTATGCCAAAATTGGACTCAGCGGATGGGCTACCTGAGACGCAGCCGCGGTCAACATTTGCATGAAATTATCTTTAAACATTAAATTGCAAGGTTCAAACTATCGATTCAAATAAATATTTTATTAATTTTTTCGAATTTTTTGTGTTTTAAAAAAAAAAAAAGTTCTAAACCTCTTAAAAAATAACCCTTATGTTATTGTAATTGAAACAAGGTTATTTTGTTTAAATACAAATATAATTTTAATGTTGAAGATATGTGAAGAACTGAACTTAAATAATTAGAGAAATATCATTTGAAAATTAATTGATTTGTAGAATTTTCTTTTTACAAGAGATACCATAAACGATACACCGGTATGCAAATATTGTTTGTGAGTGTGTTCTACAATGAGTTTACTGATGGTATGAGATTTAGGAAGTATTATTGGGTGTTTTTCACTAAAACATAACTCAGAGTTCCATGAAAACCATGTTGGCAAATTTTCATTTTATTATTATTTGTGAGTGTCATACATTAAAGCCTCTTAGTGTATCAATTCAGTAATGTATAAATAGTACTATCGTACCATCAGATGTCAAATGTAAAACTATATTATAAAGTCTCAATAAATGAATCTGAATCTGAACAACCATACATCTTTGAAATTTTCTAAAATTAATCACAAAAAAAAAATATAAAGCCTCAAACTAACCCCTGCTTGGTTTATAATATTTGTGCGTACCAAAATAAAACATAAAGCCATAATACTAAGTGTTGATCTCTATACGTGTTTTTGAGATTTGTGTAAAAGAAAAGTCATTAAAGTCAAAGTCAAAAGCATAAAATTAAAACTGGGTCAGTTTTTGTTTTTGATACAAAACAAACAGCAGCCGCTACGATTTCAAGTTGTCACCATAAATGGTCAAACATTGGCTGTATTAATTGTATTTATGTATTTACTTATATGTTTTGTCGACAGTCTCATACAAGCTCCCGTATAAGGAATACAATTGATTTCAATCTCCGTGATATAAAATTGCATTTTACCCTTTTAAATAGAGTTGAATGTAATATTCGATAATATACATACAGTGTTGGCCAAAACTAAAGCAACTTATTGAATGAAATAGAACTTGAGTGTGAAAATTCTTGAATTCGAATATATTTTAATATATTTATATTAAAAAATGTTATTTGAATTTTCATTATAAAAGTAATTAAAACAAAATCATTAATTGATAACTAAAAAAAATTATAAAAAAAACTACCATTCTGTTTTTACCTGGACAAAACTAAAGCAACTTCGTTAACAAATTATAGTTTTCAATTAAATTCAGTATTAAATATTAAATTTTTTTGTGGCAAAACCTTTGTTTTTTATTACCGCTTTGAATGTTCTAGGCATACTCAACATTCTAGGCATATTCAACCAGGACAAAGGGGTCGCTCTTATTTTTGCAATTTTCGAAATTCTCCGATCTAGAATCTATCTTAGATTTTTCATAAGGTTGAGATTTATGGACTGTGCTGGCAATTCCCATTATATCAATTTTTTGCCTGTACTCAAATTGATTTATAATACCATCTGTTTTATGAATTGGACTCATAACAATTCCAGAAAAGCATCCCCGAATCATAATATTCGTTCCTCCATGTTTAACAGTGCTCCTTGTTATCCGAAGTTTAAGAGCTTGTTTGATTGGCCAATAAGCACGTCGGCAACCATTCGATCCTTTCAATTTGAGTTCTGATGTATCGGTAATTAACAACAAAAGAAAATGAATAAAAATAAAAATAATAACAACAACTATTAAAGGGTGTCCCAAAATTTACGCAAGATTTGAATTAAATAGAAAACGCCGTTTTTAGTCTTTTGATAGTTATATTTTTATTGACTCGTAAAGTACATAGGATAGGGTTATGTATGGAATAACACATCGGACAAAAGAAAGAACTGTGTAATCATGTCGCGATATCGAGCACCAGTAACAGTCACTGCTTGACCAGCATCATTTTCAAAAAAATATGGCCCAATTATGCCTCCAGCCCAAAATCCACACCATACAGTCACGCGTTGTGGATGCATTTGTTTTTCGACAATCACATGTGGGTTCTCCGAACCCCAAATGCGGCAATTTTGGCGATTGACAAAGCCATCAACATGAAAATGTGCTTCATCGCTTAGGATGATTTTGCTCGAAAAATCAGGGTTTAATAATGAAGACACGTTGTTCTCTCGTGTAACGCTCCATTTTTAATAACCCTACTGTTAGCTGTCAAATTGCTTTTTTTTTCAGGGTTGCCAACACTTCACTGCACAAATGGCGGCAAATTCAAATCTTGCGTTAATTTTGGGACACCCTTTACTTGTTGTTAAGTTTTATTTTTAATTTTAGTAAAGTATCAAATGAATGAAATTCAAAAAAAAAAAAAAAAAAAAGGTTAAGTAGCCTTTACTCCGATGTGTTTCGCCTGAGTGTGAACGGTAGGCATCATCAGTTAGGCCGTCCACACTCTCCTAAGACACATATTTTATTTTGGTCGATGGAATGACCATATAAAACGCATTGTATATATGTATAAAGGAAAACTTTGGTCAGAGTCGAACCTTTATGAAAAATTGTAACCCGTGGCTAGGTTGTATACAAAAAAGAAAATGAATAAAAATAAAAATAATAACAACAACTATTACTTGTTGTTAAGTTTTATTTTTAATTTTAGTGGAGTATCAAATGAATGAAATTCAAAAAAAAAAAAAAAAAAAGGTTAAGTAGCCTTTACTCCGATGTGTTTCGCCTGAGTGTGAACGGTAGGCATCATCAGTTAGGCCGTCCACACTCTCCTAAGACACATATTTTATTTTGGTCGATGGAATGACCATATAAAACGCATTGCAAAGCAGCGTTGCGAATTATATTTGTATAAAGGAAAACTTTGGTCAGAGTCGAACCTTTATGAAAAATTGTAACCCGTGGCTAGGTTGTATACAAAACAGAAAATGAATAAAAATAAAAATAATAACAACAACTATTACTTGTTGTTAAGTTTTATTTTTAATTTTAGTGGAGTATCAAATGAATGAAATTCAAAAAAAAAAAGGTTAAGTAGCCTTTACTCCGATATGTTTCGACTGAGTGTGAACGGTAGGCATCATCAGTTAGGCCGTCCACACTCTCCTAAGACACATATTTTATTTTGGTCGATGGAATGACCATATAAAACGCATTGCAAAGCAGCGTTGCGAATTATATATGTATAAAGGAAAACTTTGGTCAGAGTCAAACCTTTATGAAAAATTGTAACCCGTGGCTAGGTTGTATACAAAAAAGAAAATGAATAAAAATAAAAATAATAACAACTATTACTTGTTGTTAAGTTTTATTTTTAATTTTAGTGGAGTATCAAATGAATGAAATTCAAAAAAAAAAAAGGTTAAGTAGCCTTTACTCCGATGTGTTTCGACTGAGTGTGAACGGTAGGCATCATCAGTTAGGCCGTCCACACTCTCCTAAGACACATATTTTATTTTGGTCGATGGAATGACCATATAAAACGCATTGCAAAGCAGCGTTGCGAATTATATATGTATAAAGGAAAACTTTGGTCAAAGTCGAACCTTTATGAAAAATTGTAACCCGTGGCTAGGTTGTATACAAAAAAGAAAATGAATAAAAATAAAAATAATAACAACAACTATTACTTGTTGTTAAGTTTTATTTTTAATTTTAGTGGAGTATCAAATGAATGAAATTCAAAAAAAAAAAAAAAGGTTAAGTAGCCTTTACTCCGATGTGTTTCGCCTGAGTGTGAACGGTAGGCATCATCAGTTAGGCCGTCCACACTCTCCTAAGACACATATTTTATTTTGGTCGATGGAATGACCATATAAAACGCATTGCAAAGCAGCGTTGCGAATTATATATGTATAAAGGAAAACTTTGGTCAAAGTCGAACCTTTATGAAAAATTGTAACCCGTGGCTAGGTTGTATACAAAAAAGAAAATGAATAAAAATAAAAATAATAACAACAACTATTACTTGTTGTTAAGTTTTATTTTTAATTTTAGTGGAGTATCAAATGAATGAAATTCAAAAAAAAAAAAAAAGGTTAAGTAGCCTTTACTCCGATGTGTTTCGCCTGAGTGTGAACGGTAGGCATCATCAGTTAGGCCGTCCACACTCTCCTAAGACACATATTTTATTTTGGTCGATGGAATGACCATATAAAACGCATTGCAAAGCAGCGTTGCGAATTATATATGTATAAAGGAAAACTTTGGTCAAAGTCGAACCTTTATGAAAAATTGTAACCCGTGGCTAGGTTGTATACAAAAAAGAAAATGAATAAAAATAAAAATAATAACAACAACTATTACTTGTTGTTAAGTTTTATTTTTAATTTTAGTGGAGTATCAAATGAATGAAATTCAAAAAAAAAAAAAAAGGTTAAGTAGCCTTTACTCCGATGTGTTTCGCCTGAGTGTGAACGGTAGGCATCATCAGTTAGGCCGTCCACACTCTCCTAAGACACAAATTTTATTTTGGTCGATGGAATGACCATATAAAACGCATTGCAAAGCAGCGTTGCGAATTATATATGTATAAAGGAAAACTTTGGTCAAAGTCGAACCTTTATGAAAAATTGTAACCCGTGGCTAGGTTGTATACAAAAAAGAAAATGAATAAAAATAAAAATAATAACAACAACTATTACTTGTTGTTAAGTTTTATTTTTAATTTTAGTGGAGTATCAAATGAATGAAATTCAAAAAAAAAAAAAAAGGTTAAGTAGCCTTTACTCCGATGTGTTTCGCCTGAGTGTGAACGGTAGGCATCATCAGTTAGGCCGTCCACACTCTCCTAAGACACATATTTTATTTTGGTCGATGGAATGACCATATAAAACGCATTGCAAAGCAGCGTTGCGAATTATATATGTATAAAGGAAAACTTTGGTCAAAGTCGAACCTTTATGAAAAATTGTAACCCGTGGCTAGGTTGTATACAAAAAAGAAAATGAATAAAAATAAAAATAATAACAACAACTATTACTTGTTGTTAAGTTTTATTTTTAATTTTAGTGGAGTATCAAATGAATGAAATTCAAAAAAAAAAAAAAAGGTTAAGTAGCCTTTACTCCGATGTGTTTCGCCTGAGTGTGAACGGTAGGCATCATCAGTTAGGCCGTCCACACTCTCCTAAGACACATATTTTATTTTGGTCGATGGAATGACCATATAAAACGCATTGCAAAGCAGCGTTGCGAATTATATATGTATAAAGGAAAACTTTGGTCAAAGTCGAACCTTTATGAAAAATTGTAACCCGTGGCTAGGTTGTATACAAAAAAGAAAATGAATAAAAATAAAAATAATAACAACAACTATTACTTGTTGTTAAGTTTTATTTTTAATTTTAGTGGAGTATCAAATGAATGAAATTCAAAAAAAAAAAAAAAGGTTAAGTAGCCTTTACTCCGATGTGTTTCGCCTGAGTGTGAACGGTAGGCATCATCAGTTAGGCCGTCCACACTCTCCTAAGACACATATTTTATTTTGGTCGATGGAATGACCATATAAAACGCATTGCAAAGCAGCGTTGCGAATTATATATGTATAAAGGAAAACTTTGGTCAAAGTCGAACCTTTATGAAAAATTGTAACCCGTGGCTAGGTTGTATACAAAAAAGAAAATGAATAAAAATAAAAATAATAACAACAACTATTACTTGTTGTTAAGTTTTATTTTTAATTTTAGTGGAGTATCAAATGAATGAAATTCAAAAAAAAAAAAAAAGGTTAAGTAGCCTTTACTCCGATGTGTTTCGCCTGAGTGTGAACGGTAGGCATCATCAGTTAGGCCGTCCACACTCTCCTAAGACACAAATTTTATTTTGGTCGATGGAATGACCATATAAAACGCATTGCAAAGCAACGTTGCGAATTATATATGTATAAAGGAAAACTTTGGTCAAAGTCGAACCTTTATGAAAAATTGTAACCCGTGGCTAGGTTGTATACAAAAAAGAAAATGAATAAAAATAAAAATAATAACAACAACTATTACTTGTTGTTAAGTTTTATTTTTAATTTTAGTGGAGTATCAAATGAATGAAATTCAAAAAAAAAAAAAAAGGTTAAGTAGCCTTTACTCCGATGTGTTTCGCCTGAGTGTGAACGGTAGGCATCATCAGTTAGGCCGTCCACACTCTCCTAAGACACAAATTTTATTTTGGTCGATGGAATGACCATATAAAACGCATTGCAAAGCAGCGTTGCGAATTATATATGTATAAAGGAAAACTTTGGTCAAAGTCGAACCTTTATGAAAAATTGTAACCCGTGGCTAGGTTGTATACAAAAAAGAAAATGAATAAAAATAAAAATAATAACAACAACTATTACTTGTTGTTAAGTTTTATTTTTAATTTTAGTGGAGTATCAAATGAATGAAATTCAAAAAAAAAAAAAAAGGTTAAGTAGCCTTTACTCCGATGTGTTTCGCCTGAGTGTGAACGGTAGGCATCATCAGTTAGGCCGTCCACACTCTCCTAAGACACAAATTTTATTTTGGTCGATGGAATGACCATATAAAACGCATTGCAAAGCAGCGTTGCGAATTATATATGTATAAAGGAAAACTTTGGTCAAAGTCGAACCTTTATGAAAAATTGTAACCCGTGGCTAGGTTGTATACAAAAAAGAAAATGAATAAAAATAAAAATAATAACAACAACTATTACTTGTTGTTAAGTTTTATTTTTAATTTTAGTGGAGTATCAAATGAATGAAATTCAAAAAAAAAAAAAAAGGTTAAGTAGCCTTTACTCCGATGTGTTTCGCCTGAGTGTGAACGGTAGGCATCATCAGTTAGGCCGTCCACACTCTCCTAAGACACAAATTTTATTTTGGTCGATGGAATGACCATATAAAACGCATTGCAAAGCAGCGTTGCGAATTATATATGTATAAAGGAAAACTTTGGTCAAAGTCGAACCTTTATGAAAAATTGTAACCCGTGGCTAGGTTGTATACAAAAAAGAAAATGAATAAAAATAAAAATAATAACAACTATTACTTGTTGTTAAGTTTTATTTTTAATTTTAGTGGAGTATCAAATGAATGAAATTCAAAAAAAAAAAAGGTTAAGTAGCCTTTACTCCGATGTGTTTCGACTGAGTGTGAACGGTAGGCATCATCAGTTAGGCCGTCCACACTCTCCTAAGACACATATTTTATTTTGGTCGATGGAATGACCATATAAAACGCATTGCAAAGCAGCGTTGCGAATTATATATGTATAAAGGAAAACTTTGGTCAAAGTCGAACCTTTATGAAAAATTGTAACCCGTGGCTAGGTTGTATACAAAAAAGAAAATGAATAAAAATAAAAATAATAACAACAACTATTACTTGTTGTTAAGTTTTATTTTTAATTTTAGTGGAGTATCAAATGAATGAAATTCAAAAAAAAAAAAAAAGGTTAAGTAGCCTTTACTCCGATGTGTTTCGCCTGAGTGTGAACGGTAGGCATCATCAGTTAGGCCGTCCACACTCTCCTAAGACACATATTTTATTTTGGTCGATGGAATGACCATATAAAACGCATTGCAAAGCAGCGTTGCGAATTATATATGTATAAAGGAAAACTTTGGTCAAAGTCGAACCTTTATGAAAAATTGTAACCCGTGGCTAGGTTGTATACAAAAAAGAAAATGAATAAAAATAAAAATAATAACAACAACTATTACTTGTTGTTAAGTTTTATTTTTAATTTTAGTGGAGTATCAAATGAATGAAATTCAAAAAAAAAAAAAAAGGTTAAGTAGCCTTTACTCCGATGTGTTTCGCCTGAGTGTGAACGGTAGGCATCATCAGTTAGGCCGTCCACACTCTCCTAAGACACATATTTTATTTTGGTCGATGGAATGACCATATAAAACGCATTGCAAAGCAGCGTTGCGAATTATATATGTATAAAGGAAAACTTTGGTCAAAGTCGAACCTTTATGAAAAATTGTAACCCGTGGCTAGGTTGTATACAAAAAAGAAAATGAATAAAAATAAAAATAATAACAACAACTATTACTTGTTGTTAAGTTTTATTTTTAATTTTAGTGGAGTATCAAATGAATGAAATTCAAAAAAAAAAAAAAAGGTTAAGTAGCCTTTACTCCGATGTGTTTCGCCTGAGTGTGAACGGTAGGCATCATCAGTTAGGCCGTCCACACTCTCCTAAGACACAAATTTTATTTTGGTCGATGGAATGACCATATAAAACGCATTGCAAAGCAGCGTTGCGAATTATATATGTATAAAGGAAAACTTTGGTCAAAGTCGAACCTTTATGAAAAATTGTAACCCGTGGCTAGGTTGTATACAAAAAAGAAAATGAATAAAAATAAAAATAATAACAACAACTATTACTTGTTGTTAAGTTTTATTTTTAATTTTAGTGGAGTATCAAATGAATGAAATTCAAAAAAAAAAAAAAAGGTTAAGTAGCCTTTACTCCGATGTGTTTCGCCTGAGTGTGAACGGTAGGCATCATCAGTTAGGCCGTCCACACTCTCCTAAGACACAAATTTTATTTTGGTCGATGGAATGACCATATAAAACGCATTGCAAAGCAGCGTTGCGAATTATATATGTATAAAGGAAAACTTTGGTCAGAGTCAAACCTTTATGAAAAATTGTAACCCGTGGCTAGGTTGTATACAAAAAAGAAAATGAATAAAAATAAAAATAATAACAACTATTACTTGTTGTTAAGTTTTATTTTTAATTTTAGTGGAGTATCAAATGAATGAAATTCAAAAAAAAAAAAGGTTAAGTAGCCTTTACTCCGATGTGTTTCGACTGAGTGTGAACGGTAGGCATCATCAGTTAGGCCGTCCACACTCTCCTAAGACACATATTTTATTTTGGTCGATGGAATGACCATATAAAACGCATTGCAAAGCAGCGTTGCGAATTATATATGTATAAAGGAAAACTTTGGTCAAAGTCGAACCTTTATGAAAAATTGTAACCCGTGGCTAGGTTGTATACAAAAAAGAAAATGAATAAAAATAAAAATAATAACAACAACTATTACTTGTTGTTAAGTTTTATTTTTAATTTTAGTGGAGTATCAAATGAATGAAATTCAAAAAAAAAAAAAAAGGTTAAGTAGCCTTTACTCCGATGTGTTTCGCCTGAGTGTGAACGGTAGGCATCATCAGTTAGGCCGTCCACACTCTCCTAAGACACAAATTTTATTTTGGTCGATGGAATGACCATATAAAACGCATTGCAAAGCAGCGTTGCGAATTATATATGTATAAAGGAAAACTTTGGTCAAAGTCGAACCTTTATGAAAAATTGTAACCCGTGGCTAGGTTGTATACAAAAAAGAAAATGAATAAAAATAAAAATAATAACAACAACTATTACTTGTTGTTAAGTTTTATTTTTAATTTTAGTGGAGTATCAAATGAATGAAATTCAAAAAAAAAAAAAAAAGGTTAAGTAGCCTTTACTCCGATGTGTTTCGCCTGAGTGTGAACGGTAGGCATCATCAGTTAGGCCGTCCACACTCTCCTAAGACACAAATTTTATTTTGGTCGATGGAATGACCATATAAAACGCATTGCAAAGCAGCGTTGCGAATTATATATGTATAAAGGAAAACTTTGGTCAAAGTCGAACCTTTATGAAAAATTGTAACCCGTGGCTAGGTTGTATACAAAAAAGAAAATGAATAAAAATAAAAATAATAACAACAACTATTACTTGTTGTTAAGTTTTATTTTTAATTTTAGTGGAGTATCAAATGAATGAAATTCAAAAAAAAAAAAAAAGGTTAAGTAGCCTTTACTCCGATGTGTTTCGCCTGAGTGTGAACGGTAGGCATCATCAGTTAGGCCGTCCACACTCTCCTAAGACACATATTTTATTTTGGTCGATGGAATGACCATATAAAACGCATTGCAAAGCAGCGTTGCGAATTATATATGTATAAAGGAAAACTTTGGTCAAAGTCGAACCTTTATGAAAAATTGTAACCCGTGGCTAGGTTGTATACAAAAAAGAAAATGAATAAAAATAAAAATAATAACAACAACTATTACTTGTTGTTAAGTTTTATTTTTAATTTTAGTGGAGTATCAAATGAATGAAATTCAAAAAAAAAAAAAAAGGTTAAGTAGCCTTTACTCCGATGTGTTTCGCCTGAGTGTGAACGGTAGGCATCATCAGTTAGGCCGTCCACACTCTCCTAAGACACAAATTTTATTTTGGTCGATGGAATGACCATATAAAACGCATTGCAAAGCAGCGTTGCGAATTATATATGTATAAAGGAAAACTTTGGTCAAAGTCGAACCTTTATGAAAAATTGTAACCCGTGGCTAGGTTGTATACAAAAAAGAAAATGAATAAAAATAAAAATAATAACAACAACTATTACTTGTTGTTAAGTTTTATTTTTAATTTTAGTGGAGTATCAAATGAATGAAATTCAAAAAAAAAAAAAAAGGTTAAGTAGCCTTTACTCCGATGTGTTTCGCCTGAGTGTGAACGGTAGGCATCATCAGTTAGGCCGTCCACACTCTCCTAAGACACAAATTTTATTTTGGTCGATGGAATGACCATATAAAACGCATTGCAAAGCAGCGTTGCGAATTATATATGTATAAAGGAAAACTTTGGTCAAAGTCGAACCTTTATGAAAAATTGTAACCCGTGGCTAGGTTGTATACAAAAAAGAAAATGAATAAAAATAAAAATAATAACAACAACTATTACTTGTTGTTAAGTTTTATTTTTAATTTTAGTGGAGTATCAAATGAATGAAATTCAAAAAAAAAAAAAAAGGTTAAGTAGCCTTTACTCCGATGTGTTTCGCCTGAGTGTGAACGGTAGGCATCATCAGTTAGGCCGTCCACACTCTCCTAAGACACATATTTTATTTTGGTCGATGGAATGACCATATAAAACGCATTGCAAAGCAGCGTTGCGAATTATATATGTATAAAGGAAAACTTTGGTCAGAGTCGAACCTTTATGAAAAATTGTAACCCGTGGCTAGGTTGTATACAAAAAAGAAAATGAATAAAAATAAAAATAATAACAACAACTATTACTTGTTGTTATCCACTTACAAACTGTTCAATTGATGTGATCTTTGCCAAATTTCAACCTTGCCATTCTCTTCAGAAATAAAAGGTTAAACCGCCATTAACAGATCTTTCACTCACTTCTATTTTAAAATATTTTTTTTAATTCCCTTAAGGGTATGAAGGTATTCTTGTTAATTGTTCTTGTAACGGATTCATCTTTCTGTGATGTTGTAACTCTTGGCACACCACTTCAATGAATAGTTTTGACGGTATCTTCAGAGTTATAAAATTTAATAAAGCAGGACACTGAATTGTTAATGCAATATTTTTTCAAAACTGTTTGTGAATTTCCACTTTTAAAACGTTTATTTATTTTGATTTGAACTCAGTAGCATATTAATTGTGTGCCATTTAAGGAAATCTCTTAATTTGTTATTTTTAAACTAACTGAAAACAATGGATGAGCCAACACTCTTGTTTTACATTCTGGCACATTTAAACATGTCAAAATAATGTTTTTTTTTTCTCATACCTTAATATTACTTGCAAAAATAAAGGTAACTCAAAAGTTGCTTTAGTTTTGGCCAAAGTTAATTTGAAGTGAACTGTTGATAAGAGAACATATGTTGGTAACATGATTATGGAAGCAGCAAGTGGCAAGTGTTGAACTATTTTGAAAACTTAATAAAATGGGCCAATTTTTTAAATAACTTGCCGTGGGTAGTGTCCTACATTTTTTTTAAAATATGATGTGTTAAAGTTCGCTTACAAAATTTGTTTGAAAAATGACTCAGTCAAACTTAATTTTTCTTGCGAAGTTTACAATATTTATTTTGGATTTCGAGATCAGTAGCATGGTTATTAAGGATTACGTAGAAAAAAAATCACTGAAAGATATCAAAATTTGTGACCACAGTACATAAAAATGTGGCCCTGGGTATCGATTTTCATATTTTTTCTAAATATTGCTCTTATTAAGTAACCAAGCCAGATAATTTTTTTTTCTTACTATATGCAGTACGGGTATAACCTACCATATCACCCGGTACCCGCTTGGCGTTGAGTTGCGGGCCACCCTGTATTGAATTTTAGTGTTTCTAAATGCTGGATTGAAAATTGACAAAAAGAATCTAACGCATTGCATGATTGCTGTAAATCTAATTATGCTAGATTACCTGACTAATTATTTGTTTGATTGAAGATACAAAAGCAGAGAAATTTGTTTGAATTGTATAATTGATAGATTGTGAAACAGTGTTTTAAAAATATTACTATGCAATTTTGCAAATAATGAAGCTAAAAAAGGTTTAGAAAATGTTAAAAAAACGTTTGAAAGGCAGAATTTTGCAAAGCAGAACTTGTGTTTTAAAAGCAGGATTTTTAAATCAGAATTTCGAACCCAGTAGGTAGCTATCTACCTACTGGATCTATCATAACTTAAAGTAAATATTTATATAAAAAAGAAAATGTTCGTAATGTGTTTGATATAATTATTTCCCAGTTGCATAAATACAGAACGGATCTTAGCCTTCGCATCATCTATTATTGATTATGAATAACACGTAGGCTACGATAGGTTAACAAGAAAACTTGAGAACATTGAAAAGTTTGCATTCTTTTCTTGTATATAAAAATCGATCAGTTTTGTATGTTTCTTATGAAATTTTTACAATATAAACCTAATTTCCCAAAATGCCGAGGGGTTTGAAAAATATCGCAAAATGAAAATAGAAAACTGTATGTCCAAAATTTAGTTATTACATAGGATGGAATGGGGTAAAACAAACATTTGTTCGACACCTGGTGCGTTTTTTTTTTATTTATTTATGGTTTGAAGCATTTTTTTTAAACTTCAGTTATTTCATAGGTTGAAATGTGGTTAATATGGAAATTTGTTCGCCAAACTAAACTCATAGACTTCTGGTCTGAGTTAATTTTTTTTTTTGAAAACATATACATACTTCTAAAAATAGATGCTTATATGCTCAAATATAGTAAACACAAAAATTACGCAAGCAAAAAATTGTTCAGACTTAAAGAATGTTTATATCATCATATTAATAAAGCTGGAAAAGGCATTTGAATATTTTTGTGTTCGTGCGTGCTAATCTCAAAAACCTCTGGCTGGACCGATTTATAATTTGTTGTTGTGTTTAAAAGGTTATACATAGAGGATGGTTTTAGGCATATTTTTTTTAATTAAGGTATTTTATAGGGTGAAATGTAGTAAACACATTTTTTTCGTCAGGGCTTTGTTCGTCCGGGCTAATCTCAGAAACATTAGGCGAGTTTATATTTCTGAACGCTCACCTGAGCAAGCGAATCCAAAAATTTTCAGGCTCAGTTTTTTGACAGCAATAGTTTAAAATTTCACTGAGAAATTGTGTTTATATTTCTGAGCATACGAAGATCTCGGAGATCTTAAAAATATAAACTGAGCTATTTGGTCCGATTTTAAATTTTGTTTGTGTTTGAAACGTTATAATTAGAGGAATGGTTTTAGGCCTATTTTTTTCCAAATTTAGTTATTCCATAGGGTGAAATAGGGTAAACTAAAAATTTGCTCGACATCTGGTGCGATTTATTTTGTTTTATTTGAAAAGTTTTGCTAAGAGGATGATTTGAAGAATTTTTTTTTCAAACTTTAGTTATTTCATAGTGTGTAATGGGGTAAACACAGTTTTTTGTTAGGCAGGACTTTGTTCGCCCGGGTTTTACCTGAGACAAAAATATGTTCGTAGTCATAAACCGCTGCACATTGGTTTTACTCCTTAATAAAGGCGGCCATAATTACTTGTTCACTTGATAATATCTTCAAACAATTGGTCCTAAAGTAATACGGCCTCTCTGATCATTGTATAAATTTCTATAGTACAACCATGGAGCAGCGCCATCTAAAGAAAGTTGTAAACTGCACATTTGGAGGTTCTTACATTTACTAAGTGTCTATTCTGTTACTCTAACAAAAGTCGTCAACAAAACAAATTAATAATATATAATGTATTTTATTGGCTCTAAAATCCATATTTCCTTGACAAGAGTCGTAAGCAAAACAAAAATCATATATGTTTACGACTGTTATCAGGGTTACAGAATATACAACTTGTAAATGCACGAACCTAAAAATGTGTTATTCACAAGTTTCTTAAGATGGCCAGGCGATGATTATTCAGCATAAAAATACTATAGATATATATATACAATGCTCTGATTCAGATTCTGCCATTTATCTTGTCACGATTTTGAGATACATCTTGTTAAAATATTTAAAACCGGTTAACTTCAGTTTTACTATCGGGAGTAATTTGGAAACTTGGATATTTTTTGTGACCTTTTCAATGTTATACAAATAATAATTTGCTTTTTGCACCAATATTTTGAAAGTTTTCACAAAATTCGGTCACTTTTGATTGGAAATTTCAATTAAACATGAGCATAAAAAGAAAATTGTAAACATCTAGGCTTATTTCACAATTTTGTTTTTTTTTGCAGATATATGTAGTTTTTACTGTCAAATTATCTCAACTGTCAAATTATCTGTCAGCTGTCATTTAAGTGTCAATTTGAAGTTGGATGTTTGAATTCAAAAGTTAAGTTATTTGTTTAAGTATTTTAATGCATCGAAATCAAAGAAGTAAGTTGTACATACAACAATATCGATACAAAAAAAATGTATTACATAATATATATTTACTTAAGAAGACGTAACAATTTGGTAACAAATGAGGCGTGTAGTTTATTCCTTTTAATACGCGTATTAATGTACATTTACTACATTTGACTTCATTAACTACATTAACTACTTCAATTAGGTAGCGCAAATAGCAAATGTAGTTTAACCAGAAAAGTACCATTTTTGCCATCTCTGAATCGAAGCCAATTCTTTTTATCACGAGAAACAGAAATAGATGGTATGCTCACTCAAGATAGTCGAATCGCCATTTTGTCGATTTGGTGGATGTTAGTGACGTCACTATCATCTCTGACTATTATTTTATGTCTTATGTAATGACTATAATTATAAAATTAACCATTTAAATCAATTAATTTTAAGTGATAATAACTACGAGAAAAGAAAAAATAATAAAAACAATGAAAGGAAATGAAATACATTTTTCATTTTTAGACATAAATAGATGGTAGTGACGTCACGCAACGAAATGAGCATACCTTGTCTTGTATCGTCGGATCTTTTCATTATCTTTCATTCTCTATCTATTTTTTTTGCTTGTACTTAAATAATAAATAAACGGAAATACAGAAAATTAAAATGTTTGATGAATGGATAAGATTGATGATTTTTTTTTACTATTTGGCTTTATGACACTTGATCTTATGCCCCGGCACTATCCCAGCGAAGAGTTGCATTACTCTTCTGGTCCTAATGGCATTTGGCTCAACCACTTACTGCGTGGTGGTGTGGTTCCTAAACTTTGGAAAAACTCATTCATTATACCAATCCACAAAAAAGGTTCCAAAGGTTCCAAAAGTGATATCTCCAACTATAGGCCCATTAACTTCAAACTTAAAGCATATAGATTCCCGAAATTATTTATATCCTGGCTCCAATCTTATTTAAAAGATCGTGTGTATACAGTCCTAATTTTTAAAACAAACCAACTATACGACATGGCAATACAAATCAAAACAGAAGGAAGAAGGCAGATATAACACCACACATTTAATCTATTCAACAAAATATAAAAATTCTACAACATCACTGGCTTAGACAATTAACACCAATGTCGAATTGAGTAATTCGCCCGATGATGGAGTAAGTACACTCCGAAATGCGTCGCAATATAAATTTAAAATAATAATTTAAACTACAAATTTAAAATTGTGAAAATTATTGAAAAATAAAAAATTTAAATTTAAATTTAAAAAATTAAAAAAAAAAAATGTTATTTATTTAATTTATTATAATACCTATAAAGTCACATTTGGAGACATAAAACACAAAATGTAAGCCCTATTCAGATTATGCACATCCAACCCTTTCTGCTCAACTTCAGGTGTACCGCAAGGAAGTCATCTGGGACCTCTGCTCTTCTTGTTAACTATTGAACTTATCCTCAAAGGCTCTAACCTTGAAATTTGTGCTGATGACATGCGTATTTCAAAGCATATCACTTGCATGAATGATGCTAAATTAGTGCAAACAGACTTGAACAACTTCTTTCTTTGTCAACATAATTTTCTTGAGCTTAACGTATCTAAGTGTCAAGCGATTACCTATTCCCGGAAACGTCTCCCCTTATTGCAGCGTCGGTATTTCATTAATAATGAACCTATTTAAATTTTTACTTCCAATTGTGACCTGGGTGTTTTATGCAACAATCAGCTCAATTTCCGTGCCCACTTTGATAACATTATAAGTAGAGCTAATTCTACCCTTGGTTTCGTTAAACGATGGTCCAAGGAATTTTCTGATCCCTATGTCACTAAGTGTCTTTACGTTACGTTTGTTCGTCCTCTTCTAGAATATGCTTCCCAAGTCTGGTCGCCTTACCACCATGTCCACATTCAACGCATTGAAACCGTTAAGCGTAGATTCATCCGGCTTGCTTTGCGTGGACTTGGTTGGAATTACCCATTAAATTTACCCTCGTACGCTAACCGTTTGAAATTATTAAACTTACAGACTTTGAGTTAACGTCGCGATAATGCTGACTTACTTTTTATTCACCAGCTATGAAACGATAACATTCATAGCACCTATCTTTTAAATAAAATTGAATTGAATATAAACCACCGTCGTCTTCGGTCCATACCACTCTTTTCCATTCCTTTCCACCGTACCGAGCACGGAAAAAATTAACCTATCACCCGAATGCTCCGGAAAGCAAACAACTCACCCGTTTTTGTCCTGGATATCTCGATTTCTTCCCTGAAACATGCTGCTGTAATCAAGGAGTCTAATTGAAATCTCTAGTCCAAGGATTTCTGAGTAGAAGCCCGCAGCAGCAACGATATCCATTTTCGTAAAAATGTTGATTGTTGATTCAGAGTATGGAGGTTGGTTTTCATTCCAGTCTTCCCTGCTAGGGAAAGAGATTCGAAATGGTCTATGAAAGTCTAACCGGGCTGTTGTGTAGTCTGTGCATATATTTTTGTATTTCTGCAAGATTTGTGCATGGCCTGTCGGGTTGGGTTTCCAACTACCAGTTTGATTAAGCCGAATTGCACTATTTGCTGCTGACTCTTGTACGAATAGATCAAGGGGTTTGATGATGGGATGGACTTCATTGCCCCAGTAGTGCCAATGCAGGCCATTCTTTGAATCCTGGCCATTGTCTTAAAGGTTGGTGGTTTTGTCAAGAGCGTTCCATCAAACCAGATTACCATAATATGTCATGTCAGAATGGGTCTAACTATCGCTGTGTACATCCACATGATAATTTTAGGGCTTGGACCCCAGGTTTTACCGAATATTCTGTTGCAAGCATAATACTACAATTGCTTTCTTAGCTCTTTCTTTTATGTTGAGGCTCTAATTCAATGTTCTGTCCAAGATGACTCCAAGGCATGGTCAGTAACTTTTAGTGAAGCTCCTTCAATTCTAAAAGCTTGTATTTTTCAGTGGGTTAAAAAAGATACAATTAGCAAACAAATCAATATCCAAATACCTAACTGTCAGGTTGCCTTCATGATTGCTAATATTAAACTAATGGGTTAGTGTTTTTGTGTTGCCGCGATTCTTATGTCAGTATGTTACTGATCAGTTTATTACTAATCCGTTCAGTTTATTACAAGAACACGTTTGAAATTGGACTAAATTGGTCGAAAGTTTTACTGGCGTTAGTCAATCCATGCCAATCAATAAACCCCACAAATACAAAATAAAACAATTTTGGAAATAACAAAATCATAAAATACTCGAAGCATATACTTCTGTACTTTTATCTATCTAAACTATCTACTTCTGTTTGGGAAGATTATCTCTAACAAACAAATTGTGTGTTATTTGTTCAAAAATAAAACCTCAAATATGTAATTACATACATACAAAATAACAATTTATACTATGTAATATAATTTGGGAACAAACATTTTTAAAGTCGCTCCTATTTCTTGCGGGGTGTGATTCGCAAACTGAAAAATTCTTCAAATACATGCATCAGCCAATATTATATTAAACTGCTATTGATATACCTAATTTTACTTTTATTTGATTTCGGTGCTAACCACCTGTTTTGGTAAAGGCCAGATAAAAAAATAAAAAAAACGTTCGGGGAATGTCACCCAATCATATATTTTACTGGAAATTTTATTATCTGTCTTTTAAATAGAATTTATCGGATAAACAAATGAATAGAAATTCTTTATGAAGTCGTCATGATAAACTATTCATTTTTGTGTTTTCAGATTTTGTTTTAATAAGTTCTTGATTCTATTAACATTTCCATATAAAGTTGTAAAATCTGACCAGTATTACTACACCATAAAAGGATGTTAAACATCTACGATGACTATAGAATATAATAGATTGTGCATACTGCATGCGATATAATACGATCAACTTACTAATGTTGGAATAGAATACAACAAAAAAAAAATAAAGTGCACGGCTGGGTCGCACGAACTTGCTCTTGTGTTGCACGACTGGGTTGCACGTACTTCGTCTTGTGGCAAGTTGCCACGAAAATAAAATAAAATTTATTATTTTTTTTAATACAAAGGAAAAAAAAGTTATGAGTTTTGCACAAAAGTGCTAAAACTTCTTTTTACAAAGGTTCAAGTCAAAATCAAAGTATGCAGAAAATTTTGGTGCCTAAATATAAGTTTTAATAAATCGATGTTTACTTAATATTTTTTTTAAAAAAACTTTTTTTTACAAATTTGAAGAATGCCATTTTTAAGGGCTTAATTGTTTGTATTTTATGGTAATTATGGTAAAAAAAATAAAATTTGATCCAAACATCTAGACCTCTCTAAAAAAATGTTTGGTTTGAAATCAATTTACCCGTTCATGAGATTGATTCAAATTAGCTTTGTATGGCTTTTAGTAAATGAAAAAATGGCGTTTCGTGCGGATCCTCACTTTGCACTCAGTTGACGACGAGTGAGCACCTTGTCAATACGCAAATTTCCGCTTGTTTCAGTTCAACTTACATAACTTTTTTTGACAGAAAGATAAAGTGAACTATATCCAACAAGATTACGATTGCAATCATTAAGCTGGAAGTGTTTACCGTATTCTATTTATTAATTTTTTCAATGTAGGTATATAGAATTTGTATTATAACAAAAACATTTTACATATAACTTTAACCAGGCCACGGGTTAGAGCCTTCTGGAGATTTCTTGTGTTTAGTCCTTCGTTAAAAAATGGGGTTTTGCTAACTTCGTTGTGGCTCTTTAAGTTGGAATCACAATGGTGAGTTTACGCATCGTAAAACAAAAAAAAAAATGGAACGGAGAACATCTTATAGAACACGTTACTTGCCCTCCTCCTAAGATTGTTCGCCCCGAACAATTTCTTCACCATCTAATCTATGACAACAAGAATGAATCGGTTTCCACTATTAGACTCAGAAAATGGGCCTGCTCCAACGTTGTACTGTTGCATCTTACTTTGTAGTTTACTGCCTGGTCCCTTGGTGGCTGCACAAGTGACGAATTTTCTGCACCATTTTTCCACATCGTCTTTTGCATGTAGCCGGTAGAAACGGTCTCGAAATTTCTCCAGAGTTTTGTTGATACCCAAATGGCCTCCAGAAGATCCATCATGCATCTCACGTAGAACGTCATTAACATTTGTCCGGGGCACAACAAGCTGCATCACTTAGGTTTTGCCATCTGAGGATTCCCATCTTCGTTTGAGCAAACTTTCCTGCACATGAAGGGAATTCCATTGTGCCCAATAGGCTTTGAGGGTCGGACTTCTATCAGAAATGTCTCCCCATTTTGGTTTCTCTTCATGTTCTTTCCATACAAGAATGTGTTCGATCCAAGAAAATAAAACGATTTTTTGGATCAACGTTTTTACTCTGCTACCCCTGGTACCCCTGATTAACTTTTGACGTTTCTCATTTTGATTCAAGAATCAATTTAGTAAACAAAAAAATTTCATCACCCATGTATTCGCGTTGTTTTAGGTTCAAAATAAAAATATTGTTTCAATTTGTGTTTATTTTCGTTCTCTTGTTTGTACATTGTGTATTTAAATTAATTTCACCTTAAATAAAACTACATGTTTTTTGTCTTCTTGTCCATTGCCGCAATAGTATTAAATTAAACCTTAATTTCTATCAATTGTGCTTTGATTTTTTAATAAAAAAAAACATGAACACCTTATACCCTAGAAAATTCTACTCCGAAAAAATATAAATGAAGTGACTAAAAGTGATGTTAATAAGAACAAAATGTTTAAAAGAAAAAAAATATTTTACTATACCCTCACTTGCGTTTATTTTCGTTCGACACACAGCTGTTTATTTATTTTCATATTTTCTGGGTGTTGCCATTCGTCGTAGACGTTTTTTAATCCATTGACATCATAGGCATACCTCAATAGCTTTCGAGACTTTTATGCTTCGCAGATAGAAAACAAGCTATATTTTGAGATTGTATTATAGTATTTAGTTAAAAATGTCACCGCAAAATAAGAGATTCAACTTTTTTCCAAAAGAAAACCAAAAAGTCGAAAATTTACGAATTTTTAGATGGTTTATAATCCATTGACATCCAAAGGATCTTGGAATAAATTTTAACAATTTAAGAAAAGAAAATATATTTTGGCATAATATGTAGTGTTTTTACATCAATATGTCACCGCAAGGTACTAAAATAAAATGAAAATATAAAGTTTACGGTTTTTCCAGATGTTTTTTTTATAATTTAGGATTTTTTTTAACTTTGAGTTGAGGCTGAAGGCTCTGAGGAGAGTGCTTCGAGCGTTATCACTTTACCAATTCATCAAGTCGTATTTCCTCGGTTTCAAATTAAAAAAAAATTGATTGACTTTCTGCTGAATTTTGACAACTATTCTGACTTGAAAAAATAAATAAAAATGGAAAAACATTTTGTTCTAGTGCAAGAGTTTAAGGTACCTAATCCGAGCTAAACGAAATAAAAATGGTTAAAATCAATGCTCTCACGGTGAGAATTGTAACTACATTTTGGATCACGATAATTGAACTCGATAGAACACAGGATCTGGTTATGTTGTTGTGTTTGTGGGTAAACTGATGATCCATATGGTTCATCTCAGATAATAAAACGCGGCTACAGAAAATTAAAATGTTTGATGAATGGATTAGATTGATGATTTTTTTTTTTTAAATTTGGCTTTGTGACACTTGATCTTATGCCCCGGCACTACCCCAGAGAGGAGTTGCATTAGGCAACATGCCCCACACCCAGAAATAAATCGCAACCCTTTTGAAATGTTCCTTAATAACTTATTTATTGTTACTTTTAATAAAAGTCACTCAATTCTAAAAAAATAAATGTTTCGGTCAAGGTCAGCGAAAAACATTTATTATGTTTTTTGTTTAATGTTTCGGTCAGCTGGTAAGATTTATCGCTGAGAGACGAAAATAAATCGAATCTGCAAATGTATCAGTCAGTATGTCCGTTAGTATTTTGTAAGCACTGCATGAGGAAATTCAGTTTTCTTAGTCTTTATAGTAAACGCTTAATACTTTTGTGCTACATTTGAGTGGGTTGCAAATACGTTGTTGGCTTCAATGAAAAATATATGGGCATCGATCTAGCTAAGTGCCAATAATGGAATAAAAGTCTCCGTTAGAATTATTATTATTTTATTAAGTATAATAATTATCTTTATGAAACTTGTCTTTTCAAAAGAGCTATGGTGAGACGTGTGTAAGGAGTGGAAAATTCATCTGTTTTGTAAAAGTAAGATAATTATACCCACAAAAAATTTACGTCCACTGTGCGAACCATTATTCGAATTATGCCATTACCCACGCATGTAATTTTCGACCAATTCGAAATTGCATTGTGGCCATCAAAGAGGTTTTCAATCAAATACACGCGTCTTGTTCAAAATCAAAGCAAACACTGTTTTTTAAATTTTGCGAAACACGTTGGCTTGAGAAGACTATTATGTAGAGAATTATATTAGCTACATTTTTTGTCTTAACGTTTTTCGGAAAAGGCATATTTTCCGAGAAACTTTGAAAACACTGAACTTTGCGCCCTTCCCCCCACCCCTAAAAAAATTAGCTCCGGGGCTTTTTTTAGGATTTGCTTAAGATATCAAAACAAATGTCTTCAGCAATTCAGCTTTGTCGGAATTTTTTCGAAGTAAAACTCTAATTTTCCTAGGATATATACCAAAATAAATAAAAGGTACGACTGGGTCGCACAAACTTGCTTTTGTGGCAGGTAAGTAGGAGGACTTAACAGTAAAAAGGCATAAATGGGTCTCGCGTACTTCTCTTGCATGTTGTAGTCTTTCAATTTTTGTATATGAAATATTTTTTTAAATTCTTTCTAAATTGGATTTAGAACTTTTAATAAAATTTCATACGATTTTTTAGTATATTCTGTTTGTACTTAAATCCCTCAGGTAACCTGCCAAGAGCAAGTTTATGCGACCCATTCGTGTCCTTTATTTTTTTTTTGCGTTCGCCCTTGTTTCACGGCATCGTCTTGTATGCTTTGACAAATAAAGGAAAGGTGTAACTTGTGTTAATAAGGAAATTTAATTACTTAATCTTAATCCTCAAAGAAATTCACGTGAATAAAATAACTTTCGGACAAATACTTTTGAACAAGGGAAACTAATTTTGTTTTTAGTATCATTGAATAAATAAATATAAATAAAAGGTTAACGTAGATCAGGGTCGTGTATTTGATAAGCAAAATATCCCAAAAAAATAATTTTTTTCAAATTTGTAACAAAAACCACCCCATTTCGTATGTTGAAGCAGACAATGAAAGCATTGAAAGAATACAAAAATACAAAATGAAGCACGCAAATAATATTTAGGTATGTATTTTCTGTTAAGTTATAGCGGTTTTCATTTAAATCTCAAAGATTTGCCCTCAAAATCAAGAAGTGCTCTTTTAAATGAAACATGTTGGGTTGCCTTTATCGTAGTGTGAAGACAGAGATTAAACACGCATAGGCTGTGTGAATAATATTCCTGCGTTCCAAACGATCATCATACAATCACTCTGATAGCTTTGTTTTTTGTATGCTTGAAGAAATAATAAGCCGTGCGTCGTTTGTATTTTACACTTCCATTCAATTACAAGTATCATTATTCATTACCATTGTTTGTTTACTTAAACATTAGTACAAATTCGTAAAAAAATGTAAGATTTATGAAAAATATTATGAATTTGAGTGCAATAATATACCTATACCGTCCAAAAAGGTAAAACAATACAAAGCTATGCAATAGTTTAAGAATAAAAAAGAAATCGCAAGCAAAAATCCGCCATTAAAATGTTATCATGTGTCAGTGTTTAGATCAAATCTCCCAAATTCGGGAGATCGCTTCTTTCTTGTTGAGATTTGCTCTTTTTCGCCTCTTTTCATTTAAATGAAACACCAAAATTGCAAAAAGATCAAATATTTTGAATGAATCTTTTCGAAAATGAAAAACGCTATTAGAGTTACAATATTTATATCTCTTGGTGGGTAATAAAATCTATGTGATTTACAGGCGAATGTATAGTAGTAGTAGTGTATTATTTATTGATATAAATAAAAGCATGATTTGACTTATATTTGAAATATATGATAATGAATAATAATAAAACAAAATAATTGAAAAAATTGTAACGAATAAACGAGTTTAATATTTTATTAGCCCAGTTACATTGGAGGTCGCAAAAAATATTGCATTAAGTTTGACTTTGGGATGTTGTTTGGTATGTACACAGTAGTATGTACTTGATTTTGCTGTTTCAAACAACCGCCACTAACTGAAAGAGGGGGGGAACCTGCAAGATTTTCGGACTTTTTTCGAAATCTGGCTTATAATTCCTCAACTATGAATCCTAGTTAACTTAATTCAATTTGTAACAATTTGAGCCATAATTAAGCTCTCTAGGTATCCAAATTTCATCTTAACTAAAGCTTCTTTATTGCTAAATAATATGTTAATCAACGAATTTTAAAGTTAGCCATTACAAAAGGAAATATTAAAGTAATTTTTGCTTTTTTTTTTATATATTATGTATGTTAAACGTTTACTTTTTTTTATGGCAATCACGTTGTGGAATATTTAAATTTTATTAATAAATACCACCACGTCTTCGTCTTATTAATTAATTCCTGCGATCACCCTCTTTCAAATCCTTGCCCTTATGAAGGCCTCTGTATAGGTACCTACAATTGTAGTTTACTTGCTTGGATTATAGCGACTCGATACGATTGGTGGAGCACCCAGGAAAATTTATCAAAGCAGTCGTACTTTATACGAACTGCCGCGATTTGTCTAAAAAAAAAAACTAATAAGACATCGTCTACTAGTAAAATCGTATTTTGAACTCTCACCTTTTATCGTTTTCAAAGTTTGAACTGTTGCCAAAATTGCAAAGCCCTATCTCTTCTACAGATTTAGGTTTTTATTTATTAATCCATCCAAAAATAAATGACCGAAGATATACCGAGTTAGGTATATTTGAGTATCTATATGGAACTCTAACAAACAAAAAAAATTGTGATTTATTTAAATAAATCCAGCTTTACTTGAATTTAAATTTAAACCTTTTCCGATGGTTTTTATCATTATAGGTATATCATCACAACAATAATTAGCGAAATTAAATTTCTATTAATTTAAATTTAAACTTAATTTTTTCTTCGAGTTCTTAGCTCTTGTTTAAACTGTGCAATTAGAGAATCTTTGCGTTGAATAAAATTCACATTCTAGGCTGCCAAAGCTTTTCGGTTTTTTTTTTATTCTGCAAAAAGCAAGATCATATAAACGGTTCATACTTTCTTCTCTTTCAAGGTTTATTGAACTCTACCTAATAGAAAATTGAATTTCGAATCAAAGCTCTGTATCGCGAACTTCAGTGTATGAAATTCTCCTTAAGACCTGCAAGATAAAAATTCTGCAAATCCCTTCTTAGGTTTCAACTGTACTCACACTCATACCAAATCACCTAAATAATACTAAATCTGCAAAACTAATCTACTACAATTTTACTCTATGGTTCTTCCTTTTCTGACTTCTGGTTACAAATTCTAAATAAAATCAACATGTTGTGTAATTTTAGCCTCGCTCGTCGTCGCCGGTGGAATTTGTTATTTTATTTAATATAAACAAAAATAATAAAAAGTTTTAAAATCGTGAAACGAATTCGGTTCGGTTCATAATACATATGTATACTTTTATACAATAATATACAAAATAAAGAGCACGACAGGAACGCACGAACTTGCTCTTCTGGCAAGTTACCTTCTTGTTAACTATATTGACCAATTTTTAATTTCCAAAAAAAATTTGGAAAAATTCTTTTTTATGCCATATTTATCAGGCATTGCAGGACTGTCTGAATATCAAATTTCATCAAAATCGTTTAATAATACAAAAAAAAAAACAGTTCTATAGTAGGTAGCGTTTAACAGCTTTTTTCGAAAGGAAAATTCTGATGAAAGACTTTATCGTTGTCAACAAATCACTCATGTGAAATTTTATAAAAATCGATCGTATTTTTGTTCGAGAAAAACTGGATTTTCGTTTACGGTTGTATTGCAGGTAGCGTTGTTTTTTAAGCTAGAACAAAAATTTCAATTTCTCCTCTAAGGAATTGTTTATGAACCCTACATATATTTGAAGCTAATAGGTTCAGCCGGTTAGGCTGTAGTTACTTATACAACCAGACTGACAGACAGACAGACAGAAAGACTGAATTGTTGGAGCTACTTTTTTCGTCTTCTCTATCATCGTAATGTCATGTTTGATTGTTATCTCACGAATGCATAACTTGTCTTATAGTACCTATAATCGCAAGTAAAAATCTTAAAGGGAATACACTTTCATCTGTTGATGTAATTATTTACTTATTTTGATATGTGGTTTGCATATTAACTTAGAATAGCAAAAGACAAAAACAATAATTTGAATACCTATTAAAACTACATTTAGGAATTTAACAAAAAGTAACGCAATTGCTTATAATATTTCTATTCTACATTAATGTGAAAATCTCTTTGTTTTGTTTTTCAGATTAACTCTAAATATAGCGAAGAACTTGCTCAAGAATGTTTAGAATGGATTAAAATTATTACTGATGAACCAATCAATACATCTGGGGACATGGATAATTTTTTCGAAGTTCTGAAAGATGGTGTCCTATTGTGTAAACTCGCAAACTGCCTACAAGTTGGCTCAGTCAAGAAAATAAATGAAAGTAAAATGGCTTTCAAATGCATGGAAAACATTTCCGGTAATTTGTTTTAAAATTTTGTCTATGAAGATTTTATTTTACTAATAATATTGAAACTTTGGATCTCGTTAGCTTTCTTAGCTTGTGCAAAGAATTTCGGTGTCCCAACGCAAGAAACATTCCAAAGTGTTGATCTCTGGGAAAGGCAAAATTTAAACTCGGTTGTCATATGCCTACAATCACTGGGTCGCAAAGTAAGATCATTCGTTTACTTTTTCATATACAATTCAACTTAAACAATTTTGTTATAAACCTAAAGGCACATAACTTTGGAAAACCTTCCATTGGGCCGAAGGAAGCAGACAAAAATGTTCGAAACTTCAGTGAAGAACAACTTAAGGCTGGCCAAAACGTTATATCTCTTCAATACGGATCAAATAAAGGAGCCAACCAAAGTGGAATCAATTTCGGCAACACCAGGCATATGTAATTGTTAGAAATATTTTTTTCCAGTACTTAACAGTTTACATTTCATTTGTATTCCACATAGGAATTACATTTTAAAACAATTTATGTGAAAACTACTAACTACTAAGTTATTGATGTTTTTTTTAAATAATTATGAGAAATTTGTATTTTTCCTAAATTCATACTTCTAAATTATTGATGGAACCAACTTATTTAACATTCCTCTTATCAAAGCTAAGACAATGAAATTAAAAGAACAAAAGACCAATTATAAAAATATTTATATTTATATTTTTGAAATTTATATTTTTTGTGCCATTAGCATTTAATTTTTCTTGTTAACAGAAACATATTTACATAAAATGAAGGATGCAACTTTGCATTATTTTATATTAATATTAATAGTAACTTTACAAATCTTTTATCTTTTTGAAAGATCGTTTTAAGATGTTAACCTTTACGACGGTATTTTTGAAAAGTCTTTTACACAGAGAATTTAAACAATATAATATGTATCTTTAAAAAAGTAAAAATGTTATTATATTACCTACTTCAAAAGTATTTATATAGGTACATTTGTATTCTATATTATAATTATAAATACAGGGTGAGTCATGAGCAATGCGACAAAATGCTAGGGCGTGTAGGTTGCGTTGAGACAAGAAAAAAATCGTATGGGAGGGGGGGTCTATTCCCCTCCGTTTAGCCGGGAGGGGCAATTTTCGAAAAAACTGACTTAAAATGGGAAAAAAATTATTTAAAATCAACGGCTTCATTTACAATGCTGTGCGATACGTTTTTGAAAAGCCAATAACTTTTTCTTTCATTCTGTGTTTAAATAAATCTATTCTAAGAAATAGTTTTTGAAATATTAATTTTCAAAGTAAAAATTTTGAAAAAAAAAATTGAAAAAAAAATTTAAAATTCATTTTTTTCAAAATTTTACGTAATTAAGTGCTAATTTTAATTTCAAAATTCAATGCTGTTATTAATTTTTAGTCAAAAACAGAAAACCGGATGCCAAAATGTATCTTAGTTTTTGAGAAAATAAGAAAAACTAGAAGTATTTTTTTCCAAGAAAAACACTTTTTTTTTTTGGTTTTCCAAATTTGACCTGCTCAGGTCAATTATTAATAAGAGAATTATTCCTTTCTTATTTTTCATTACATACCATCCGATTTTAATCAAATAATAAAAAAAAACGAATTAACTTTTTACTTATTTTACTAGTTTTACTTTTAATTTTTTTTTATTTCTCAAAAACTAAGATACATTTTGGCATCCGGTTTTCTGTTTTTGACTAAAAATTAATAACAGCATTGAATTTTGAAATTAAAATTAGCACTTAAATACGTAAAATTTTGAAAAAAATGAATTTGAAATTTTTTTTTCAATTTTTTTTTTCAAAATTTTGACTTTGAAAATTAATATTTCAAAAACTATTTCTTAGAATAGATTTATTTAAACACAGAATGAAAGAAAAAGTTATTGGCTTTTCAAAAACGTATCGCACAGCATTGTAATTTTTTCCCCATTTTAAGTCAGTTTTTTCGAAAATTGCCCCTCCCGGCTAAACGGAGGGGAATAGACCCCCCCCTCCCATACGATTTTTTTCTTGTCTCAACGCAACCTACACGCCCTAGCATTTTGTCGCATTGCTCATGACTCACCCTGTATATTGTATCTGGTTATCTGTTAGATTCCTTTTGAAAAATAAATACAGTTTCTTAAGAAATTACATACTTTTGATTGAAGAAAAATGACTTCTAAAAATAAATAAATAAATTTAGTGGCACTGACAGCTCCGAAGAACCACGGCCTAGTGACTTACAACTCTCCACCAATCCTTTTGTGTGTGTTGTTAGGTCTACGGGATTGGAGGGCACCTACAATTTTACGTCGAATCCGAACGACTAAGGTGACAAGCACTTTTCATGACAATGATACTCTTGGAGGATTTGTCACTTCCTCCCAAGAGGCAGTGCCCCTGAAAAAAACATAAGATTTTATCTAAGTTGTAAGCTGGGCTTGAACCCAGACCTCTGGCGTGCTGGTCCAACACATTTTGTAAATTCAATTTTTATTTTCAATTTAACTTATAACTACCTAAATGATAGACAAAAACCTTAAAAACTAGCTTGCAGAATAACTTAATTAACTTACTGGCCCCATGCGGGCGCTCTAAATTATACTATAACTATATTAAAAATGCCTTTCGGCGTAAAAACTGACTTATATTAAATTCAATATTACTTAAAACTAAACGAGAAAATTCTTAAAAAAACTCGTTTTTCTTTGACATTTTTATATAAAAACTTAAAACTACCCTTTACCTAAATAAAACTAAATTAACCCAAATAAAACTAAAATATACGTAATGAATATACGTAAATAACTTAAAACTACTTAAAAATACTTAAAATAACTTAAAACGGCGCAGGGGCATAAGACCCAGAGAATTTAGCCCCAATTAAAAAAATTAGGCTTTATGACCCACCAGAGTGGGTCGTAAGGCCCAATCGCAGAGTGGGCCTTATGACCCACTCTGGTGGGTCATAAAGCCCAAACAAAAATGTTGGGGGTTATGTCCCACTACTTTAAAATTAAGACATTATACATATATCTTAAACCATTTCAAGAAGAAAAATTTCGATTCGAATCGATTCGAATACTCGATCCGCTGGTGCTAATTGGGGGAAATTTCTCTATGTAGGCTACCAATCAAGTCTATATGAGCCTATTTACCTACTCTTCGAACGCGTTACTTGTAATTTCTTATGATTCTATGTATCGTTTGCTCCCATTCCAAATTGCAACTCAATTTTTTTTTTGTTATAATTTCAACAATATGAAAGCATTGAAATTGCCGTTATTTTTCTTATCTTCGCTTTGCTACAGCCTACAGATCTTTTTGCTAGTTGTAATTCGCAATCTCTTAAGAATGGATAGTGAACGAAGCACAAGTGTCGAAATTATTGATTTCGATTTTTTTTCCGGGTTTTAGAAAAAACAGTCAACTTTTACATATAAAAAGTGAAAAGCAATTATATGCTGTGAAGAGTTCGTTTAAAGCAAATATTAAACACTATACGTGTTACGTTAGAACATGCAAGGCGAGAGTAAAGTTTGACACTGTTCTAAATAAAATAATTACTTGCAATGATGCCGTCCACCCCCACCCCGACCAAACGGACACAATAAAAAAAATGGCATTCTTAAATTCGGTAAAAAATGATTGCAGTGCTCCGAACAAAAGGAAAACAACTGCAAAAGAAATTTTTGATCAAAAACGATTAAAAATGTCTGATTCCGCGCATTTGGTAACTTTCGCGTCAATGAAGCGAAATATGAACAAAATAAAAAGTGGCCATTTACCGAAACAGCCACGGAATTTCGGGGAAGTCAAAGCAGCGTTTTCAAATAGCGATGTTTTGTCAAGCTATGGAATGTCGAAATACGACAAACAAAAACAATTTTATAGTGATTGACGGAATTTTTAGTGTGCTACCTTCATGCGGATGCAAGCAATTAATAATCATATACATTGCTCATGCCGAACACGTACATAAGTACATAAGTATATGATAAATGTAAACACGCGATGTTTAGGATTTTATGTTAATCAAGTTTTCTAAAACTAGAATAGTATAAGTATGTATGTAAGTTTCTGTTTGTTTTTAAATTATCAAGAAAGTCAAATTGTATTGAATTGGAAACAATTAGAATATCTTTTCTTATTTCACAAAAAAATTATCGGAGAAAACAATATAATAAAATTATAGCCATTAAAAATATTATACTATAAACAAATAGAGTTAGAGTTTTTTTTTTTAAGTTTTAAAAACAAACAGAAACTTACATTTATTTGTACTTACATAGGTATGCAAATAAGGTTTTAGAGAACTGGATTAAATTAAAGCCCAAAAATCGCGCGATTTTTGGGCTTTAATTTAATCCAGTTCTCTAAAACCTTATTTGCATACCTATGTAATTTTTTTAATTGGGGCTAAGTTCCCTGGGTCTTATACCCCTGCGCCGAAAAAGACATACTCTCTCAAACGAGGGTATGACTTTGTCCATCAGCTTGCTTATTCTCTGGGAATTTTTTCGTCTTCCATCTCGATGACATGTTCTTCCAGTGTTGTCTTGCCTAATCCCAGCACTGCGAAAGAAGGAAACAGCTGCTTGACCCGATCAAGCTTTTCAGCTTGTGCTGGTTCAAGTTGTCGCATGGGATTGGCATCTGGCTGCTCCGTCAGTGATGGTTGATCCAATGAACTAATAATATTAGGAGCGACCTTAAATAACTTCCAAAAGTCCACCCCTAAATATAATTTTTGTTGGAGACTGGGCACTATAAACAACTCTAATTCGGTTGAAACGCCACCCCATGAGACTCTAGTATTAAATCTACCTACAATTTGTTGTTGATTTCCGTCTGCAGTACGTAACTTTTTCTTAATCTATTTATTGCACATTTTTCTCTTAGTTTTGAAATTTTTCCATAATGTCTTGATGTTTTTTCAAATTGGCATTGTTCGACTTCTTCCCCGAAAATTCGCTTACATGCTTCCTGATATGCCTGTAACCTCTGGTGTAATGATTTCCGTTCAGGAATCATGTTTTTGGAAAAAGCTTCTTTGTCTTTAGTTATTCGTTTGAGAATAATTATTTCTTTTGACAGTCCGGTTGTAATTCCGGGAGAACATTCGTCGTCGGGATGGAAACATCGGATCTGTTCCCGACTTTCCCGTTTCCCTGGCATGCCACGCATAAAGCCGAAAAGTTTTCTCCTCCACAACTAAAGCATTTTAGTGTATGGAAATATGAATTACATGGTTGTTGGGACGCACCAGATTCATTTATTGAACTGATTTTTGTAGGTAGTTTATTATCCCTATCTAATATGCCTATGGGTTTATGTATGGGATTACTAAACATACCGAAAGTATTTTTAGGTACTTTGTTTTGTTGGAAAGCCTCTATATGACTTTCCTCACTTTCGACATATGTTCTACTTTCATCTTCCGTACTGACTTCACTCACAACTTTATACGAGCTCTAAACTCTCGAGTTGCTAAGTGATTCTCAGCACGTCTACATTCTTCACGTAAATCACTAATACTACTAATTTGACAACCAAAAATGAGTGTTGAGACTCTATCTTTGAGATTCTTTCGAAGAATGTCAATCAGATCTCTCTCATGAGGGCGGCTGTTCATTTGAAGTGAAAGCGCTCTTATGTCGCTGTAAAAGTCATAAAACGACTCATGGGGTAGCTGTCTCATATCCATTATTTGACGCAAAATCTCATGGTCTCTTCTATTGTGTTTAAATTGTTTAAGCAGCTTTGTTTTTAAGTCAAAGTAGTTAAGCATTTCATTTGCCGAATTCTCTTCTAGATATTACCAATACCATCTATCAGCAGCCCCAGACATTAAATGATGAAAATTTGTAAACAGATTTTCATCTCTCAATCCATTCTTTTTTTGTAGCGTTTTGATCCTGAAGATAAAACTTTCGACCGACATAGATTTCGAAGACCCATCGAACTTTATCCCCCACTAATGAACATCCACACGTTTTGAAAACCCTCCTAAATCTCTATTAGTTGTCTGTATCGTGCTTGAAACATGAGTACCTGAAGGTACTGCAGACGTTGAAAGTGGAAATTATTGACCTTTCTGAGCACTTTGGGCTTCTTTGCTCTGCCGAATTAGGACTTTTTGCGAATAAGAATTCTCAAGGACGATAATTTTATCGTTTAAGGGCTCGACATTATTCTCCAAGCATTTTAGACATCCCCTCATGGAACGTTGCCAAGGTCCTATTATGACTTTCGCAAAGGATATTGCAGACTCGATTCTGCCCGTCAAATTCTCTTCTGTTATTTTGCGGATAAAATCCGCGTTAACCTCGAGATTTTGACGAGTTTGCATAACGTTGGTTGGGGACGGAAATTCTATATAGTTTCGCTGTATGGTTGATATATTAGCATGAACATTTTGTTCCTCTATTTGGATTCTGGGTATTTCCTACATAATATTTTCAATATTTTCTTGGCCGTGTAGGCCCGCATTTTGACCTGACTCATCTGCATGACTGAGCGACACATCTCTCGGAGATTCATGCCTAATTATTCTAGGGGGTGGAGTAGGACTTTGTCTGCCGACCCTATGAGGAGGATTATCACTAAATGATCTCCCTATATTGCCTTCTTGGTCGTTAAGACCAATGTTACTACCTAAATCGTTTAAGTGAACTTGTTGAAAAGCAACGCCTCTTCCTGATCCTTTATTACCTGAGTTTGAAGGCAAAGTACTCATCCTATTTGTCACTGAAGGATTTTCCTCTAGGGATCTTCTCATGTCTTCCCCGTTCAGGGTTGACATGGCAGTTCGTTCTCACAGAATTGTCAAAAACAGCAGTATGGTGAACAGCTGATTTTTTTTTTATCATTGTTGAAAAATTGATTGAAAACAAAAGCGGGAATTTTAAAGATTTGTGCGCGAAAATTGTGAAAATTGTTGGTTTTGCTAATTAAAATAAATTTTTAAGCGACGGAAATCACAAATTTCACACAAAAAAGAATACCGCATTTAAAAATTATTTCCAAATTGTTTTCTCCAAGATCTTGAGTTTGACAGTTTGAAAAAAGCGCGATACATATTTCAATCTGTCTTCACCATAGTGTGAGCTTTGACAAGATGGTAAAACTCCCTATAGACGAAAAGGCACGTACGGCGCCGTACGAAATCAGCGAGAACAAGCAAATCGTATAGTGCGCACATAATGTCGGACTGCTCAGTTTCGGCAAGTTTTCGTTCACTTTTGCCTCCGTACGTAAAGAGCGCTCCAGAGCGCAGTTTACGTACGTAAATCTGACAGCCAGCCAAATACATGTGAAATTGGCTTGCGTGTGCGTTCGACCATTATGGTCGACTGAAGGTAATGGCGGCACTTAAGGAAACTTGACGTAGAACTATGACATTAGCTTTCGTTTGCTTACGACTATTATGGTTGGCCCTTAAGTTCCCACCACTTCAATAAACGAGTGTAAAAAAAACCCTTATAGTAGGCGGGCTAGGTTCTCCAGATAAGCTTCAGTACGAACGAGTGGGGCCATACCAAGACCGACCCTTCACTGCAGTTCAGGGCTGGACCTAAGCTCCCAGGACAACGTGAACTCCTTTCTTAAATGTTTGTCCTCTAACTTTCTCACGAAATACTCTGGCTCCAGGCCAAAGTTTTGGACAGAAGTGTTTGGCGAGACATAAAAGGAGGAGTATTAACAGCACTTGAACATGTGCATCAAGAAATCAAAGAAAATTGAAGTCAGAAAAGTGAAAGAAAATTAAATTTTACAAATGATTAAAAGAAGAGGTTATTATAAGTCTATGGTGACGACCGACCTTAGAAAAACGCCCCCTTGAAGTCAAAATCGAAATTCGTTGGGAGCCAATGAAATAAGCAAATAAGTTCAACTAATTCAATAAAAAAAATTTAAGTATCTGTGTGACTAAATTTTATATGTAATTTGTAGATAATTTGTATTTATGTATTTAGTTGCATCAAAAAATTGATGATCCATATATATATAATTAAATTCAAAACAAATTTTGAAGCACTACTCAAAAATTATCGTAATTCCTTTTATGTCAAGAAAAGTAATTTACTTAATTTACTTAAGATATGATTGTAGATAGATTTATCAATTTGCCAATATAATTTTCTTAGATTTTATGACTTACAGTTCTTTATGTTAATATTCCGGTATCGTCGTCCCGCGTGGTCCTGACGGCAGCACTTTCAGGAACAGTAATTTTGATGCGATGTTGGGATTACCCTTTACTTTCTCTTTTCTTTGCTATAAGGCACATACGATTTCACTTTTGATTTATAAGAAATTAATAGATTTAAATTCGTAAGGGTTCAATTTTGAACTCAAGATAATTATTTAATAGTTCGTATAACAATTGAATTTACTTCAAGGAAGTTCAAATTCAGAAGGAATCCAAAAGAAAATTAACAAAAAAATGTCTAAAATTAATCAATCACCAAAACTGAAAAATTTAACGGCCAAAGCAAAAATGTGGTCAATTTTCAATATCAAGGTGGTCATACAACCACCAGAATTTTTTCACTTGATTAACTAAGTCCTTTCTGTCCCGAAGGGGCACAGCTCTACTGAACCGCAGACCTTCTGCTCCGTTCCCAGAGCCGACGTCCTGGTCGTAAAGGAGTCGCCGATCCACAGTCCTACGGCTGACGTGGTAGATTAAAGGAACCGCTAATCTATCCTGTATCAGCCCACGACTGCCTTAAAAGAGGACTGTCTCGGGCAGCATGAAACCGTTAAGACGTACACTTTCACTATACTCATCATTGGGGTAGTAAGTACATTGGTCGAGGTCATCGCTCTTGCAATGTGACCCCGAATCAGCTTGATTAAAAAGATATCTATCCTGTTTATATTGGCCCTGTTGTATAGAACCTCGTTGGAATAGTAATGTGTGTACTCCGACTCTGGTGTTCTATGCAATCCAAGGCAGCGTCTAAGACACTGCCTCTTAAACACCCCAATCGTTTCCATTTGAGATGGGGCAACGTTGAACCACACAAGGCACCCATAGGCAATCATTGGCCGGATAAGGGCCATGTAGCAAATAACCTTTACTCTGCTGTCGAGGCGGCTGCTATAGAACAACCGTGTGGTCAACCCAAAGGCTCCCATAGCTCTGGTCAGAGCAGCATCTACTTGTCGATTGAAATATAGATACTGATCTAGCAAGATGCCAAGGTACTTTACCACATCTTTACTCGCCAGTGGATGTCCATGCACTTGGTCCAACGATCACTAGATTTCTCCAGTTCTTTCTTGTATCCCTAGAAGCCCTAGACAACAGGGTTCTAAACAGGATAGTTTCTTATTTCTGAAAGTTAATTTTTAACTTCCAGTCATCACAATATCGCTGAATCTTGTCGAAGTCACGCTGCAGAAGAATTCTGATGACTTCAACTTTTGGACCCGTTCTGTACGCTACAAGATCATCGGCATACGCAATTAAATGATTTAGACTACCTATCAGATCGCTGGTGTAAATACTAAAAAGAATCGGTGAGTTCACAGCTCCTTGCTGTAGACCGTTTTTAATATCAAATGTTGTGGTAGAAGTTACATTGCCACTTTTGACAACAAACTTTTTACCATTGAGCATGTCATGAAGCATATATAACAGTGGTTTACTTATGGTTTACACTTGTATTTATTTTTCTCAATCCCTTTGAATTATTGTTTGTTTTTGTTTGCTTTTTTTTACATAAAATAAGTTGAAAGTAAACATATATGACATATTTAATTTATTTTAAATAAAGAACATAAACATCTTAAGAAAACATTATGTATATAAATAAGACGCATAAAGGTGACGAGCGATATATGCTTTCATATGCATCTTAAAAAAACGGCGTTATTTTGACATTACAAAGAGACACTTCATCTTTATTTATGTGTATAGATTGAGAACAAACGTTGAAACCTATAGTTTAACGTTTTTAGGTTCAGGGAAGTTTCTTACAGCTTTAGTTTTTTCGATCGAGGGCTTAACCGTACCGTGTTCGACAAAGTGTCCCAAAAAATTCTAACATAAATTTACATTTTATCCAATTAAATTGAAGACCGTTTTTAGCTGCGATGTTTAAAACTAACATTAACGTATCGAAATTTTCGTTTTCATCTTTCGAAGCGATTATAAAGTCATCAACGTAAATACGCACTAGTTTCTTTAGGATGAGGTCTTTAAAAATTTTATTTATATATTCCTGAAAAACGGAAGGAGATATACAAAGACCAAATGGCACTTTACATAACTCGTATTGCGCATCAGGTGTTAAGAAAGATGTATAGTTTCTACTTTCGGGAGCAATGTCAACGTGAAAGAAACCATTTTTTAAGTCCAAAGTCGTAAACACATTGGCATTATAGAGTTTTTAACAATTTTTGTATTTAGTTTTCTAAAGTCTATGCAAACGCGGTAAGTACCATTCTTTTTTTTCGCGAGCACTATGGGACTTGCAAAATCAGAGTTACTAGGGATAATTACACCTTCGGCCAACCATTTTGCAATTTCAGATTGGACGATCTTTTCTCCTTGGAAGCTATTCTCCTCGCGCGTTGTTAAATAGGCTTTTCATTTTCTAAGACGATATTCATCTGTACACAGGACTTTTCGGGTTTTTGTGGTCTGTAGGCTTCAACGGCGTTTTTGAGAGAATTTTTTATTTCGACATTTTGAATGCCATCAAAGTTACACATATCTTCACTTTTCATAACGCTAGGGTCTATTTGAAAGATATTGTTTTCGTTTAGTTCGTTGACACAACATACATTTAAAAATATTGGAATTAATTTAACCTGTCCGTTCTCAATGTTCATATTAGCATACTTTAAGATCTCTGTACCAATTAATATATCCTCTGTCCTGAATCATAACCGACAATTTTAAGGAACCAATCGATTGGCGAATCTCTTGACCCAGCCCCGCAAGAAAAGTACCTGAGTTTTCGACTTTTAAATCTAAACGATCAAACACAGACTTCTTAACAAGTGACAATTGGCTACCAGTATCGATAAGTGCACTGAATAAATTATTTTTAATTTTTAATTCCACCAGAACCGTCGGAGTAGTAATTCGATTTACTTTAGACACTTTTTTTGGACAATTCCTTGACAGATGTCCAAAATCGCTGCAATTGAAGCATCTTGAACCTTTTCCTTTATGAGGGCAATCATTTGTGACATGTGTTCTTGCCCCGCAATTCACACAACGCTGTCTGTTTGTTTCTGGATCTTGTACGGTTGTTTTTATTGGCTGAGTTTGCCCGCGCTCATCACCCCGGTTTCGTTGCCTTTGCAATTTCATTTCATGATAAATTTTGAATTTAGATTTAAGGTCGTCAAAAGTTTTCGCTTCAAATAAAATGGTTTTATTTAAAATACTATCAGGTATACCCCCAACTATATAAGAGACTAATGACTCATCATCTACTTTTCCCCTATTAGCTATCTGTTTCACCTGAAACATATACTCTAGGTAGGATTCGTCTTTTGTAACCAAACGCTCGATGTGTAACCAAACTAGAGATTGTTTTACCAAACTCTCTCGTAAGCATTTTTTGTAGTTCGTTCCAACTATGAACACCCGTTTCTGATTCGATTTCTAACTTCGCGGCACCCCTCAGAAGTCTTCTCGCATACAAATACCGCTGTATATCATACACTTGCAATGCCATCAAATTCTTTAAGCCAACTACCTAACTCGAAAGTAGATGTCAAAACCATTCGAATTCGCATAATATTGTTCGCATGCAAATGTGTTTGCGAGCAATCCTTTAAAATTAAACGAAAGCATACAATAGTCGTGTTTTGTTGGTAAGTGTTTAGTCACTTTAGCAAAATTTTGTATGGGATACGAAAAGTGTCGATAAATTGGTCAGTAATTAAAGTGAACATAAAAGTGAAGATAAAATCTTGGAATGCCTGGAAATATTTGGCGCGCAATATAATGTCAATACATTTTTTGCTTAAAGGTTGGAGGCACCAACGACAGCTTAAGACATGGACTCCATATACAAAGATTATTAATGGTTGTGTTCATTGTGTTTTCCTTTAGGGCAGCGTGTTGCGGAAGAAGTAAGAAGCTTTCAACCTACGAAAGTTCCAAAAAAGGATTGATGATTTTGAACTTTTCGCTTAAAAACAAATAAAAATTGGTTAAAGCAGATTTTTAAATAAAATTATATAATTTGGGATTTAATTTGGTAATATTCAAGCTAAATAATGATTATTTATCCTGTTTTTATTTGTTTGTAGTGGAAGGTGGGGTACAAGTTGACCAACTCGGCATATTCAAATAGCCATACTTTGCAAACACATCCATAAAATTATTTGAAACTTCGGCTTGGCATATAGTCAAGAATACCAACTTTGAAATAAAATAAGAAAGTGGATACAAAAGTGAATATAGCGTTTTGTTGGTTCCTTCCAGTGCTGACTAACTAAAAATTACCAACAAAACACGACTAATATGCATGAAAACATATTAGCTTTGTTCGTGTACTTTTTGCGTAAAAAAATGAAAACTGTCAAAATTTCTCAAATGGGAGAAAAACCTCTCTCACAAACCGAAAAGTAGGCGAACACTTTTTGTGTAAATTCTTGAGAAACGTCAAATTTGAATTTTTGTGCGAATCAATTTCAAACGTTAATTGTTTACTTTGAATTGTGTTTTAAAAATAAAAAAGCTTAAAAATGAATCAAAATATATTGAAAACTGTTTTATTTGAAGAATTATGTTTCGACACCGACGATGAAAATGAATACCTTTGCAGTTCTAGTGATGAAGAAGAAATAGGCACCTATATATCCAGGATTTTTCTTCAAAAAAACCGTAGGAACTGCATAAAAAATTATTTTGAAATGGTTGTGCCTTCATACACGGAAAAAGAATTCCGTGGACATTTTCGAATCAATAGCGAGCTTTATGAATCTCTATGCGCTAAGTTTGAAAAATCCGATGACTATAAAAACTTGCGAGCTGATAAACGCTGTAGTGCTGGTAAGCATATTGCAGTGTTTCTTTGGTTTGCTGGCCATGAAGCATGCAGTTTCAGAGATCTATGTGATCGTTTCGACTTATCGCTCTCAACAGCAAGCATAATAATAAAAAGAGTGACATATTTCATAAGTAACTTCAGTAGGGACGTCTTTAAATGGCCAACTGAAACTGAAAAAAAGAAAACAAGCGATTTCTTGAAATCTAAAAAGAATTTAAACAAAGTCATAGGTAAGTACATATACTTTATTCGTCCAAATGTAATCAATAATTAAACGATAATTCGAATCTTATAGGTGCCATTGATTGTACGCACATAATTATTGATCCGCCCAAGACGTGCAAAGACGATTATCGTGACAGGAACAAAGAAATCAGTTTTATTCTTCAAGCTATTTGCAACGAGGAAAGAAAATTCATTGATATATTTGTTGGCTTCCCAGGGTCATCACACGACAGTTGGGTGTTTGAAAATTCTTTCATCCGTCCAAAATTGAGTGAAGCTTGTGGAGGTTAGTTTTTTTAATTCAAAATATGTATGGCATATTGTTCAAGTCTATTTTTTGTATATACATAGATTATATAATTCTGGGTGACTCTGCGTATGGTTGTATGGAGAATTTATTTACTCCATACAGGGACAATGGTCACCTTACGAGATTGCAGCAGAAGTACAACAAAAGACATAGTTCTTGCAGAGTGATGATAGAACACAGTTTTGGGATCTTGAAACAAAGATTCCGCCAGCTCTACTACTGTAAGCTCAGAGGCATGGAGAAACTTTGCCACTTTGTTCGAGCTTGTTGCGTTTTGCACAACCTTGCAGACGAATTCGATTTTGAATTCGAATACAACGACCCTGAACCAGAAAGGCTTCTTTCCAACAATGGAGCTGAAGATAGTGCTGCTGGACGACGTCGCAGAGATGATTACTGTCGCAACATGGAAAATTTATAAAATATAGTAAAATGTATATTATTTATTAAACAAAACATAAATGTACAGATTAAATCTAAAAACTAACAACACTAGCTATATATGACTTAAAGCTGATTAATAAAATAATTAAAATATATACATAAGTACATACATACATCATTTTAAAGTGTTATTTATTAGTTGCAAAAATCGTTAATAGAATCTTATATTTTGTCTAATATTTGCTGGAGTAAATTAAGCTTTTGCATTTCTCTTTCTTCTTTTTTTTCCATCATTGAAATTATTTTCCCATGGTAATCTTTTTTCTCCTCCTTAATTTGGCGAAGCTCTTCTAATAAAGAAGCGTTTACATTTTCCCGCCGCGATCTCAAGGGAATTGGAGTCAGCTCAATGTCTGTATCTGGATTTTCATTAACTTCATCTGAAATATAAGTTTATGTGTGCGTATTTAGTATCAAAAATGCAACAAGTTCTCATCTTAAAGATACTTACTGGAATCTAACTCTACATTCACTTCCTGCGTGGGAACACCGGCTCGTGACAACAGTTCCTGCCTCGTCCTGCTTTCGTTGTTCCCAAGAATAAACTCTGGAAACATTCCTCTTCTTTTTTCCAAGATATTACCAAGTTCACTGAAATTAAGAAAAAGAATATAATAGAAAACTATGCTTCAGGCTGATCAAATATGGAACTTACGATTCGAATGCACACGATCGTCTATTTCGTCCGGTTTGCGAATTGTGGGACTTCACTCTCTTATACTGCCGTTCCAGAGATCTATATTTTCCTTCCACTTGGCTTACGGAAAAAAAATAACCCTCTGCGGCAAGTTTTTCCGCGACAAATTTCCACAACTTCTTCTTCGTTTTAAATTTGATGGATTTGCCAACTTTCGGAAGATTTTCCTCTACCAGAGACAACAACAATTTGGTGGAAGCATCCAACCAAACATTTTTTGTTTGTTCCACCTCCATGTCATTTTCATTTTCTGATATGTAGACTTGGGTATCGTTTTCAATGAAGTCTTCTTCATTTTCCGCTATGCCATTTTGTCCACTTGTGCCACTTGTGGTTGGAATTTCACCATCTGTGGCATTCCAGAGTTGATTGGCCACCTCTTTGCGGTAAGTATCATCTGAAACAACAATGTGAAGTTTTTGGTAGCTTCAATATCTATTTAATTATGTATATCAAGCAGAACTTACCAATTTGAAGCCTTTGATAAGTTTTTGGCGAGCACTCGACAACCAATTCATCAGACATTTCAATTTTTTTTTTATTAGAAATTTTTGTTGACATGTAAACGTCATTCACTTTTGGCACCGAATAAGTTTTTACCAGATGAAATTTCGCTGGGACAAAACTTGAAAAAAAATGAACGAAAGAATAATATAACTGTTATTTTCTTTCGTTCATCTCTCAGTACACGAACACTTTTCGGGATAATGCAAACGTATGCAAACAAATGAAAACTGTTTGATTTTAGTACGCGAACACAGCTATTTTTTGTAATTGTTATTATTTATTTAACTGTTTTTAACTAATCAATAATACATTTTCAACGTAAGGACTCACTTAAAAGTGCGAACACAAAAGCTTCTCAATTCAATGTTCTTGGCCAACACGCAATGACGAAACGCACCGATTTTTACAAAAAAAAATTCAAGGATCAACACATAAATTCATCTTCTAAAAGCGCTATTTTTATTGCAAAACTGAAAATAAAACATTTCACTCTGTAATCGCTTTAATATATGTACTTGCATTTTTAATAATTCTTTTTGCAATAAGCACCATTATACCTACCTCCGTGTTTTGTACAAAGTACAATGTATTGCATTTATAGCGTTTTTTCTTGTTCCAATTTACTTCCCATTGGAAAAAATCTGATAAAACTTAACAACTTAAGTTAATATTTTCATTCAAAAACTTGATTTAATTTAAAATGTTTCACAAAAAAAAATGTTTATTGACTCTTTTTTCAATTCACCTGTCAATAGAATGCGAGACTCGTTCGAAAATCGGAAATATTGTGGGATATTTTTGGGACTTATTTTATTCGATTCTCATTTCATACATAGTGCCAGTTGAAAGTAGAATCGGAAATGATTTGCGAATAGAATCAAAATGAAATCGAGTTACATAGTTGGGCCCCAGTAACATTTTTCCCGGTTTCACCATTAAAAGATTCAAGTGAATCTTCTACGTCCTTGAACACAAAATTGTTTTGAGTCATTTTTATCGATTCGTTACTTTTCGAAGGATCGTTATTATCGTTTTTAATTAAATCAATATCCATTGGATTGTCCTGGTTTTCGCTTTTTTCGTTATCGCTATAACCGTTACTACCGTTACCACCTGCACTGATTAACGTTTCTTCAAGATCAGACATCAAAGCTTTTCTTAACCTTTCAATCAAATCTTTTTTTAATCTATAACTTGACGATAAACCACGTTCTTTTAAAAGGGTTTTAAGCTGTTTAGTCGATAGCTCCTCTAACTTCATTTAATGCATTTAAAAAAATGATTTTATACAAATTAAAAAAAAATCATGGTTTCAATTTATTCATTGATTTTAAAGTCAAATATAATATGATACTTATCGGTTTTAATCATTGCTGTTATCCGTTATTTCGTTGCGTAGTCTGTTTTTTTTTTCGTATAACACTTTCACAGGTTAATACATTTTTTTCTTTTCTTTCGCATGTAATTCACTTTTCTTTTTTTTTTTATTAAACAAATAATGTAGTATTTTCTCACTCAAATCACAATCCGAAACCGAATTTATAGAAAAAAAGGGCAGGGGATCTTAACACTTCTGACACCATGTGGGAGGGTTGCGTCGACAAAAGACAGTTTCATTCAGTTAAACTGATTTAAAATGTTTTATTTCACAAATTTAATGTACATAGGTATAATAATAAGTTTAATTTAAGTTTATTTAAGTTTATTCAAAAATTAGGAATAGTATTTAATAAGTAGGGAATAAAAAACTGGATGCGTCGCGATGATGTCGTAGCAGTTGCGTGGTCGTAATCGTTCTGCCTCTCAGTACGTGAATGAGTTTGGTAAGTTGACGGTTTTTGGTTATCGAATGTTTTCTCAACTGTACAAGGGCATTGACGTACTAGATATGGACCGCCAGTCGGTTGAAATTTTCATACAAACAGCCAAGAAAAGTTGTTCCAGCTAAAAGCAGCCTAAAAACGCCATCATCTTTTAGTGTTGAATACGTGTACTAATTTCGCCATTAGAATTTAAATGAAAACGATAATATATTCATCTGTAATTAACTCATGGCATAAGGAGTGGATGTGTTTTGTAAAATAAAAGTAGTTTGATAATAATTTCCACCAAAGTATTTCAATATTAAATGATTAATTAAAGAAGTCATATCACTGCTACGCAGATTCCCTGCTAGTAGTTGATGGCGCCCCTAGTTATGTTGGAACACGTGTGAAGTTGGCTACTGGCGGTCCATACCTAATACGTCAATGGTACAAGGGATTAACAGAAGATGTAATCATGTGATGGTATTTGGCATATCGTGCTGTGGCGTACGGATAAGGGGTAAAGACAGTAGGCACATCCTACATGTGTGTTGTCAAACATATGTTTACAACTGAATGTTTTATTTTGCTTTTGCAATGCAAAGAAAAGAAATTATAGATTTATTTTAATGTAAATAAATAGAAAACATACAAATAAAACAAAATGTAATTGTTTTATGTTTTGGAATGTACAAAAGCAACAATTTTCAAGTTTTAACTTCGGAAACAAATATTTTTTGTTTCTTTCTTTTTGTCAACAACACAAAACCTACCCTTGTGCGTTTTTTAAGAACCAAAAAACCCTGTCAAGAAAACCAGGGTCGACTCTGGGTAAAATTGGTAAAATTCAAAGAATACAACTAATAATCATGTACCATGTCTGCAGAAGCCATTACATACAACAACCAACCCCGACCTGTGTTCAAACGTGAACGAAGAGACAGTGCACAACACTCTATACAACCTCCACCAGATCAGTATATCAGTATACTGGCGCAAGCTGTAATTATTGCCAACCAGATATCTTGAGCGATCCTATCGATCTTATTATATTGAAGCGTGCATGTACTGTAAATGGGGAAATTATTATTAAACAATTATATATAACTTTAACCAGGCCACGGGTAAACACTTCCAGCTTAATGATTGGAATCGTAATCTTGTTGGATATAGTTCACTTTAGCTTTTTGTCAAAAAAGTTATGTAAGTTGAACTGAAACAAGCGGAAATTTGCGTATTGACAAGGTGTCCACTCGTCGTCAACTGATGAGTGCAAAGTGAGCATCCGCACGAAACGCCATTTTTTCATGGACTAAAGGCCATAAAAAGCTAATTTGAATCAATTAGTAAACAATGCCACGAAGCATTTATTTTAAACACGAAAACAAGAGTCTACGTTTTGAATAACTTAGAATACGAAGCACTAGTAGTAATCTGTTAAATTCAGTAAACGCTGAAATTGATTTAAAAAATAAAGTTTTTAAATATGGGGATAAAACAGAGAAAATATATTTTGATGAAAAAAGTGATTTAATCGTCTTTAGGAAAGCGATAGTTTAGTAGCAACAATGCTGGAGAAAATCTCAAGTTTCCATTTAAGTATTGACACTACACTTCCATTTAGGACCGATGTTACAGCTGAAATACGAACATGTACAGACCGTCCTATCTGGACGTACCCCTGAGCGCAAATAAATTTGTGAATAATGAAATCAGTGCTACCATATTCTTGTGAACGAGTAATCATACAATTTGCTCGTTTCTATCATACCAGAGAGAAAATTATCATACGCAACCAATATTCTTGTTTTGAAGGTGAGGCGGCACCTAGCGGCACTTAACTACATCAACAAAACTACACTACACTGCGCGACAACATAAAATATTCTTTGAATGCAATCGTATGATGTAAACAGCACTGGCGGCAGTGGAAGCGACAAAGTTGATAATCTGAATAATCTGACAACTTTACCGCGTATAGTGCCGCTTAAGTGCAGTTTCACTGCTGCTAGAAAAGTTTGAATCGGCACGGCACTGCGCGTCATTTCATGACATCTAATTTGTTTTATTTTTTAGTGTTCACTTTTTGTTAATTTTTACTATTTGGTTACTTGGTAAAATGAAAACAAAACATTATAACTAATTTTTCTGATATTTGTTGTTCAATTTTCTTTTTACTCTATGAATTCTTAATAATTTTATGTTTGACACGTACTGCATCGTACTTAGGTTTCACAAATAAGAAGAATTACAAGCTAAGTTTAGCCGCAAATCTAGTTTAAAGATTTCAACTTTGATGCCCGTATCCATGATTTTCTTCCAATAAAGCAAGTTTTGCATTACCAATTTATAATTTTATTTAGTTATTTACTTTTCAAAAATTTGTATCGCAAAATGTATGTATACAACAACAACACAAATTCGAATCCGTTCCGGATCAGATGTTAGTAAGAAGCATTTTCAATGGAATATGTAATTGTGACGTCACATTGTTTCGTCAGCAGCTACATTCTATTCTAATAGGTAGCTTGCCACATTTCATATAGTTCAGCATTAAAGCTAGCACCTACACATTCAGAAGCAGCCAAATATTTATTTTCCACCATGCATACAGTCATACATTATAAATAAATAACTTTCAATTCCCTTTTCTTATGAACATTCATTATCAAAATAAAAACGAAGAACTCTTTGAAATTTTCTATATGCCTTCTCGTTATAATATTCCCCAGTTTGTATCCCTCAAAATATCTCCCAACAACAAGCCACTCCCCAAAGAGCTAGAGCTCCCAACCTATCCAGATGGCGCTTCGAGCAATCGAGAAGCTCAACAATGTTGCTACATACGATGGACGTACTATAGAAATGTATATACAATGGTGCGGGTCTTAGTATGGAATGTGGATCTAAGTCCAGAAACTTTTGAAATTTAATAAAAATTGCTTTCCTCTTAGCACTATTTTTAAAAAAGCTATATATATCACGAGGAAGATCCTCGCATCTACGCGGCAACATTTTGGCAGCTTCACTTGCGCAAATCGCACATGAATGGCATATACACTTAGCTACATAAATTCCTTTACAACTTATTTCAAATCTTGATTTAACAAAATTATTATCACCCATCATACTATTGCAACCATCCGAACCGAACCCAACTATATTTTCCATGGGAATATTACATTTTTGTGTTGCATTCTCAACTGCTTCGTAAATTACCTTTTATTGTATTAGAATGTTAATTGTAATTGAAATAACTATCAATGATCCTAGGCAGGGCTACCAACCGTATGATAATTATGCTACATGTATGATAATCATAGGGCTGGTATGATGTATGATTGTAAACCATTATCATACGCAAAATGTATGATAATTTTCGTATTTGGCAAAAAGCACTTAAATTTCCAATCTCCTATAAAAAATCTATTATGAAACGAAAAAAGTATTAATTTTGTTAAAATACTGAAACTTGTCATCACTTATCAATCTAGTACTTAAAACAGTTCGATAATGTCAGCATTTCAGCACTTCAGCAAACTTCTTTAAAACTGAAACTGCACCCATACTCACAGCACTATGAAATTAAATGAGTAGTTGTAGTGTACACACCAACGCACTGCTCACAAACAAATACTTCACTTTTTGCTCAGACGTTCTACATCTACATCTATTTCAACTCTTTGCATAAACTCCATAGCGTTGCCAAATGCAGGACAAAATCATGCCTTACATGAAAAACAGAATATATGCGTTTTATTCAGTAAAATTATGCCTCACATATTTTTATTTAAATTCTTGTGAAAAAAATCAAAATTTAAATACATTAATAGTGAAAATGTATAGGTATATCACAAAAAAAAACCTCACATCATATGTGGATGCCTAGGATGAAATTAAAGAATTATTACAAAAAGCTATTATTAGACCATCGAAAAGTCCCTTTAATTCACCGGTATAGGTTGTACCGAAGAAAGGAACAAACGAAGATGGCACCCAGAAAAAAAGGCTTGTAATAGATTTCAAAAAGCTGAATGAAAACACGGTATCTGACAAGTATCCCATCCCTGATACTAATGTCATATTGTCCAATCTCGGGAAAGCAAAATATTTCTCAACCCTCGAATCCGGCTTCCATCAAATTAAAATGAAGCCAGAAGATATCGAAAAAACAAGATTTACGTAGATAACGAAAAGTATGAATATACTAGATTACCGTTTGGGCTAAAAAACGCTCCCTCAATCTTTCAGAGAGCCATGGACGACATATTGCGTCCTTACATAGGTAAATTTTGTCATGTCTATATAGATATAATAATTTATTCGAGCTCAATAGATGAGCATACTGAATATTTGGATACAGTCATAAATGTGTTGAAAGACGCAAACATGAAGATTTCAGTAGAAAAATCTTCTTTATACGAGAAAAAAGTCGATTTCCTTGGCTATGTCATCGGACATAGTAAAATAAAAACAAACCCTGTTAAAACTCAAACAATTAAAGAGTACCCTCAACCTAAAGCTTTGAGACAGCTAAGATCATTCTAAGGAATGATAGGGTAGTAAAGGAAATTTATTCGTAACCACGCACAAATGCGAAACCGCTAACAAAGTTTTTACAGAGCGAAAATGGACAAATTTCCACGCATGTCGCCAAAAAGACAGAATTTAAACTAGACAATGAGGCAATAAAAGCCTTTGAAAACCTAAAAAATCATTTAACAACAGAAATCGAGTAAGACCAACCCGATTACTCAAAACCATTTATTTTAACCACCGATGCCTCAGATGACGCAATCGGAGCTGTCCTATCACAGGATAAAAAGCCCATTACTTTTATATCGAAAACGCTCGGAAAAACCGAACGGAATTACGCGGCCAACGAAAAAGAGCTTTACGCAATCGTTTATGCCTTGAAAAATTTACGTAACTACCTATACGGCGTTACAAATCTTGAGATCCATACGGATCATCAGCCTCTTACATTTGCGGTATCAACTCGCAACCCAAATGCCAAAATGAAAAGATGGCATGCGCTTATTGAAGAATACGCACCAAAAATGGTTTATAAACCAGGAACAACCAATGTAGTTGCCAATGCCTTATCAAGACAAAATCTGAATCAGATTACCGATAGCGATTCTATTGCAACGTTACACTCAGCTGAAAGTAGCGAGGAAGACGATTAGAAATTATCGAACGTCCTGTTAACATGTATAACCAACAGATAATTATAAACAAAGGTCTCGAAACGATTCATGAACAATTAGCCCCTTTTCAAAACAAGAAAAGACTATCACGTATGGGAATCCCGAACTTGTAATCCCAATATTTAAAGAATACCTAAAAGAAGGTATTGTAGCAATATTTATTAACCCAGAAGTAGTATACGAAATCAAAAGCATACTAAAAACAAATTTTAAAAACAAATTTGTAAGAAAAAAACATTTTGCTAACGATAATATAAACAAAGATGATCAAACCTCTATAATAGAGCAAACGCATAACACAGCACATAGAAATGCTCGTGAAAATATGAAACAAATTATAGAAAAGTATTATTGGCCAAACATGCAAAACTAGTTTTTGCAATTTGCTAAAAATTGCAAAGTTTGCAATACAAACAAGTATAACAGACACCCTCACTTGCAACCAATTGGCGAGGCGCCAATTCCTGTAAACATAGACGTTATGATTGCAGAAAAATTACAATTCTTAACATGCATAGATGCATACTCAAAATTTTTGATCATAAAAAATATTGAAAACCGTCAAGACATGCCAAATAAAGTTTTAGAGATCTTACAGATTTTTCCTGAATGCAATAATGTAATTTGTGACCAAGACGTAGCTTTCACTTCTGCAGTCTTAACGACTCTTATGAAAAGAACAGATATTGAAATATACTACACTCCCCCATATCATAGTACAACAAACGGGCAGATAGAAAGAGTCCATAGTACTCTACAGGAAATAGCTAGATGTCTAAAGCAAGAACATAAATTGCTTGATGCAATAGAAATTTATATAAGAGCTGCAAAAGAATACAATAAAACAATTCACTATTCTACACAGAAAAAACCTATGAAAATTCTTTATAACAAAACCTTTCATGAAGACGTTCCACTTAAGGTAGCTATAGCTCAAGATAAAATGCTTGACTCACATAATAAAAAAAGGAAAAAGAAAAACCTAGAACCTAATGACGTAGTCTAACAGAAAATCATAGGTGTACGCAATAAGTTACACCCAAAAATAAAAAAAAGAATTGTAGTACAGGATCTAGGAAATAAAATTAAATTACGAAACAATAGAATTGTCCACAAGGATAACCTTAAAATTTAAATTTTAGACAATGGACATCAAACTCGTCCTACTAATACTTGTAGTCCGGACAAACGCCGATATTATTGATTCCACCAGAGAAAACTATCTGTTAGTTGAAGACAGCGAAGCCTTTATTTATGAAAAGACTTCAAACATTTTTCATGTGACCAATCTCACAAAAATCAAGAATTTTCTTGACGACACACGAGAACGAATTAGAAGAACGATAATAATTTAATTATCATTGAAACATTGTTGGATCAACTGATGACAGCACGCTCCAAACGAGCTATAAAAACCTTAGGCACCATCTGGAAGTGTATAGCTGATTCACCTGATCATGGCGATCAATTAACAATTCTATATTCTTTAAAAAATGTAAATTATACAAAACAAGAGCAAGATGGTAAATTAATTTTAGATAAAGAAATTATAAAATGTGATTCAAAATTTTTAAATGTCAAAAATTGTAACAAAGAATTAGAGTTCACATATTGCAAAATTAATAACAACCACAGTTGTTTATTTGAACTACTTAATGATCAAAAAACAAAATGTAACAAAATAAAAGAAAAAAATCAGGATTTGGAAATCATCAAAGATGGCATTATTCTGGTCTCAGGACACCACACAATCGACAACGTAACAGTCAACGGAGTGTACTTTGAGAACCTCACAAATATATAGATGGAAAAACCTATGAGAACCCCACCAAGATTATACAAAACTATCTAAAGATTTATACCATCAATAAATATGAAATTGAAAACTATTATGAAAAACGAATGTTTGAAAATATAAACCTACTACAAACCATACAAACAGAAGTTGGCAATAATCCAGTTATATCCACTACAGGAATACTTCTTTTCGTAATATTAATGATAATGCTCTTACAAGAATGCCAGAACTCAAAGAAGACGAAATGGTAAACATTAGAGTCGGCAGAATCATGGCCCGAATCAGAGGAGAAGTTCCGGAGGAACTTCTTGTGCTGGATTCCAGCACAAGAAATATCTTGAACGTCATCTATAAGGGTGGATACTATAAGATAGATTTAAGAATAAAAATTGTTATGATTCAGTTTTAAATAAGACACCGTAGCAATCGGTTATGTTTAGATTTGAATAAAATTTTTTAAAACTCAATCAAACCAATCGTTTAATTAATTTGCATATATTTAAAACTGCGGCACTTTCACTGATATTTATTTTTGTTTGCGACTATTTAGGTAGATATTTACTATTCAGCGAATTATTATTATTTTTTTTTTAAGAGCGGCACGGATTCACTTGAGCAGATTTATAATTATATATTTTTGTGGAATAAGGGAATATTTTTTTGCAGATTTTTAAATATATTTTATTGATATACTTTATTTTAACACAACGAAAAAATACTTTTTGGACAAGACACGTTCGCGGCACATGTGCATGCGATGGTAAACAAATTTTCACAGAACGATTTGACTGTGGAAAGATATTTATAATTATGAAAAGTTTTTGAAGTTTGTTTTCAGTTTTTCACAAATCGGGAATCGAATTTAACGCTAAGGCGTGATAAAATTTATTATTTCACATTTTCACAGATCGGAAATTGACGAGCTTACTTCTCACAGGTATTGTAGTCTTTCAATTTTTTTATATGAAATAATTTTTTTAAATTCGTTCAATAAGTTTTAAATGTTATAATTAAAAAAAAAATAATAAATAAAAATAAATATCTTTGAAAATGAATTTATAACAAACCAGAGTTTTCCGAAAAAAAAACGTTGTATGCCAGTATTTTTTTAAATATTACAGTATATTAAGGAGTTTTTTTTACCAAAATCGTTCGACCAGTTTTTGAAAAAATCGATTTTTTTCAAACAACTTTTTTTTTAAATATTTATGAAAAATTCTGATTATCCCAACTTTATGAAATTAATAATATTCATGCGAAAACAAAATTTAAAAAAAAATCATCAATTTCTTTATATAATGTAATTTTTTTTATAAAATTTATTAAAAAAATTAAACGCCTTTATCATTTGGCCTTACTATATAGCAGGTACTTTAAAACACGAATAACGGTTTCAACCGTAAAAGGCCTCACTCATGTCAAGTTTAATCAAAATCGTTAAAAACGTTTTTGGACAAAAACGAGCTTTTTTATAATGTTATTATTAATTAATTTTTTGTAGATAATTTTATGATCTACAATTTTTGTTTGAAATATTTTTTTATAAAACTTACCGTTTTGCTGAAAATCTCGAAAAACTGATTTTTTTTACCGTTGACCTTGAATAAATTTTTTTCCTTACAGGGGAAAGATGGGGAACTTTCAAATTTTGTTTTTAATGATATTTTAAACAATCTTGCCGATTTTCAGCTTGGTGGGAATTTAGGTAACTTCGAATGTCTGAATTGGCAGGACTAATAACCGTTATATATCATGTACCGTTTTTTTTTTTAGGCCTAGAACAAAAATTCCAAAAAAAACATCTGACGGTCACCCTAAATACCCTAGATACCAAGTTTAAGGAATATCGGCCCATCCGTTTAAGATGTAGGTGCTGTGCTAATGAGAGATTGACAGACTGTAAGATAGACACACAGACAGAATTTTCAGAACCACTTTTTTCGACTTCGCTATCATCGTAATGTCATGTCTGATTGTTATCTCATAATGTCTTTATTTTTTTGTCTTAAACCTTGTAATGAAGTGAATTAAACAACAACAAAATTAATCAATTTGGTCTAGCTTTTTCTAGTTTTAGCGAGACTTACTTGCAAAAAATAAAAGAAGATTTCAACTCAAAATTTGATTGATATTATATAAAAGATTTAATTCTGCGTCGGTTAAAAGTTCGTGGAATGTACCTGTATACGAATGGTAACCTTTTTTGCTCAAATCGAAGATATGGATGAGCAAGACGTGGTTTCAACAAGCGGTAACACTTCTCAAACAACACCACCCGTTTTGTGGGTATATATTTTACAAAGAAGTTTCCTGAATGATTTGGTAATGTGAACTGGTTACCGAGATCGTTTAAATTGTCACCGTTGGGTTATTTTTGTGAGTCAATGCAAAAGTTGTGTTCATGCACACAATCCAACTCTTGAAGTATCGATAACAAATCTTCGCCAGGTAATGGCCGATTTATCCTCATAATATCGAGGTCATCGAAAATTTTTGCAAAAACTCCGTGGACAATATGTAATTGATGGCAGTATTCAAAATAATTTTTAAAATTAAAATTTGATTGAATTACAAACGTATTTTATTTTAGTTTACTATTGAAAGCCAAAAATGGATGACAGTGTACACATAAATGAGGGACAATCGAAATGTAAAAAAAATTAATCATCAAAATCACCATTTTAAGAGTTTCTAAAGAAAATGTTGCCTCTACAGATGTTACGTTTTGTTTATTTTATAACTTTAAATACGGTTTCCATAGTATATGCATATAAGATTTGCAATTCATCATAATAATAAAGTTTTATACATGATTTAACTTAAGTATTATTACATATATGTTATGTACTTAAATTATACATACATTTTAATTTAATTTAACATTTAAGTAATTCTTATCAAAATTAACATTAATTAAACACAAGCTGTAACAGTATATATTTCTATTCTTTTAAAGAATTTGCAAATTAAAATATTGAATTTAATGCATATCTTATTAATGATTATTATGTACTCGTTTATTACTTTTAGTGTAATAAAAAAACCTATAGAGAAAATATCGTTTAGTATTTTAATTAAATCAAACAAATTAAGGCATGGGTGTAATTTCGTAAATTTTATTTGAAAAAATAAAAAAAGTGCAGACAACATGAAAAATATAGATGTTTGTGTCATATTAATTTCTTATGTTATAATATTTTAAACAGTTAACAAATTAAACAGTTTATATTTAAATATACATAATACACGCTAATATACATTACATTAACTAAATACCTCTTTTTAATAATATCCTAATACATATGTAATAAACAAAGAAAATAAAAGATGGTTAAATGATTTTCAATAAAGAGAATAAAAATTGGCTGAACTGATTTTATTGGTAAAATGTGGCATTGTTTGTTATATTTTATGAAATTATGACAGTACGTGTGTTGAAGGCATATTCTGCTTATATATATGTACGTCTTAGTTAGGCTAAACGTTTATGCAATATGTTATGTTCACCGCATATTCTGTATTTATGTATAAGTTTAAGGGCCAGTCTTTTCAGTTCTGGTTATTTGTAACCATTGGTTATTTCAGTGTTTAACCATAGATTTTGTGTGTGTTTCTATGGTTACCAGGTTAAATGGTTAAATTTAACCAGAGCTGGGCCTAAGATAAAGATTCAAAACTCAGAAATAATATTCTGATTACATGTAGGTAGATTATATAATTTATAAGTTTTATAAAGCATTTGTTTTTATATTTAAATGTATCTACTACTGGTAGCTATATAATTATGGCTTCTATTAAGATTAGCGAATCGAAAGATAACGTTTTTGAAATCATTTATTTCGCGACTTAAATTGTTATTTTCAACTGAAACGGGAAAAGTTTGACGAAAGGAGGCGTTTCTCTATTGGAACGTCAAAAATGGCTTTAATAATAATTGATATATCATGGATTTTTTTCATTGTTCGCTTTTAGACAAACGTTCGATTCGCTAATCATAATGGGGGCCTATATGTTATTAAATTACTGATTTGTATATTATACGCAAGTTTGTTGACGGTGTATTTAATTTTACATATTAATTTCATGTTGCCGTTAGTAAGTTAACATAAAAATAATATGTATGTAACTATATAAATATAAAAAAAGCTATCAATTTATTTGTTTAATCCCGTTCATTTAGTGTGAAATCAATAACTGTTCGACTATTAAAATTTGCAAACAAAAAATTATAAAAATATTCAATCAATCAATAACGTGACAAAGTGTGATAGTTTTGTGCTGAATTTTTGAATATTGTAGCAGTTATATTTTTTTTTGTAGGACACTACATGCAACACGGTATTGCAATCACCGTTATAACATCTCTAACTTTTCCTGGGTTCTAGAATACATTAATAATAATAATAGTAATAATTTATTGCGTACAATCAAACATATTTGTTAATTAGATATTGGTGAGTTATATAATATAAATATAATTATTTTTTTTTATACTTATAATGCTGAAAATACATTAGATATTCAATTTTTAGTTTTTCTTTGCTCTTTCTTTGTTTTTTTTTAGTTTTTTTTTGTAACTACACTTGTTATTATTAATACATACTTTTTTTTTACTCCACAATCCACATTTTGAGGAGGACCATTTAACATTAATTAAATTGTATTTATCTATAAACTAATGTTTAGCCTTAAAGTCTAGTAACCATCTTTTTTACGCACATCTTGAAAACATTCATTCCCCGTTACTACAGTCCAAAATATTTTACTCACTTAGGCTCACAGTAAGGATATTTCTGCAAAATAAAAAGAATCATGATATTAAATTAAAAAATAGAGACTTAACTTTAGAATAAAAGACTAAGAAATAATATTATTATTTGTTCACACCCGAAGATCACTCATCTAGTCGAAAAGTTACAGGTTCCAAACGTATAAGATGGCTGAGACAAGTAGAGCGAATGAACGTCGACGGTCCAGCATGCATGGTATTTTACACCAAGCCTAAGGAAAAGAGATATAGAGGGAAACCTGATTTCCGATGGAAGGTGTCCGCCAACTTGAGGTACGAAATTGGAGACACATAACAAATATTTGGTTTTAACGGCTTCTTACAAATTTAGCCGCAACTTCAAAACGGATAAGCCGACTTCATTTATATGGCATTTAATATTTTTAGCTAAACAAAATAAAACAAAAAATATGATGATACATAATTTCATAAATCAAAATGTTTATAGTCCCATAGTTTCCAACAAGATCAAGTTCGTGCTTTCTGTGTGTTAGGCTTAATGGGAAAACCACAAAAAAATAAAGCAAAAAGCGCCAAATACTATTGTAAAAGTGTAATGTTTTTCTAAAAACAGATTTTGTAACAATTTAACACTTTTTTTTCGAAATTTGCTGATGGTACGATGAAAAGTGTTAAGACTTTGTAGGAAATCATAAAAGCTACAATTTTTACATAAACACTTTTTTGCAAAAAGTTAAGTTTAATAAATATAAACCCGTGAAGAAGCTGGAAAGTATCTGGCGAAAAGTACCTTTTATTTTGTTTTATTTCTCAAGAATTAAAATACATTTGAGCACCTGATATTTTGCATTTGATTGACAATAAGAGTTCTCAATATTGGAAACAAAGATTGCATTTAAAAATTAAGTGTAATAACGTATATAAACATTTTATTTAGAAATGGAGATTATATTTTAAAAAAAATCAACATCATCAGCCTTATCATCGTATCCGTTCTGAGAAACCTACGATCGGAACATTTATTTAACATAAATAAAGAAGCCTGTCGGCGCATGGATAATATTAAAAATAAACAAAACAAATATCTATGCTTGTTATTAATTTCAAACAAAATAAATTATTCGTTTACTTGGTCACCAGACCAGACCAAAACTCAAATACAGCAGAGATTACAACACTTGGTTTTTTTCAGCTTTTTGTTGTTGTGTTTTTTTCAATTGTGACGTAAGCACAAACAGAAAAACAATTAAATGGGGGAATCTTCTTATGAATTTACCCCAACCAAAGGGAAAAAGAGTGCACGGTGCTCACGTCACATGTGAAAATTACGTCACAAGTGAAACAACAACAAAGTGAAAATGCCAAAGTGTTGTAATCTTGTATTCATTCATGCAGCAGTAACCTCTAGTTTGTTTGTTTATTTATTTATTTTTCATATCATCGGAGGAAATTCGGCCTTCGATTAGCTGTCGGAGGAAACCGGAACATACACAAACCTCACAATCGCCATTCATCGCACAAATTTACTGCGCGTTGCTGTGATTTTAACATTTTCGACGCACATATTAAATTTTTTCGGAGGCATGCCCGATTAATCAATCGGAACGGTTACCATGATATAAAATTCGTACATTTTGTACAAATCGGAGGCAATTTTTCTCCGATCGGTTACGATGATAAGGCTGTATATTAACGTAAGTGCATTGGTTGGTTTTTTGGTAAATTGTTTTGCATTTTTAATCAATTTTGCCTCTGCCGCCTATATTAGGGGAGATAGACGGGGATTTTTTATTGCGAGCACAACGGACTTTCCTCAACACAATCCCGACAAAATTGATTCTCTTTGTCAGTCTTTTTTTACTGTTTTTAACGGACATACCGCCGCAGATTTAATAATTCGACGTTTCAACGAAATTCCATTCGTCGTGGTCACGGGTCAGCTGATGGCTTGTGGGAGGTAGGTAGTTGTTTCTTCTTTTTTTTTTTATTTCTCTTCTTAAAATTGTACCGGTGTGTTGATTGCATTTGAGATGTTGATTGTTGTTGTTCTAAATGCACTATTTTCTAATTGCAATGATTGTTGTTCTTGTAAATTTATATAATCTTGTGAACAGTCATAACTTACTGCATCTTTTGTTTTATTTCAATTTGTGTATCAATGGATCCCACGTACCAGACAAGCTTTGGTCACGATTGAAATGTGTATGTACTTTTATTTCAATAGCTTTTCGAACCAATCTTGGTACATAGAATTTTTTGGTCTATTTCCAACCGTTTAGGCGGGAGGGGCAATTTTCTAAAACATTGACTTAGATCAGAAAAAAAAAATATTAAAAAACAACGGTGAATGATACATGTGCCTTATTATATTTTTTGGAAAGCCAGAAAACTACTCTTTTATTTAATTTTTAAATTAAGTTGTTTAAGTGAACTGTTTTAAAAAAATTAATTTTCAAACTCAAAATTTTATGTAATTAACTATTATATTATTTTTATTTTTAAAATTCAATGCTCTTATTAATTTTTAGTCAAAAACAGAAAACCGGAAAGTATCTTAGTTTTTGAGAAATTAAAAAAATTAAAAGTAAAACTAGTAAGTAAAGTAAAAAGTTAATTCGTTTTTTTTATTATTTGATTAAAATCGGATGGTATGTAATAAAAAATAAGAAAGGGATAATTCCTTAATTAATAATTGACCAGAGGAGGTCAAATTTGGGAAAACCAAAAAAGTGTTTTTCTTGGAAAAAAATACTTCTAGTTTTTCTTAATTTCTCATTTACATTTTGAGATCCGGTTTTCTGTTTTTGACTAAAAATTAATAAGAGCATTGAATTTTGAAAATAAAAATAATAGTTAATCACATAAAATTTTGAAAAAAATTAGTTTAACATTTTTTTTTTTTCAAAATTTTGAGTTTGAAAATTAATTTTTTTAAAACTGTTCACTTAAACAACTTAATTTAAAAACTAAATAAAAGAGTAGTTTTCTGGCTTTCCAAAAAAATATAACAAGGCTTTGTATCTTTCACCGTTGTTTTTAAATATTTTTTTTTTCTGATTTAAGTCAATGTTTTAGAAAACTGTCCCTCCCGCCTAAACGGGGGGAAATAGACCCCCCCTCCCATACTATTTTTTTCTTGTCTTAACTCCACCTACACGCTCAAGCTTTTTGGTGCACCTTATACCAATCACACTGTATGCTCACTCATTCGAGTTTTTAGTGCTCGTTTGGTTTCTTCAATATAAGAAGAGCCACAACTGCAGGGAATTGAATAGACTCCTGGATTCTGTAGGGGCATTTATCTTTTTGCGACCGCAGAATTTGACGAATTTTGCTTTATGCCATGTTTAGATAAAATCCTCCCTATCCCTTCAGAAACTCATTTTCTGTAAGTCAGGAAAGCTCTTTTTTCGTTGCTTTCGACTACGTTTTGTGTTTCCTGTGGCTATGGTTTCCAAGAAAGTTGTTTGGAGTAGCAACCATTATTTAAAAGAACCCTGTCGACGTGTTTTAGTTCTTCATTAAGGTGATCATTATCACAGATTGCATTTGCTGTGAAGCGGCATGTAAGTATCTGTCCGTGTGTGTGCTTTTTCTGTAGACCGTATGACCTATAGTTCCGTCATCTTTTTTGATAAGTAATAATAACTTCTAAACATTCCATAATGGGTGTTCGTAAATAATGATGTAACATCGAAGCTAAAGTTAAAGGATGAATTTGGTGTCAAATTAAAGGTAATAACATTTCCTTTTAGAATTTCGAACTCTTCCTCATCAAAGCTTGGCAGTTTTTTCACTCAGCCTGATTTTGTGTTTTTAGTGTTTTTCATTAAAAATAATTTTTTCGTGTTTTTTAAGGAATTAAGAAAAAAATGTATAATCGAATAAGAGGTAAGGTTAATTATAATTTTCAATAAAATTCAAAAAAATTGATGCTTAAATGTTTCTTAGTTTGAGATATAAAAATTAAATTAAATGTACCTAATATTGTTCTCTTTTTTTTGTTTGCGAAACCCGTTTTTTGTGTTATCTTTTTTATCTTCTGTGAAGATTATACAACTAAATTAATAATACAAATACTTTAGAACTATAATATTCGCATATAAATCTATGAATATTTTACAAATATACATATACATCTTAAACCAAACAAATTAATGCCTTAAATTACCATCGATTGTTACAAAAAAAAAATTATACATGTTACTAATTGATAAAGCATATTAATAAATAAAACGTTCAATAACGTTATGAAAACTTATCTATAGGTTCTTAGGTAACACTCTGGCAGATTTTCTAACCCACCGATTTACGTGATGCACCTTAAGCACCTTTACCCAATACCTGAGTATACATTTCACTCATATGAATTTTTTTCACGATGGATTGCAAAATTACGAGATTGAAAATGCTGACATGGGTAATTGTTATCAACATAGGTAGGTAAATTGGCGGTTCTGCTAAAACACCTGTTTGAAAAAGAACCCAATTAGCGCTAAAATGATGCGCCGCCGCGAAGTCTACCATCCTGTATCCGTTGACGAAATTGTCATCGTGCAGGTTGTGTCCTCCGACGGTTGAACCAAAAGTGCCATCCTTTCCGAATCTGGCATTAAAGTCACCCAGAATGATTTTGACGTCGTACTTCGGGCACATATCGTACATGCTCTCTAGGAGGTCGTAGAACTCGTCCTTGGTTGGTTCATCCTTCTTTTCGTGGGGGGCGTGAACACAGATCAGCGTTATGTTTTTAAATTTAGCTTTGTGCCGATTGTGACTAATCGCTCGCTAAAACTGCGAAAGCCTAAGACTTCTTGTCTAAAGTCTTCCTCGTATCACAAAACCGCACCCAAATAGCCGCTGACCCTGTTCCTTATAGCACGTCCCGTATTAGATGTCACACAATGTCATCCTTCGTATTCCCTCTCCATCCCATCGCACTTCCTGGATAGCTGTTATATCAGCTCTTAGCCTATCCAGGGTCTTCACTAGCTGTTCGGCTGCACGTGGTCTGTACAACGACAGTACATTGCACGTATAGATCCGAAATTCGTTGTCCTTGTTTTATCCGAGGCTTGTTGGTTTTTGTTGGTTTTTCGGAACCTCAAAATTTTTCCGTGGTAGGGAAGTTACCCCGACGCACAACCCCCATCCTGGAGGACCAGACTCTTAGATAGCTCCAAGAGCGGGGAGCCGGATAAATTGCTCCTTATAGGTCTGAGCTACGAATATGTCGTAGTATGCCGTATAAGGTGTTCACTAAGTAGTTCAACCTGACTGGAACTGTAGATACCACCGTTGATTCCATCTGGGGAATTCCTCTGCTGCCGTTTTGATGAAAGGAGAAAGTGCCTTAGTGGAAACATTCCTCCCTCACCTTACTGACCTCAACTCTTAATATACCCGAGTAACTCACGTAAGGTCTCTCTCGTCACAAAAAAAAATAATAATATTCATGCAAAAGTAAAATTTTAACAAAATTCATCAATTGGTTTTCAAAATATTTAATTTTCAAACAAAAATTTCTTTATTTTAGAAAAGCTATAGGCCTTTCTATAAATAAAATTTGGTAAAGATCCACAGCGTGGTTACCAAGAAAGTCAAAATCTAAAAAAACCGTTATATGGCAGGTACTGTTAAAACTTATTTCTAAGAATAATGGTTGTTTAAACTATCTTAAAGCCCTTTGAGGCCGTATGCCTCTTGTCAAGTTTAATTAAAATCGTTAGAGCCGTTTTCGAGAAAAAAAACAAACATTTTCATAACCGTTATATGGCAGTTACCGTTATTTTTAGGCCTAGAACAAAAATTCAAAAAATCCATCTGACGGTGATCCTATATACCCTAGATACCAAGTTTAAACAATATCGGCCCATCCGTTTAGGCTGCAGGTGCATCCGTTTAGGCTGCAGTGAATTTCTAGAAACACTTTTTTTCGTCTTTGCTATCATCGTAATGTCATGTTTGATTGTTATCTCAATTTTTTTTTTCACGAATTCATAACTTGCCTATAGTACCTATAATCGCAAGTAAAAATTAGTTAGAAATTTTCTTTTTTGAAAATTTTGAGTTTGAAAATTTATTTTCCAAAAACTATACACTAAGGGCCAATTTTTCATTCGTCAGTTAAACAGTCAGTTAGCTATGAGAAGAATAAAATTTGCAGAAAATGACTCTTTAACAGTCTGATAATACTGTTGGATTTTTCAAGCAATAAAAAAGAGCCAGTTTTCTTTTCCATAGAATAACAAAATTAAATATATCCAACTTCACAGTGTAGAAAATGCTTCAGCTGTTTATAAGTATGCGATCGAGTGAATATACATACCTACTTTAAAATCAAATGTCATTATTTGTTTTCTTTCAAAAATATATCGGTATCAAATTTGTCATTCTTGTTTTTTAATCGCACTAAAATAAAACTTTCAAATCGGCGACAACGTTAAATTCGTTTTACCAATCAAATGAATTATATTTTTCGTATATATCAAATAGAATGCATATTGTGAAAGCTTTTTAAACCCCAACCTGTATGTGTGACTCGAAGGATAAAGTAAGTTTTTTTTTATTAAAAATTATATAAAACACGACTAATTTAAATTTTGTGTTTCCTTAGTACTCTGTGCGCGATGGATGGATGTGTTGAAGATATAAACAACTCCTCCGCTGAATAATACAACGAGGTTGCCTGCAGAAACTCGGCCACAACCACCACCTCCAAAAAACTTTCTGCAACTCATTCTTGTAGTACTGACACTACTGAGGCTATTCACACTACTGAGCCCTTAAAGACGCAATGGCTGTTGTGACCCTTTTCGTGATACCACAAACCTACTGTTTGTGGTATCATAAAAAGGGTCACAACAACGCATCCACACCCGCGAAATCTCCTATTGAAATATAAAAACTTCCAGTTTCCAGATTTTTAGAACAAATACATTATATACAAAGTGGAAAATAGTTCACATTTAATTTATTTGGTTAATCCTACCATTCAGTGTTCTATTTTTTCTTTTATTAAAGTTAATAGATACTCGACAGTTTTTTTCTCAAACGAAATCTTCTCCGAAAGTCGTTGTCTTCCCATTCTTCAAAATGATCTGTTCTTCTCCTCAAAACTCTTTGTTTTCTGGAAACTTGGCGTATTAAACCCAGTTCAATTTCTTCTTCAATTATAAAATATTCTAAAATATCAAAAAACTCCATCGCAGACAAATTATTTTACTTTTCCAAAATCCAATAAACGGTACTTTTTTGACAGTTCAACAATTTATTCCTAGGAATAACTTCTTAACTGTCTGCGAAACGAACAAATAACTTTATTCCACAGTAAAGGCATTTATTCCTAGGAATAAGTACTAACTAACTGTTTAACTGAGGAATGAAAACTGGCCCTAAAACAAATTTATTTAAAAAGAACATAAAAAATAGATATCTGGCTTTTTAAAAAGATACAGCATGGCATTGTAGGTTTTACAGATGTTTTTTAATATTTTTTTTCTGTTATAATTAATTTTTTTTTTAAACTGCCCCTCCCGCCTAAAAGGGGGGAATATATATCATTCCAACCTACTCGCTCTATCCTTTCGGCACACCGTATGTGAATCACCCTGCATACATTTTTATAAAGGTTTCTTAAACTTGGCCCGTGGGCAGAGTGACACACAGCTTAAGATTGATTTTTATTCATTATTCATTCATATTTGCTTTTATTATTTTTTTTTGTAAGACACTATTTATCAAACTAACATAATATTAATAACTAAATATTACCTTTATTTTCGTGACTATCAGCATTGACTAGTGTAGTTGTTGTTGCCAGTAAATTATTGTTATTATTGAAATTTACAGGGTTGTTGATATCTTGTGACTCAATACTAAGATCAATAAGTTGATTCGTGGAGGAAACATCTTGAAGAATATTAATTTCACTAAAAAAAAACACGATGTAACATCAATATTTAATTTTTTTCTCAAAAATAACAGCAAAACTCACTTTTTGTTATTGATATTCTCTAGGTGTCCATTTCCATTCGCAACTGTATTGTGAAGTGGGTCTTCACCGCTAGGGAATTCGGAAATCTTACCAATTGTAACATCAACCAATTGGTTTTGCTGTAGATTATGAAAATTCTTAGTGTTTTCATCCATAATCAAAGCAGAGAAACTTTTCATTAATGTGCTTTCTTTGTCAGTGACAGATTGCTCGTACATGGCCTGTGAATTTTGTGGTTCTAAAATGGCGGCACTATTATCATTTGGGGCCAGAATATTTTCTTTAGATTCTAATGACGCTGTGATTGGTGTCGCAGTAACTTCGGTTTGGCTTTTGATGCCATCGTCAATTAAAGATTTAACTTCATTCACTGTTGTTTGTACTGGAGGGATTACCCCTTCGGCTTTGGAGTTTTCGCTTTCCTGAAATTGTCAATATAAAAATTATATTCATGTTTTAATGTTGAGTATATAATAAAAAATAAAGTTAAATATTTTTAAATTAAGAATAGGGTTCAGTATTTACTTTGACAGGTGTTGAATTAGGCGTATTTGCAGATCCTGCTTTTCTTGTTCGAGACATGATCGCTTCAACGCGCTTTCTTCTCTCTTCACGTTCTTTTTCTTCGCGTTTCAGGCGTTCCGCTACTTCAATTTTTTGCTTTTCTGCATCTTCCTTTGCCTTTTTCTCAGCTTCTTCACGTTCTACTCTTTGTTTTTCTTCCTCCTCGCGTTTAAGTCGTTCTTCTTCCTCCCGCCTACTTACTTCCTATGAGATAAAACAACATTTTTTTTCTTTAGTTATTTTAATAAGAATAATAATAATGTACCTCTATTGCTTGTCGCAATCTTTCCTCTTCAGCTCTACGCTGTTGATGAGCTAATCGTGTAGCTTCCTCTTCGAACTTACGCTCTCTTTCTTCTTCTTCTTCTTGGCGTTTGATTTCGGCCAAATGTTCAGCTTCTAATCGTTGACGTTCAAGCTCAGCTTGTCGTTCAGCTTCTTCGCGAGCGACCCTGCGGCGTTCTGCCAACGCGGCTTTCGCTTCTTCTTCAGTAGTAATCTTAGATTTGGCTATCATAGAAGCTGACATATCGTTTATATCTTGTTTGTCGGATAAAAGCTGGGTATCTCTTATTACCGACCCCTCCTTGGTATTGCAAGCTTCTTTTTTTAATTCCTTTTCACTCCCTTGATCTGCTTTTTCTTCATCTTGCTCAGCTTCAATAGGACTAGAAATCACTGTTTCAACAATTGATTTTGGTTCAGAATCAAGATCTGATGGAGAACTTTCAACAGTTAATTCTAGTAGTTCTGTTGCTACCTCTGTTTTAACAACATTGAGAGCATTCTTTTCATCTTTTGTTTTCGGATTTTCTATAATCAAAGACTGAGTCATTTCTTTCGGTTTTTCTTTTAGCTTTTCAACACTAGAAGTTTTTAATAGAGAAGATTTAGGTGTATTCTGTACTCTTGTTTGAGCTACATCCTGTGATTAAAAAAAAAGTCATAACATGAAACAAAACATATATACAGGGTCCGCCGAATGAAGTGTTACCTACAAAACAGATATTTGGTGTTAACAGATTTTTGTAAATTTTGCCAAAAATTGAAAACGGCAATTGATTTTATTTAAATTTGGTACGGTAATCTAAACATTCAGCACAAGATGAAATTTAATGTTTTTTTGCTTTAATGATAGCTACTATACAACTTCTTCGCACATTTAAGCCCATTTTTCGCCTTTCAACACATTATTCTGGTGCCAGGTAGAAAGGGGTTGAGTCAGAAATAGTAGTTTTCCACAAAATGAAATTGAAGTTTGAATTTTTTTTCTTTTGTCTAGATATTCTTTTTTCGAAAAATTAATAATCCAAAACAGTCATTAAAACCATCATCTGTAATAGCATTAGGCTGTTGACCAAAAAATATAACTGCTTACCAGGTTTACGGATGACTTATCTCCTTAGAGCCAGTTGATTTTCTGTTATTTTTTTAAATAAAGTTTTTTTCTAAGGGGTTAAGTCAAGAAAAGAAATCTTTGTTTTTATTGATAGCTCAGTTTAATTAACATGAAACTTATACAAATAAAAATAAATTAAATTGTCATTTTATTAATTGTTTTATTTGGTCATCTTCTTTGTCCAATAAATCGGGATCGTTATCAGGTGCATCTTCCGAAGTAACTAAATTTTTATAAAATTCGTGGAAAATAGGAGGAACTAAGATTAACAGTGAGCACAAATCCCTTTTCTTCTCAGCGGATATTGGATTTAAGTTGTTGTAATTTCTTTTCAGTGAATCTTTTATATGTTTAAACTTTCCCCGCCTTATGAAGCTTAGAACTCTAAAATCGTCTGAATCGGTTAACGAATTTTTATAGCTTACTAAGCCTTTCTCCTTATATTGAAGCCATTGAACATTGTGCCAGGAGAACTTACTTATACCCAGCCTCGTTTTTTTTTTCGGGACACTAAAGCTGTCTTCAATAAACCAGAAAAATGTCACACTCCATGTGGGTGTGTCCTGCAACTAAAAATTTATGGTTTATTACCAAATGTGGGAGCTCTGTTTGGGCTAAAATGAACATTGCAGCAACATGACTATTTTTATTCTGCCCCCCCACATGGGTCAGAGTAGAAAGTCACTTCAGACACAGTGTCTGGTAGGCTCTTGAGTTGAAGGTATAAACATGAAGCGATTTCGTTGCCTCCTCTGGCAGCTTGACCTTCATGCCACATGTAGTTCATAGATTCTCCGCTTGCGTTGTCGTGAACAGTCAAGTTGTAAGTCCACAACTGTCTTTTGTAGAATGCAACCGAAGAACCAATAAAAGGTGTTGGCAAACATTGTTGCAGGTCGAAGCTGAAGCATTTGGTTTGAAGGATTATTTTGAGATTTTTCCTTGTCTATCCTCTTTGCGTCATATGCTGCATTTGCTTGCTCCTAATGAATTTTAAGGTCATTTTCTGCACTTTGCTTTTCTTCTTCATCACCTGTGCTTATAGCAACTTGGAGTCTCATTTGAAGCGTATCGCATTTGAAGCAGGTATCTATGTGCGGTTTTTTAAAAGCAAGTTTTAGCTTGTGAAATTCCCGTTCATAAAGAGTCCGGCCCACAGGAGTGTTTCGTCCTTCTTTATAAAGATCATACATAATTCGCAAGTTCAGATGAGATGGGTGATATCTTTTATCATTGGTGCGTCTCGTATAGTGACTTTCGTAAGAGGGAAATGATTGTATGTGCGCTCGGACTTCATTTATGTCTTCCTCACTTCTCTTATTAGCGGAAGCGTTTTTTCCTCTTTTATCAACTAAAATTATTCCAGAAGTATTTAAGTTTTTATTTTTTATTGAGATTACAAAAAATTTTGGCTTCTCGTCTAAAGTCTTACAAAAACAATCTTTGCAAACAGAAACTCTCTTTCCATTAAATTCTAAAAAATACTCATGCGTCACTTGTCTGTCTTTCAAGTTATCAGGTTTTTTCTTGCGTGTAACCAATTTTTCTTTTGAACTGATGAGGTTCGCAATAAATGTAACCCTTTTGTTGTGAGATCCCAGGGACCAGTACTCATCGAATATTTTTTTTCGCTGATCTTCACTAAGGACAGACGAACATTTCTTGCTACACATTTTTAAGCTCTGTTATGCTCTCGCTTTTACCACCTTTCCGCTAACATTAACATAACTCTGGCCACTATGTAACTGCGCACCACCTTTTCTTTAAGTATTTAAGAATGATTCTAATACTTAGGTAAATACTTTTTCACATGCATCTCAATCCAATTTGGTTTACGTGGTAACACTGAAAGGCTTGTCTTTCTCTTTTGAAAAGATTTGCTCTATTGTGTTTGGTACCAAGGGAATAAGATGACTTAAACCCTTAGGAGCAACTGAATTATTTAAAAATACAAAATTAGTATAAATACAAAGGGGTTAAGTCCTCTTAAGCCCTTAATACCAAACAGTTATGAAAACTTCCTGACTTATTCCCTCTGTACAAAATAATTTGAATAGGAAGGAGTAACGATAGACTTATGCTAATAAGTCCAAACGAAAGAGAAAAAAAAAGTGACTTAAACCCAATATAAATCCTAAAATCTTTTGACTTAATCCCTTTCTACCTGGCACCAAAGTTAAATTATTAATTCATCAAATTGAATTTTCGCAATCACAGTTAATAAAATAATTTTATAATTTTTGAGCTAGGCACCTAGACAGACAGACAGACAGACAGACAGAATTGTCGGACCCACTTTATCGTCTTCTTTATCATCGTAATGTCATTTTTGAATGTTGTCTCAAAACTTTTTTTCTGAGCGAATCCAAGACATAGTACCTAAAGAGCAAGTAAAAATCTATAGGTATTTCATTATTGTAATTATGCCACATTTTACAAAATATCTTAATTTTGTTAATGCAGTATAATAACCTTGAACGTAAGAAATAAATGATTGTAAATAACAAAAAAAAACTGTTTTTTTTTTATAAAATTTAAAAAAAAAATATGTTTTTTAACAATTTCTGCGATTTAAATATAGGTACAAAAAAAAGTCTACCAGATTCCTGCGCTCATTTGAAAAGTAATACTTCCCAAAATAGCTGTTTATAGGCTTAAATATGGTTTACACAAAAATTACGCAAACAAAACATGTTCAGACGTTATATTCTCTAGAGGGAGATATATCTATCAAACAGTGAAATGGTTTTTAAACTAAAACTATTTTTAACAAGTAGTCAAGTATCGTGTTCATAGGTAACAGTTCACTTGAGTAACTGCAACAGAAACTATAATTACCTTCTTTAAGGGCGTTTTTCTTTCAATATTCGGCATAAGACTTGATCGTTTAGGAGTAGTTTGAATACTATTCTTCAATGGAGTCCTCTGTTTCTCCTTTTGTTTGTGGATTTCTAAAATAAAATAATTGACAATTTAAATAAGAATTATAATCGAAATGTATGTATGTGAAGTTTGCTTAAAAATTGAATATTAAGAGCGCAGCCATAATTAACTTTCTATGTTATATAAAATTTGCAACAAATTAGGGTCTATATTAACAGGTTCACTGTCCCCTTACAAAATTTAATTTTTACACCCCACGTTCACAATAAAAATGTACTATATAGCTTCACTGTCCAATGTATCATTTTTGCACACATCACACAATTTATACCTGGTGTGAAATTGCTTCTGATTTTGATTCTGAATCAAAATCCAGATGAATTTTTCTGTTCTTTTCAGAAGAAGAACTTTCATTCTGATTGCCAAGCGAATAGTTCCGGCTTATGGGCGACAAACCAAAAATGGCACTACTTTTGTTCTTAAAATAAATAAGTCATATATAAGACTATAGTTTCATTTTCCATTTCTACTGTCAGTGGTGAAAGTTCAATTGAATTAAACTCCTCAAAAAAGTAAAAAGTTTTCCATAAAAATTAATCGTAGAAATTCAAAAATTGTTTCAAAATCTTAAATAATGAAGCGCAAATTCATCACAACAAAAATCGAAAAAAAAACAGAAAAATGAAAAAAAAAAAATAAAACCCTGCAATTGCGAATTAAAAAAAAAATCAATAATTAAGAGAAATATATTTTAATTGCGGCGAATTTAATTTAGTATTTATTTTCTCTTTTAGTATGCTTTAACAATAATAATGTAAACATATATTAAAAGAGCATGAATTGTAATAATTTCTGTTTGATTTGATACAGAGTGTAGAAGAATTTTTAGTTTCTAACTTTTTTTTTCTTTCTGAATACTCATTTAGATAAAAGTAACATACGTTCTAAATTAAAATTTGTTTGTATAGCTTGAATTTCTTTCTAATGTTTTCTATTACCTTCATAACTTAAAAACAAAAATTTTATTTCCGATGTATTGGTAATTGAGTTGAACTAAATTTAAATACAATTTGTTTTAATTATAATTCTACCATACAAGTGAATTTAAATAAATTTTTTTTTTCTGAAAATATGAAAGTACATGACTGTTGGTTTTAAAGAGAAAAGATTATTATAAATTTAAAGAAAGAGACTACGGATTGAATTATTTTCAATTAGTTTACCCTATGTTAGAGATAAGTTATTCTTTCAATAAAAATAAAAAGTTGTTGTGAAATGAATTCGTTAAGTCTCGTTATTAATTCTACTTTCGGTCGAATGTTTTTACGGGAAGTTACTCTTCTTAGACTTTCAGATTTTTTTTTGTTCGGAATAGTTTGGTAACTATGGACTGTTGCTAAAAAAAACATGTCGTGGGTGGATGTAAACCTAGGTAAGCAAACGTTCGCATAACATGACCTGGTGAAGAAGCTTATCTTCAAAGGGGTATGTCCGACTAGAAGTGAAGATGATGATATTTTTTTTAAGATGAAGATTACGATTTTGGTTTAAATTTATCATGATTCTTGTCTTAAGATAATGCAGCTTTGAGATTTCGAACTTTTTTATGATAAGTGCTTTTGCGGTCTAGTTTTTTTTGATTTTTTTTTTTTTTTGAAAATTTGTATTAGGGGCTATTATTTGAAATTGAGGACGTAATAGCCATAGTGTCATTTATGGATATGTGGGTGGGAAACTACCTCAGAGGGGCCATTTCACTTTGCTTCTCCTCACTTGAATAACTTTGCAACACTTTCCCTAAATCAGGACAATTTAGGGGCTCTATTTTTATGAACCCGTTCCTTCGTTTTTTTTTTCTAATATATTCTCCGGCATGTATGACGTAACAAACGTCCAGCGCTTCGATAGCAAGGACCCCCCACCGACGAGCTAGGACGTGCTATATACTAGCATGCCGCGCTTCTGTAAGAAACTCATGACATAAGGAGTGGATGTGTAATTTCTCAAAACTAAGATACATTTTGGCATCCGGTTTTCTGTTTTTGACTAAAAATTAATAAGAGCATTGAATTTTGAAAATAAAAATAATAGTTAATTACATAAAATTTTGAAAAAAATTACTTTAAACATTTTTTTTTAGGTTATTTCAAAATTTTGAGTTTGAAAAATAATTTTTTTTAAAACTGTGCACTTAAACAACTTAATTTAAAAACTAAATAAATGAGTAATTTTCTGGCTTTCCAAAAAAAATATAACAAGGCTTTGTATCATTCACCGTTGTTTTTAAATAATTTTTTTTTCTATTTTAAGTCAATGTTTTAGAAAATTGCTCCTCCCGCCTAAACGGGGGGAAATAGACCCCCCCTCCCATACTTGTCCTTGTCTTAACTCGACCTACACGCTCAAGCTTTTTGGTGCACCTTATACCAATCACCCTGTATAAGAAAACCGTTTATATAAATAAAAAACACTGATATAAGAAACTTATTCTGATATACAATTTGATGCATAGAAAATTAAATGTTTATAAGAAAGTTTATATAGCAAACATCCAAATGATGCTGAACCATTTTGATCTTGTTTTAAGAAATAATATTCTTTAAATACATGCTTTCTGATAAAAAAAATTTTTGTTTGATCATTTTTGTTTGTATTAGAAATTTTCTTTCTTATATAAATAATTCTTTATAAGGAAGCACGGATATAAGAAATAAATTCTTTGGATTTCTTGACATTTTTATATTCGTCATCTTTTGTAACACAAATATTTGAGCTGTTTTTCATGTTAAAGACGTTTTAAATTTTATTATACAAAAATAATTATCATCATTTAAAAAAAAATAAACGATTTCTTAAATAACATTTTGTAAGAAATAGAAATGAGAGTAAATTTAATTATATAAACAATCAACTTCACAGAAATAAATATTTGATATATTAAATAGTGATTTCATTTCGATATGATAACGTAAAACATATTTAAAATTCGGGAAAATTGTTGTAAATTTGTATTCTTACTATTGCTACGTTCCTAAGAAAAAAAAATTAAAACTGTTAGCAATTTATTAATTACTAGGTTTTATTTTATTTATAAAATAAAGAGAAAAAGTATAAAAGTTTGATTCATATTATAAAAAGTTAATATTTTGGAACTCGTATTTGAAAGGCAGCGTCTCGTCGCACGTCTCAAAACTGAATGTCCTCTTCTTTGCTTCTCTATCTTCTTTCATCACCCAGTGTTTTCGTGTGTATGTGGTATGTCTGTTATGTGTGAATAGTTATGTTGTGTTTTGAGTGTACTAGTATGGTGAGTGGGGAAAAATTAATTTTCTTTCTTTTAGTCGGCCTTCCCTGACGGTTGTAAGCCCTCTAACAACTGCAACTTCCTCTGCACTTCACTTCGCAAGGCTTCGTCATCTAGGTAGCACAGCCCAGGAACTCGTCTTCACTACTATCGTCGTTTGTAGAACAGGCTTCTTCAGGCTTCGTTGAGTTGTACGATTTCATTCTATCGACAGCAGCGACACCTTCGAAAAACTTTTGGGACATATCGATCGTTTGGTAACTCTTTTGTGATGATGTACGGACCTCTATATTTTTGTTCTAATTTTCTGGAGTGTCCTGTTGCAGGAGCTTCACGTTTCAGAAGAATTAGGTCACCCGTTTTGTATTTATTTACGAACCTCTTTGTATTGAATCTCCTTCCTCTGGTATACTGGGCTGGTATACTCAGACTGACTCGGACGTATTATTTTCTTTTGGAGTTGATCTTCGATTATTTTGGCCACTTTATCACGCTCATAAAAAGATATTCGTGTAGGTGCTGAAGTAATGGGGAGGTCATCTATCAATCTAATTTTTATCTTATGTGGAAGTCTGTTGGTTCATCAAAATCGCATAGCATGTTTGGAAGTTTTGTAGCTAACGCCGGTTTTATGCTCGAATTTATTTTTATCTCCAATTCGTTTTTCTCAACCTCGATTCTCATAAACGGATTATCTGTATGGACTTCCTGGTTTTTAACTGGAGAACAACTTTCAAATACGATGTTTTTTCACAACTACAGAGTACAGTGTTGAGAAAATCTTGACCAAGTATTATTTCGTCTTCGATGGCAGTTTTAGGAACGACTACAAGATTTAGTGAATATTCTGCTCCGTCGATGGTTGGTTCCGGCTTCACAAACTATTTTCGATTGATTTAGTCCTAGCAATGAGCACGAAATTTTCTCGGACTTTGAACTGTCGGCAATGTCTTTACGAATAATATTCTTGCTACTCCCAGTATCCACCAGTGCCGTAATAGACTTGCCATCGATGTAAATTATCTTTTTGTAACTGCAAGAATTATATGTTGCCTGAGAAGTGCTTAATTGAAAAGGGAAACTATTTTTGCAATATTTTGCAACATGTCCATATTTTCGGCATTTAAAACATAATGGCTGGTTGTCTCTATGACGATCGGGAAGTCGGGACGGTGGTGTAACTCTTGGTGGATGATGTTTCTTTTTGTTGGTAAACATTCAAGTTTGCAGGAAAACTAAGTCGCATTACGAAAGAACTCATGGATTTAATCCACTCCGTAAAATGGTGAAAGCTAGGTTTAATGATTTCGTTGGCCATCATATTGCCCCATTGCAGAGAAATAAATGTTGGGATGCTGCGACATTGTTTTTGACAATTCTGTCTCTTGTGGTGGATTTGGGATAGTCGGTACCCAATGGAAACAGTTTCCTGTCGGCTATTTTGTTCGTCAATTTGGTAGTCATCTATTTTATCGTCGCTGAGCTCTAACTCGAAAAGTTTCTGTCGAAGTTCTAACTTTAAAATTTCTTTTCTAATAGATTTTTTTGAACTTACTGATTCACTCCTTTTGACGATTGCTGACTTGAATACTTCTCCATGAAGATTTTTAATGATTTCGATTATATTCTCTTTGATTTCTTTTGGGTCGGTGCTCTGCACATGAAATAATTCCGCCATCTTTAGCAAGTCGTCATTCGATAATGTTTCCATTAGGTTCTTACATTTTTCTTTCGAGCGATCATTAATTATTAAGTTTTGCCTCATGAGTGGCGCTACTTTTCTTTAAAAATAACATTTCACTTAATTTGAAAAATAACTCATCATCGAAAATGAGAAAAAAAGTTCTGGAAATTTTTTCTTCGAACGCCATTGCTTTTTTTTTCACCGCACGTTCGCACACGACTTTCAGAATAGTTTTTAATTGGTTTGGTTTTTATCCACCTCTGAGTGGATAATATTGCTAGCAATTTATTAATTACTAGGTTTTATTTTATTTATAAAATAAAAAGAAAAAGTATAAATGTTTGATTGATATTATAAAAAGTTAATATTTTGGAACTCGTATTTAAAAGGCACCGTCTCGTCTCACGTCTCAAAACTGAATAACCTCTTTTTTCGTCACCCAGTGTTTTCGAGTGTGTGCTATGTGTGTTATGTGTGAATAGTTATGTTGTGTTTTAAGTGTGCTAGTACGTTGAGTGGGAAAAAATTAATTTTCTTTTTTTTTTAAACCTTACGCATTCTCTAGAGAAAATTGACCTTAAAAATCCAAAATTATTATGACCAAAAAATTGAGGGTTGCTTGAAAATTTGATGTATTTATATTTAAATAAGACAACAATTTTATTTGAAACAAGTTGAAAAATGCTAGTTTTTTTAATAATATATTATTCGTATGAACAGAGCTTTTGTTGTTCTTTTCTTAAATCAATAATTAATTATAAAAACACTGCAGATAGACCCTACAATTAAGAACGATGTATTCTTGGAAAATACGCAAAAATCATTTTTCATAAAGGGGTGACCTTATCTTAGACTTATTAGGTGTTAGTATGTCTTGCATTTTTATACATATACAACATATATATGATTTTTGACAATGTACAGTGTGATTCGCATAAGGTGTGCCGAAAAGGTGGAGAGAGTAGGTTGGGTTGAGACAAGAACGAAATCGTATGGGAGGGGGGTCTATCTCCCCTCGTTTAGGCAGGAGGGGTAATTTTCTAAAAAAATTGACTTAAAACAGAAAGACAATCATTAAAAAACAACGGTAACAATGCCATCCTATATATTTTTCGAACGCCAGAAATCTATTTTTTTATATTTACCTTATTGTATGCAAATAACATTCTGAATATTTTAAAAACATTATATTGAATCTCTCTGTATAATTTTACTGAGATTCTTAGGGTTTCATTGTTTTTGCAATGAATAATATAAAAATATTTCACTAGCAGTAGCGTAGTATATTTTCAGATCTACTAAGTCGTAATAATTAATAATAATTTCCAAAAGAAAGTTGTTTTAACTTTATTTAGCTAATAGAAATGGACTTAAATTATATTGCTTATCAAATAAGCAAAAAAAAAACGTACAACATTAAAAGAATGATTATAAATATAGATTGATGGTGTCTATATTTTACTAAAATAACCGCTAACTAATATTTTTTTAAATAAATGGACTTATACCAGTTTCAATTTTTTTTTGTGATAAAAACCTGTATAGTTTTTTCCGTCATATTTTCCGAAATTGTTATTATTTTTTTGACTAAAAGAACTGAACTAGTTAGACAACTGACCGAAAATGGGTAAGTATTTTGGCATCAATATCAATATCAATAAAATTGTAGGTCAAAACAAATTATTCCTTACCGTCAAGGGACACACCAGTTCCTGCAATACTAGCTGGCCTTGGTTTCCTTGGTGTTACTGCAGGACGTTTGTGAACGTATCCAGACATGGACATATTTGTGGATGAGGACATTGCACTTCCTGGTCTTGAAGTGTTGTTGCTGCCACCTGGTGTCACTTCACCAGATCGGTAACCTATAAAAACAATCATTATTGCCATTGCGACCGAATGATCATAAAAATAAAAAATTCACCAACTCCTTTATCTATAGACAAATTTTAAACTAAATGAAATAAAATATAAAACAAATATAAATAAACATTTATGAATATGTATGTTTAAATATTAGAAAGTATAACCACCACCTGAAATAAAAAAAAATAAGTAAATGGGAAAACAAAAATAGGAGTCCCCAAACAGAAAAAATAATTGGCAAACAACACTGTTCAACAAACAACGGAAATCAGTTTAAAGCAATACAAAATTATTGTAATAAAAAAATAGCCACATGGAAGATGTGTTATTTGGGTGTGCTGTTGTGTATTCTGCATTCCAAAAAAGTGTCAATATTATATTCTGATACATACTCATTTATAGCATATAAAACATTTGAAAATAGAGAGACTAAACCCATAAAATTCATCCAAATTATAAAGTAAAGCAATAAATATACCTTCTATAAAGCAGATATGAAAAGAAGAATCAACTTCGCTTTCCCAAAAATAAAAATAAAGCAACTACAATTAAAATTAAAAAAAATGAGTAAATAAATCGATTTTGAATCCATTTTACTTGGAGTTTGAAAGTTTTGTTTGTATTCGCTCGGATTAATTATTGTAAAGAGCACACACCTGTGGAAACACTACTCTGAGTGGGTTTTCTGCGAGTTGGTATATTATTTAAGACCTTGCTTTCCATTTCATTCAATGGACAGAAGGTAGATCCAACTAAATCGATTTGCTTCGAATGACTTAGCTTCAAGTGTCTAGAAGATACTAAGTGAGTCATGCTGCGGGACATGTTCTTGCGGCTTCCTCCATTGTAGCGTATCCTTTTGGCTGTTGCAGTGCTGGACGAATCTAATGATTCAGTTTCCATCAGCATCTCCAATTGATGTTGTCGTTCGCGTTCGGCAATAGCGCGAATGTGCTCGCCATTTCGACGTATTGGTAGCGCTAATTGATCCAGACGGTTCATCGAAAAGGCACGTCCTTTTAGTTGACAAAACGTTTTAGTTTTGGTGTTGTTTAGCGATAGAAGGCGAAATTTATGCGATGATATTTTTAATGTTTTAAACAAAGTTTTTATGAATGAATGAATAAATGGAGGAAAATTGTTGTTTTAAATTATATATGTAATTATATAAAGTAAAATCTCTAAAAAAAGGCAGGCCGAATTGCATTTTATAAAAAAAGTCTAGCAAAAGCATTCAGAACAAACATGAAATATCTATTTCATCCTCAATTCAGAAACTAATTATTTAAACAAATAAAAGATTACAATAAAATTCTGATACTATAATATTCTCCGTTGTCGATCGATATTAATTCATTTGAGATTTTAAACCTTTGTCAGTTATTAAAATCAATGAGCAACGAGCATTGATGACTTATAGCTCAATAAAGGAGAGAAAGTGTTTTTGTTTTGACTTAGCTTACCTGGCGTTCTGGGAGTGGTGCTTAAAGAAGATTTCGATCCGTAATGAGTGTCTCTCGGGCTTGGGATTGTTGGCATTAGATCTGTTTTTCTCCTTGCCACACTTCGAAAAGCAATGTGAGCTGTATCGACATTATCTTCTGTAATGTGGGTTTGCTTGTGTTATAGTATAGTATAGTTTTCACAAAAATATATAAAAAAATACTTAAAACTTCTAAGAGCTTTAAAAAAAACAAAAACTAGCTTTGTTAGGTTCGGCATGCTTTTTTATAATAGCACTGAAAATTAATCTTTCCTTAGTCTAATATTTAATAATTTTGGGATTTGAAATATACTGATGATTGATAATGCAAATTGTAATAAATGTACGTTTGAGTTCACTGCAAAAAGCTTATGGTGGTATGTGTTTATAGAGAACTCTTAATTACTATACTTTGTACTCTGTACATTGAGCAAATGTAGGTGACCGACGACGCATTGTCCAGAAGTAAGCATAAACGGCTCAGCTAAAAAACTTAATATTCAAATTGTGACGTTTTCCCGGAAAATCGACATTTTTTTAACATTCTTTTTTACTAACAACCAAAACGTGTATGTAACGCGTAGGTAGACACTTAAAACAATACTGATTTAATTTTTGGAATTGTGTATTTGTTATGTATTTGCAAAACGCAACCAAATTAAAAATATGTAAGTATGATCTTGATATGTAAACATTATTTGAGTTGTTTAGTATGCTTGAAAAAAATTTTAAATAAATTGCACGACTGGGGTCGCACAAACTCGATCTTGTAGCTAACTATGGGACTATCAAAAAATGTATTTATTAATGTATTCGGAAGGTCAAAAAATGGTCTAAACATGAGATCAATGTGTATGGTAGCTATCATTAAACGATTGTTTAGTGACCCAAAACTTTAAATGTCATTTTGGTTAAAATGTTCATTTTAAATGTCATCAGGGATAAAATCAGGGGGTCATTCCTTAACTTTGAACCGTTTAGGCTACAGGTGCGAATGACAGATAGACTGACAGACTGACAGACAGAATTACCAGACCCACTTTTTCGACTTCGTAATGTCATGTTTGATTGTTATCTCCAAACTTTTTTTTTACGAACTCATAGCTTGCCTTACAGTACCTATAATTGCAAAGAAAAAGAAATGATAGACACTGATGTAATTTTAGCTATCGTCAAAACGACATCGTTTTGTCGATTATTGACTTACGTGAAGCAAATTCACAATCGTCAAAGCCAGATCGTCCATACGATGATTGTTTTCAAAGTTAAGTAAAGTAAAGCTATCGTCAAAACGATATCGTATGGCGATAATCGAGTTTAGGAATTCCCCCCAGCTCAGCTGTTACCAATTTATTTATAGTTAATTTTTTTAAAAACCGTTAACACAAAGTCCGCGAATTATTATGACCTCGGTTCATACAAGGAAACAAAGAAAACAGTATTTATTAATTATAAAATAAAAGAAGAGAAACTATCAAGACAATGAAAAGATGTAATGTAATAAGACATACATATAAATAAATGCATCTCTTTCTAATATAATTAAATGCAGATGGTGATTGCCAGGGATGGCTATTTAATATGCAGTGCTGTCTGAGCAGTATAATTTTTCTTGCTCTCAACACCTCCCCCACTTAAAAGAGGTCATAATCCTTCATGCATTAATAATAAATATAACGTTCACAAAGTTTTATCGAAATCGTTAGTCGCTTTTGAGAAAATTCGGAAAACACATGAAGTTTAAAACAAAATCAATACCGTTAATTGCTTTGCTTTGAAATTAATAGAGAATAATGGCGATTTTTTTTAGTATCAAAATTAAGACCCTACACATCATATTAAATTTGATTAATCAATCGATTTTCAGTGCAATTGCATTATTCCAGATAATATGCTGTGAATTTCTTAATCCTTAAGAATACGAGCAAACACAATTCACATCAAACAATTTAGGACATGCCCTGTAGAAAAAAAAAATTCTCTAAATGTAACAATTTTCATCATCTACCACTTTAGGGTAGTATGTACTAAGGTTCGATTCGTTCAATTTGATTAAGACAGAGTCTTAATCAAATTGAACGAAAACTAGCAAAAACAAAATAAAATTTTCGTTTTGTTTTTTTACAACGGTTTCCCAATTACAGTTCAAGTTTTAAAAGTGATCGAATCGGGCGTAAGAGTTTTAAAGAGAAAACTAAAACCATATTTAAAAAACATAATAAACTATAAATACAAACAATTTAATTCATTCACATATCAAGTTGTTGGTTTGATACAATGGCAGTAGTAGAGTAGCTCACAACAGTTATTTCCAAACTTCATGCACAAACTCATCAGACACTATAAAACTTCTTAGTAATGAACCATGCACTTACAGTATAGAGTTTTACAACAAAACAAAGTCATAACCACGATGCAGACGAAATAAAAAGAATAAAAAACTTGTGATTATTGATTTGTTGGTACGTTCGATTAGTTTTGAAAACAAAAGTGATTGTTTTTTTATTGTTAGACACACCACACCCTCACCCTTGAATATATTTTTTGAATATTGTCTGCGAGGAGCAGAACACTGTGTTGATATTTTGGTAGAAGTATTAGACTCGCCGATGTTTATTTCACTTCCAACAATGGATAAAGAGAACCTTTTGGGAGGTTCATCATTCGAATATCCCCAATTAAAAACCTCGTACATTGATGATGACTTACGGCGATGATCTAAATGGTAGTAGTAGTAATAAAGTAAATATGACTAGTGCGTGCATATGAAATAACATTACAATTAACATTCATTCATACAGTATAACATTTTTTTTTGTTTTGCTTTTTGGGATGTTCATTTCAATTGAAATGAATCAAAATGTACATCAAAGTTTCTTTTAAAGAGAAAAGTGACATACCTAACATGAAAAAGAAAAAAACGTACTTGAAATTATCAAAATTATAAAACGAAAATTAAAAAAAAAACGTGAAGTTTAACAAAATATTATAACAAAACTTCTTGGTAACTTGTTTAAGAACAACTTATTATTAGGGTATAGAAATATTACTGAAGTAAATAATTGTTTTTTGTTTGTTAGCTTACCGTCATGTCGATCCGCACCACTGGCTGATGTTGCTCGCTTTTTTGAGCCGTCTGCAAGCTCCCTCTCAGAACTTCGACGTGAGAGTGGAGAACCAGTATAAGCAACATTTGTTATAGATGTTGATCTACAATGTGTGATGAATATCGGTAAATAAATACAGTAATAAAAGAAAAATAAGAAAAGTGTTATGCGTTCATATTATATTTGCTTGTAATCAGCAAAGAGTTGTGTAAAAATCTAACTAGAAATAGATAAAAGAAAAAGGAAAAAAAGAAGATATAAAAAATAAACTTGGGAATACCGTCGATGACCCCAATAAATGCTGGGCGAAACCGTTCCAAAATCTGCAGGCTCCAATAAACGAGGCGTTGATGAACCAAATGCAAAACAAATTGAATTTCTATCGCGTTTTTTACCCTCCAATCTGGCCTCTCTCTCCTGTGTTGGATTGTTACGTGGAGAGTAAAAGTAATATATGATTGGAGAATGGAGAGTAAAAGTAATATATGATTATTATGTATTATTTTGTTTTGTTTTTAAATAGTTTTTTGTGTTGAAAAGTAGTTGTTTTGAAAAGTAGTATAAGAACGTTGGTTCGTGGGTTTAATTTATAGTTACTTTTGTTTGATATTGGCAAACGTTGATTAATTTAAATTATGTGTTAAACAAATAAAAATAAATTAAAAAAAAAACAAAAATAAATAAAAAATCAAAAAAATTAAAAATCTAGCTAAATTTTATGCAGGAATAATAATTATTCAAATCACTTTAAAAATTAGAACCAATAATCAAAATATTAGAAGATAAAAATAACATGAGTTAGGTTTTAAAATTTGTCTTTCCCGGAATGAACGTTTTAATTTAAGAATAATAATAATGTCCAATTGCACCACAACACACTAAAAAGTAGTTAGCTAAGTTAGGAACGAAATTTATCGCCATGGTAGATTTATGATTGTTGCACCAACTCCAAGCAATTAAAGCTTAACATAAAAATTGTATGCCAATCCTTGATTTGTTCACTACTACTCGATTTCATTACAGTAAATAAAAGGAGAACATATCAATCGAACACTTTGAACGTTCTCTTTGCTTATATTTAAAATTTAAATACCAACTGCCCTCATTTTATTGGTGCTGAAAGTGCTTGGTGCGATAGAAAGCAATCACTTTAAGATTAAATAACCCAATAAATATATAAAAGTATTTGGAGCAACTGGGTATAAATAAAGGATAGACACGTCAGTCCACTCGAACAATTAAAATAAATAAAAATAATTAAAATTTTAGTAATGGAAAATATAAAAAAAAAATGTTTTTTTTTTTGGTTAATTTTTATCAAGAAATCGTACGTCTCCGAACGTTTATACAGCTGCGGTCAAAATAATAGAAAGATAAGTGATTTGGTTTTTCAAATTTAAATTTGTTTCATTTTCATAAAGTGAGGAACATAAATAACATTTTTTAAATAAAAAATTCAAAATTTATTTCAGTATTTTCAAAAATAAATTAAAACCAAAAATTCAGTTAAAACGAACGGTCAAAATAATAGTAGCGTCGATAAGTTCGACCAGAAAGATTTAAAATAATTTAGCATATTTACTAAGACACTTACTAATGTAATACCGTAATTAATATTAGGTTGGGTGACCCTTACTTGCAATTTTTTTTTTTTTTTTATATATTGAGCGCGCACTAAAGGGGTTATGAATACCCTTATAATGATTAAACACTGTGCGAGCAATTAGGAAAGGAGGATAGGATTAGAAAGGAGAAACCGATGCACATTGGTTTTGAGTGTCTTCACACTGTAATGAGTGGGAAATACTGTGTCTGGTAAAGCATTCCAAATTCGCGTAGTGCGGCTTAAGAAAGAATAACAGTACATCCGAAATTGGGCTCAATGGTAAACTGATGGGCATTCCTAGCAGTACGGGTATTACTGTTGAATTGTTTAAGGAAGGAATGCAACTGGCTATTTCACTGGAGCATTGTTTATAAAAATACCGATAAAACAATGACAGGCATGAGACCTTGAGGCGGTGTTCAAGAGAAGCAAATGTCTCGGTGAGAGAACGATCTCCTATCATTTTTAGAGCTCTTTTTTTAATTCTATCCAGAAGACTCAAGTACGTTATTGGGGCTCCAGCCCAAAAGTTATACTTAAGTTTGGGACGAATAAAAGCTTTGTAAATTGTAGCCAGATCAGAAGGAGTAAAAAACTTCTTGCATCGTCGGAGCAAACCTAAACACTTAGCAGCATTTTTGGCGATGTCAAATATGTGATCACTCCACAACAAGTGGTTTGTGATGCACATACCTACGACCGATAGTGGTTCAATCTCCTCGATGCAAGTACCACCCATGGATAGTGGCATTGGGGGAGGGTTATGCTTTTGCGACAGTAGACAGCATTGAGTTTTCGAAGCATTAAATTCTACACGGTTTTTAAATCCCCATTGAACAATGCTGTCAAGATCAGAATTTAATGAGCTTATCATACGCTGCTGTTTGTAGTCCACATCCAAAGAACAAGGATGAGAATCTAAAAACGAATATGAAAAGCAGAGGGTACTGTCATCAGCGAAACAATGTAGTGGCTTAGAAGTTTCAGACAAAAGATCATTTATAAAAATAAGGAATAGCGTCGGAGACAAAACGGAGCCCTGGTGCACACCAGCGTTTAGTTTGTGGATATCAGATTTGAACCCGTCCAATACTATTTGAATTGAACGGTCCGAAACGTAGTTTCTTACCCAACAAAGAAGAGATTCATCAATACCAAAAGCACGCATTTTCGATAAGAGAGCTTGATGCCAAACTCTATCAAATGCCTTTGAAATATCAAGTGCAATAATCTTACTTTCTTCAAAACGATGTAAAGATTTATTCCACTGTTCGGTGAGATAAACCATGAGATCATCAGTGCACCTATTGCAACAAAAGCCATACTGTCGGTCATTAAGAAGCTTCCGTTCTTCAAGATTTCTTAAGCTAAAAATTGATCAGCGTTTCCATGACCTTGGAAAGAAGGGACGTAAGTGCATTTGGACGATAGTTAGAAGGGGAGGAGGATTCGCCTTTTTTAGGGACAGGCTGGACAAATGCAGTTTTCCATCCACTCGGAAAGAGATCAGTAGAATAGGACAGATGGAAAAGTTTACGCAGTGGTTTTGCCAGCGTTGAAGAACACCTCTTCAGAACAATAGCGGGGATACTATCCGGGCCAGCGGATTTGTGAATGTCAAGATCTTTTAGTACTCTAGCAACTGAACGAGTGGGAAAGAAGATTCGTCCATAGAATCGTTTACGCTTTTAAGTACAGGAGGAGTCATGTCACTCATTGGCAGCATCGAATTAACAGCAAACTGTGCTGCAAGCAGATTGACTTTATCAATCGAGCTTACAAAAGGAGTGTCATTGGAAACGAGCGTAGGAACTGACGATGACGTAGTGTTGCGCACATTTTTTACGAATGACCAAAAATTTTTACTACCTTTGGGACATTGTAGTATTTTTTGCCTTAATTTCTGGTCATGCAAAAATTTAATGCGTCGAATATGTCCGTTACAATTCTTTCTAGCTTGTTTGACTTTAATCCGGTTTTCTTCAGTAGGGTTGGCTTTATAAATCCGGAAACTTACATCTTTGATCCTAATAACCTCTTTACAGCTCGAATCAAACCATGAGTTTTCTTTAGGTTTGATAGATTTTAGCCTATTCGGGATATAATTTCTCATTCCTAAAAGAATTAAGTTTGTAACCATATCTGTGCTGGAATCCACGTCACTATCGAGGAAGCATAGTGACCAGTTAAAGTTCCTGAAGAAGTCGTTGAGACCGTTCCAGTTGGCTTTCTCTTATTGCCATACGGTTCTCGTAGGGTTTTTCTCTTTAACTGGGGTTTTTTGGCATGAGAAATTAGCAGATATGACACAATGGTCTGATGTGCCTAGGGGCGGTAATACACTAATCGTATATTTATTAGGATCAGAGGTAAGAAACAAGTCTAGAGTGTTGGCGGGCTGACCTGCAACGTCAGGAATCCGAGTTGGCTCATCAACTAACTGAGTCAGGTGGTTTAACTCAGCAAAAATCTCGACATACCTTCCTTCGGGTGTTGTCTGACCAGAATAGCGCAGCCACGAAGAATTGTGCGAATTGAAATCGCCCGTAACAACGATCTCACTGTGCGGAAAATGGGATAAAATTCTCTGGATAGAGTCGGACAGCGCATCGAATTCGTTGGAAGTCGAATTACTACTATCCAGACTTGGGCTACGATAAATAAAACATGTGTGAATGATGCGCCTTTGGACGGTGAATTTAAACCACATATAATTAAAATTTGTGTTGGTGCACTGACCATATTGTAGTAGAAGTTGATAGGCAACATCATTCCGTACAAATACGGCTAGACCATTGTGAGAAAAGAATAAAGGCACTAAGCTATAACCGTAAAGGTTAAACTCCGAGTGGTCAGTGGTTTCACCAACCTGAGTTTCGCTTTGTGCCAAAATAGCTACCCTGTTCAAAACAGTATGAACGTATGCAGCATGGAAATTTTTCCTAAGCCCACGATTTTTAATTGATTTCAAACCGATCAATGTGAAATAGTGAGACGCGGTTAAAAATATGAGTACAAAATTCCAAGGAGAGGTCATCAGCATCATCGCACGAATTGTTAACCTACGCACGTCTTTTTGTTTTGCTCTGCATTTATTTGGTTTTTGATTAGCTATACCTCGATCTTTATCATAAATAGTTGCATATTTGCTTGACGCACAGTTTTCCTATGTAACTGATAACAATAAACTATTTCAAAATATCAGTTTAAAAGTGTAATTTTAAAATAATTTTAAAATAGTTTGTAAATAATTTAATTTAATTCTAAATTGGTGACAAAGTTACATATCTCTTCATTTAACTTTTTTGTCGCAGTTAAAGATTTTGTTTTCGTCTCTCCCCGGTGAGTAAAAATTTTGTATATGTTCTGCATATGAAGCATTGTGAGACTGTATTATATACCAACAAATTTTGCCTACCATTTCATGCCGCAACCCGCAACGAGTACCTACATGGGGATTCATCTGTACTAGTACAGCTGATGTTTACATGCATTTCCATACTCTTGTGAAAAATTGTACTCATCGCCTAACACATCAACAACTTTTTATAGTGCTGCTTGTCAAGATCACTGACATCTGTCATCCATCCATCATCTTCATCTTTGCTATAAAAACTGCATTACCGACAACTCAACAGCATTGTTTGTGTATTTGATAAACAGAAATTCAAATTTCTTGTACACTAAGAACCGAAATTTATTTAAAAATTATTTTTAAAAATTATTTTTGAAAATTTTATTTAAAAAAAAAAAAAAAAAGAAATTGTTTAAAAAACGGTAAACATGACTAAGTGTGCATCTTGTGACAATATCTCTGACTACATGATTGACTCTATTATATGCCACGGCAACTGCCAACGGAGTTTTCATGTTACATGCATTGATGCACCCTTCAGTACCATTAAACTTTTTGTGAAAAAAAAGTCATTCTACTTTTTTTGCGACGATTGTGACCCGTTTGTATACACATTCGGAGTTCACTCGTTTTGCAAATTCGATTTCGGTTTAATTTGACTCGATTTCTGGAACCTAGCTGTAAGTGTTGCGAATTTAAATCCATTGGCTAAATAATTTTTTTTATAGAAAGGGCTGTTTTTCTGCCTCCGAGCTGCTATATCGTTAGCCCAGACGCGTCTCCGAACCGTTTTAACGCTTGCCTTCACATGTGTTGGGTGTTGCAAATGGGTTTTGCCCCGAATGTTTTACCACCCTCCTGACTAATGTGTTCGACATTACAGGTTGTCTACCACGTGTTTCAGGTTAAGAAACAAATTTTGTTGAACTTTTGCACTTTTACATAACTTTTCACTGCGAAATCAATTTTTTTATTAGAGCACGCTGTACTGCACTTTCCGCAACTCATTACAAATCAAAATCCTAGTAAAATTAAAAAAAAAATTATTATGTAAAATCAATACAAAACTTAAGATATTTACTTTTCTATAATAGTAGGAGAGCTAGCGACCGATTTTTTGACATTATTTTGGCGCGCCTGAGAGCCACTCATTAACGAATGACAATTATGGCTACCGGAAATGGCCGGAAACCAAAGATACAGCTTTTCAAAGTGCAGAAAACTATGGTAAGTAATTTTAACAAGAACTTTTTTCACTAAAATGTAGTTTGAAACGTTTGAAATAATGATGTATAACTGCCATAACATTATCGAGCGGGAAAAGGGTTGCCAGATCAACTCCAAAAATTCAATAAATTTCTTTTTTAAGCAACCCTTTTCCGGCTTGATAATGTTATGGCAGTTATACATCTTTATTTTAAACGTTTCAAACTTTATTTCGGTGAAAAAAAAACGTTCCAAAATTATTGACCGTAGTTTTTCTCAAAGTTATGAGTTGTCACCAAGAAAGAATAAGCAAAGTAACTAGTCATGAAAATAATACACTTTTAAAATATTTAGTAGTAGCACTACTATTATTTCGACTGGAAATGTATGTACCCAATATTATAAATGAAAAATCATACATATATCTCACTTAAACTAACGTTAAAGTTTTTTTTTTTCTTCAAAGAATGACTTATACTACTTTAATTTATAACAACTCAAATGTTTGATCTTTGTTGTTTTGTAATTACCTGATTCTTCCGAAGAATATATTCGCGACGTTCTTTTTCGGCTTCTATTATTGCTTTCTTCCTTTCTTCGACCTGCTGTCGCTTTTCGGTGTCTCGAAGCCTTATTTCTTCGATACGGCGTTTTCTTTCTTCTTCTTTTTGCTCGCGGTATTTTTGTGCGGCTTCAGCCTGAGCCTTGAGCTCTTCAATCTTTTTTTGCCTTTCTTCATTTTGCCGCTCTTTTGCTAGTCGAAGTTTTTCTTCACGGTCTCTTGCTACTATATTCAAATTAATGAAAAAATACATTAGCATGTAACAATGTGTATTTTAATTTGTATGTTTTGAATAATATGCAATGGTAGATGAAATTATATTAACACAATTAAATCTTACAGTAGTAGTATTATACTTTAAATCTGTTATGTATCAAATTCCTAAATTTGTATACAGGGTGATTGGTTTAAGGTGCACCAAAAAGCTTGAGCGTGTAGGTGGGGTTAAGAGAAGAAAAAAATCGTGTGGGAGGGGTGTCTATTTCCCCCGTTTAGGCGGGAGGGGCAATTTTTAAAAAAATTGACTTTAATCAGAAAAAAAAATTATTTAAAAACAACGGTGAATGATACAAAGCCTTGTTGTATCTTTTTGGAAAGCCAGAAAACTACTCTTTTATTTTATTTTTAAATTAAGTTGTTTAAGTGAACAGTTTTAAAAAAAATAATTTTCAAACTCAAAATTTTGAAAAAAAAAATTTTAAACTAATTTTTTCAAAATTTTATGTAATTAACTATTATTTTTATTTTTAAAATTCAATGCTCTTATTAATTTTTAGTCAAAAACAGAAAACCGGATGCCAAAATGTATCTTAGTTTTTGAGAAATTAAGAAAATACTAAAAGCACTTTATCAAAAAAAGGTGAAATCTGGTTGACCTGGTTAAAAACAATTAAAAGTCAGTCTATCAGCTCACCGCTTCATCTAGGGATCTGCTTGTAGGATTCCAACATTTATATCTTTTATTTATTAATTTTTTAATGTTTCACATCCAAAGCTGTTTGTGTTTAGTGGATTTCGCAGTGTTGAATTTTTTAAAGCACTACCAGTACTTTTCCTAAGATAAACCGTATTTATTAATGTCAAAACGCATTATGGGTTAATTGAATACTTTACAAATACTTTGGCAATCTTTCCTAAATAAGCTTTTTTCTAATATGGGAAAGAGGAAAGAAATGTTTCTCGGGTGGTATGCGAAATGCTTTATCTTAGTCTCAAATCTCATTTTCTGAGCTAAGGCTAGCGTATGCAAAATAATTTAGAGATAAATCTCGCAGGAAAATGTTTGCCAAAAACGATGCTTTTCGTTAGAATTTTTTTTTTTCAAAATCACCTTATTAACGGTACCTGCCATATAAATTCTATACAAAATCCGATCTTTCTCGAAAAAAAAAATACGATCGATTTTGATAAAATTTTGTATGACTTTTTTTTGCCAATAATGAAGTTTTTGGTTAAATTTTATTTTCAAAATCTCCTTATTAACGGAACCTGCCATTCTTTAGAAACTATTTTTACTTCCGATTATTTATTATAGTTTCTTGTTTAGTATCCTAAGCCAAAGGTTAGTAATCTTACACACGAGCAAGTTTGACCGACACAGTCGTGCCTTTTATTTTTAATTCCATCGAAAATTCTTATAGAGCTTTTTATACTTTGAATTTGACATTTGGATTTGGAATTTTGAAATAAGAACTATAATGTTATTAATAAAGTTAAGAAAACATCTGTATTATTTCCTCTCTGATATTTTGGAGGGATATCAATTATACACTGCTTTCATTTGATGAATAAATTTTTGCAACTGAACGTTTTTTATTTGACGCTGAGACTGTTTAGTGAGACACATCTTTTGCATACCAAATTGAGATTTATCTTATTGCAAACGCTTAATCTCATTATCTGTAGCTGTTTCCTAAAGAACTTTCTCTATCTCAGTCTCGTGAGATTGAGAAAGATCTTTTCGCATTCCACCCAATGGTAGGTATGCGTAAACCTTTATCTCAGTCTAAAATCTCATTTTTCTGAGCCAATGCCAGATTTCGTATGCCAAATAATTTTATTGTTCACTAGCTGACCCGGCCGAGCTTTGTTGCGGCTTTATTATATTGCTTTTAAGTATTAGATATTAAAATTGGTATGGTTAAGGAAGTGATTAGTAAGGAATGATAAAAATTTCAAGATAAGTTTTAATGAACAAAAAATGTTGAATTTATTATTAATTTAATTGTGATTTAACAAATAGAGTTAATTTATTCTAATTTGAAGCATTCAGGGTTAACATTAATTAAGAACTAAATGATAAACAATGTTTCTTGTTAATCTATCCTTCGCAAACACAAATAAATTTGACGGTTTTCCAACACAAGCAACATAAAGCTGTCCGTGGGAAACACACGGACTCTCCAAGTCCAAGCCACAAATCGTCATTGTCTGACCTTGCGATTTATTCATCGTCATCGCGAAAGCCAAACGAATCGGGAATTGTAGCCTTTTGAAAGGTATTGCAGATTCGGACAGTATCATAGGTATTCGAGGTAACAGAACAACTTCTCCTTTTGAATTTTCCAGTCAATATCTTTGCTTCAAGTACGTTTCCGGTATTTCTTTTGATGACTAATCGTGTACCGTTGCATAATTTTGGTTGATTTAAGTTGCGCAAAAGAATGACTGGTGAACCAATTTTAAGACAGAGCTTGTGTGGCGGCATTCCTGACATATCCAGAGAATTTAAAAATTCGATTGGAAAATTGACGATCTCATTTTCATCAACAATAGTGTCAATTAGTTTAAAGTCATCAAATCACCCGGCAGTAAATTTTGTATTTGACAGTTAATAACGTCAACATCGACATTTCTTGCTGCTGAAATCGCACGATTACTGAGCCAATTATGATCTAAGTAATTATTAATAATATCTGGGAATACACTGTCGATAAGTTCGGTTTTTTTAATTAACAACAGAGCAGAAACTATCTGGTAATTTGATAAATTGCGTATTTTGATGCAATTCAATTTTACCGTTTCCAATATTAAGTAGTTGATTTGAAAATACTTGTGCCAATGGATCATTATGCAATTGTTCTCGCATGTTCATTGTCAATCAAAGTGTTTTAAGCACGCATTGATCTCATCAGCACACGTAGAGGTATGACCGGTAATATCTGCCGAAAATCACCAGATAGTTACAAAAGAACACCACCAAAAAGTCCGTTATTGCTGTTTAAATCTTGCATGGTTCTGTGAAATGCCTCGAGAGACTGTTTGTGACTCATAGTGCACTCATCCCAAACAACAATTGAACATTTTTGTAATACTACAGCCATTGAGTTCCTTTTTTTTTTATATAACACATAGCGTTTGGATTGTTGTGAATATCTAATGGAAACTTTAGTGCAGAATGCGCTGTTCGTCCACTATCTAACAAAGAGGCAGCAATGCCGGAGGATGCAACAGCAAATGCAATTTTTTTTTGTGACCGTATCTTTGCAAGTATTAGGCCAAGTTTTTCAGTGTGAGATTATTCAAGTGTTAGATTAACCCCGAGTTAACTGTGATGGAAACAGGGTTTTCAGTTAGTTTTGAGATCTGCAGTTAACTGAAAATTAATTCAGCTAAATGTGAGTTAATTCTGAGTGAATTTGGGATCTCAAACTGACTTCAAAACGTGTTTCCTTCAGCGTTAACTCGAGGTTAATCTAACCCTTAAATAATCTCGCATTGAAAAACAGGGCCTTAATGACACTAAAAATGTCTTACCGGTCCCACCAAGTGCGTCTAAGAAAAGAAAACCATCTTGTTTTGCATCTACATCCAACATAATTCCATCGTAAATAATTTTTTGTTCATATGTCAGTAATGGCTCCTTCTATGCAATAATCAAATCTAAGTGAACTTCGTCATATTGTTGTTCTCGTTGCATATCCGTGTTTACTAAGTCATTGGCTGGGCGATCAGGTGATATCAGACCATAGTGATTGAGCGAAAAGTTCGAAATCAAAATACACAAATCTTCGAGTATTACCAATACTTCCGCTATTCTTACACGGTTTAAAATATCTTCAGTCATATAGTTCTTATATTTCTGCCACAATGCCAATGGCTGTCTGGGATAACATGTCGTCAGAATAATTGCGAACAGTTGACGAATATTATTTGGCGTAGATACCAAAGCTCCATTAGCAAGTGCCAAATCCCAGTGATTATCATCTTCCATTAATCGAAGCTCACGACATGCATCTTGATAGGTATTAAATATTCGACCATTAACTGTTCGCAAAAATTCAAAAGATGCTGTTCCAGGAACATTCACCAACAACAAACGCAAAAAGAAGCATTCACGTTGTTTTGGGTGCACTGTGTAGAGTCGTCCCAATGTTTTAGATTTAAATATGCCTGGGATGGACGGATGCGGTACTCCTTGTTTTCGATATGTTCCAAACAAAATACCATGGAATATCGTTATATATCAGTGTTTTGGCAAATCGGCCGAAAACGTCGAGCTTTTGGTACAATGTAAAAAATTCAGTGAGGGTAGCTTTTGGTGGTTGTAATGCTCTTTGCATAACGTTCTGTTCAGTGAAATATACCCGCTGACCATTTTCAAGATGCACTGCAAGATGCTGTACAGGTGGATCTCTTTCATGGATGTGAAAACTAAAAATACGCCAGATAGCTTCGTTGCTGCTGATGTATCTGCCCATTTGACACAGTGTTATTTCGTCATTTCTATTTACATCTCGCACTTCAAACACAGCCAAATCACTGCCCTTATTAACATATTTACATTTTTATTTAATGGATTTCACGAAATTGCAAAATTCAACATTAATATGTGCATTGTAAGTTTTCGAGAGCAATGGCGAATATGGAACTGATGATCAATTTATTTTTTTGAAACACCCTTTAAGAAAGTAAATAACAGTACTTACTGAAACATCTTGGATTTACTGGAAATTATATAATCAACCTCTTTGCTGATGAGTGTCATAGCATATATGTATGCATATATATGTCATATTTTTTTTATGTTTTTGGCTTTGTCCCGTTCAAGCAAAATCACTGGATTCTAATTGTTTGAGTCATTTGCGAACTCGCATCGGTGTTTTTTTTTATATATTTATTGCCAGTTTCTCCAAACACTTTTAAATATTTATTGGGTTTTTGAATCTTAAAATGGCATTTTTATCCGTACGTACCTAATTAGAAGTTTCCAATGTCGAAGTTTCACTGAAGGGCAGTGTCGCAATGTGCGGACTTACCTTTAGTTTCCTTGCTATAATAATAATAAAAAAAAACAAACGATACTATGAAAAACTCAAACAAACGATGTTTTATTAACACTGTTGAAGAATTCAACGAACGCTAGGCCCAACTTTTTGATACACGTACAGGATTTTCCCATAAATTTAGCAATAATTGTTTGAAAACTGAATTTCCCTTCTAAGATACATTTCTTATTATTCTCAATATGAGGCCCAAAGCTAATACTCAAAAAGATGGTATTTTTGTTTTCAATAACATATAATGTAGTACAAAAAAATTTAGTAACATATTTAGTAAAAAAAAATTAAGTGGTAACGCTGAGGAACGCAGAGAATCGCAGAGAAACACATAGCTTTTGTTTTGACGTTTAATTTTTTTTTTGTTTGCTGTAATGCAAATTTATTAAAAGTTGAATTATAAATCCAATAATAAAAATTAAGAAATGAAAAGTATCCTATCTTAGGAACGCCAGCAAAGGAAAAATTATAAAAAAAAATGTGAAAATCGGTTAGATAGTTTCGGTGTTCAGCGTGTGAGTTATAAACACTCAACTGTACCTCAAACAGAAATAATAGGAAACAATAAAATAAATAGGATCGCTAATGTACTAATCTACAAGCATCCAAATAAACAAGCATCCTATAATAAAGATTACCACGGGTAAAAAGATAACAAACAGATATTTTATGATCAACCAAACAAGATGATAAATACAAAGTAAGATATAACAAGGAATTAACCAACACAACCAAAAACCCTGAAGCCAAGAAAACTAACTCATCAAGACAAGAATATAAAAGTAGTATGTAAGAAACTATGTAAGAACTATTGTCTAAAAATATTTAATTTGTTAAGTTAAAAATAAAATTTATATTTAAAAATATATTTTTTTGAAATAACTTTTTATCGCGACAAATAAATATAATTGGGGGCTCAACCGAGATAGCTCATTATTAACGTAAAAACTGAAAGTGAATAAAATAGTCAAATCTGCATAAGTATTTGTAGATACAATTAAGGCTTAAAAAAACTTTCAAAGTGAAATTGAAGCTATCAGCCAAATTTGTTTATAAATAGGAGAAAAACAAAGTATCCTGAAAGTGTGAACAATTATGAACTAAAAGGAAGAAACCAGCAAAGTGATTCCCGTTCGCTCTATAAAGCCAGTATCCAGCAACAGATTGGAGAACAGCATTCTGAGAAGCAGAAGAAATTATCGTAAGAAATTATTTTTAAGAAGTGAAACTAAAATTGTTATAAAACAAATAATTGAATTAGCTGTTGAACAGGCTACTGCTCAGCAGCAAAATCAGATAGATGAATACAAAAAAATTAGAAAATTTAACAGTTCCAAATAATGTAATAGACTATAAAAAAATGAGAAAGAGAGAGTTATATAAAATTGAAGAGCGGTGAAATAATATTCCCGTCATCGTTGTTCATCAAGTTGTTGTTGATATGTATGTATAGGCTTTCATACGCATCAAGTCGTCTGGGATTTGTAACGTGTTTAAGTAATGTCATCTCTTCTGGTCTTACATCAAAATGTTTGTAGGTGAGAAGAGGCAACGGAGGATTTTCCGGGTCGATTGTATTTAATGTGGCTAGATAAAGCGTACTTCGATGCTCCTCTTCGTTTGGCCAATGTTCTTGGCTTCGCAATTTATACATATTATTTCGTAGATTCCCAATTTAACGTTTTGTATTGTTTAGTCTTTCGTTGTCAGCATGTTAGTTTTCCATTATTAGAAAAGACGCATTCAATGTTTTTCTTTTAAATTTTGGTTTCAGTCTGTTATAGATGAGAAGTTAGTCATGCTTGCTCGTTCTAAGTTGTTGTTGTTGTCCAGTCGTTTGTTTTGTGTAAATAAAGTAGATACATTTGATTTTCTGGAGAGAGTACGATAACTTTGGCGCCAAGAATTGATAACGGTTTTTTGTAGAACAGTTCAATACAAGCATTTTTTACTATGGGTGGGGGGTCTATCTCCTTTATGTTACAGTTTTGAAAAATCACACTTCAAAATTTTTTTAGATTTTTTTTTCGCAATTTTTGAATTTAAAGTCCGTTTTTTCAAAGACTATGCATAGGTTTCACTTGATTTAAAAAACATCTAATAGAAAAAAGTATTGGCTTTAAAACAAGACATAAAACTTAGTTGTTAGTATTACCGTTGTTTTTTAATATTTGTTTTAAACTTTTAGCACTGTTTTTATAAAATTGCCCCTCCCGCCCAAACGGAGAGACCCCCCACCCATAGTAAAAAATGCTTGTATTGATCTGTTCTACAAAAAACAGTTATCAATTCTTGGCGCCAAAGTTAACGTACTCGTGCCGATTTTCTAATTTGTCTGCTGTGTTTGATTATTAGTTTAACCACTAAAGATTCATTGTAGCCGTTGGTGGTTGCAATTTTTTTTAAATGTTTATATTCTTGTGAACAATAGGTGATTGACAAAGGAATTTTACAAAGTCGATGGAACATCGAATGAAAGGCAGCTAGTTTATGTTGAACTGGCCAAAAAGAATCGCTCGTGATGTAACGATTTGTTGTTGTTGGTTTTCTATAAATAGAAAATTCGATTCGAATGTTTTTTCGCGTTATCATTAAATCTAGGAATGGCAACATATAGTTTCTTTCAAATGTAAAATTTATGGTTTCAAATTGAGAATTTATTGTTTTTAGAACATTTTCGATTTGTGTAGATTTAATGACGGCGAACAGATCATCTACGTAGCGGAAGCAAGCTCGTGGAAGTAACTCTTTGGTCTCCAAATTCATTTCAAATGAAGACATAAAAACTTCGGCAATCAGAGGTGAAAAGGGTTTCCCATACTGGTACCAGAATCAATATTGCAAAATCCTCCTCCGTATTGAAAATAGCTTTGTGACATGCAAACTTTTGCGGCTTGTAATATATAGCAGTTTTTTGTAAGCATCGACAGCATGGTTTTCCAAATGTGGTTTTAGAGCAATTATTGCATCTGGGATAGATACGCTGGGGAAAAGAAGCTTCAACATCAAAAGAGATCCTGATCTCATCATCACCGCCGTAATGTTTCTTGCCTCTCTTTATTTTATCGCTTTTTTTTATAAAGACTGCTCCGCCGAAAAAGCCAGTTGCGTCCCTCCCCTGAAAAAATTCAACCGCAATACTCGTAATGCAAGGAATGGCCATCAATTCACCCTTGATCCCAACTTCGGATGTACTTTTAAGTACAGATATTCTTTTTTTAGCCGCAACACACGAATGTGGAATGCTTTACCCGGCTCTGTTTTCCCTACCCATTTCAATCTTCAAACATTGAAAACCAATGTATCTCCTTTCAAACCCCTTTCCAAATTTCCTAAAAGCTCGTGCTGTGTTAATCATATAAAGGGTATTGAGTGCGCGCAAAATAAATAAAAAAAAAAAAAAACCAAATCGAAAGAGTTTTTTACAGAGTATTTTAATTGGGTATTTCTTTAGATCTTCTAATAACCATTTAGCTATCTTTACAGAGGTTGAATTAACGTTTGACACTATGTGTCTCATTTTTTGGCCAGGCTTGTGTACTTTTGGCAAAGCGTATAGCTTTGGAACGTCTGGATTTGAAATATTTAACTTCCACTTTGGTACTGCCAACACTGTATTTATACTTTTTATAACTTCTTTCGATTCACGAATCATTCTTGGTAAAGGTGATTTTGATAACAGTTTGATGTTATCTGCAAGCAAAGAAATTCGCACTCTTGTATCGTAGTCCTGTTTTTTCAAATTAACCAGCTTGTTTCCTTTATCGGCCTTCATGTAGAAAACATCTTTTTGTTGCAATTCACGAATGATTTCATGAATTTTAACCGAATTCGAATCACATTTAAACTTTGATTTTGCGTCTCTGATGATAGGTTTGGCAAAATCTCTTTTTTCATCCTTAATTTGTAGTGGCTTGAACTTTATACAAGTTTCTAGACCAACGATCGATTCAATAATAGGTAGTATATGCAAATTTAAAATAACAAACGTTTTGTTTTTATTTTTATTTTGTTGTTTTTTTTTTTTAATTTTTTTGACAATAAGTGGTCAGTAAGGTGTCGCTTTTTTCGCTTTTATTCTTTATCACAGCAGACAAATTGGAAATCAAATTTATCTACTGTTGAAAATGAAGTCTCGTAACACTGTTTCTGTTTGTGTTTATATAATTTCTGTTTATGTAAAATTCATTTCGATGTATTTGTGTAAAAGACTTTTCATTTCTTGTTTGCCTGCCCTTCTGGCAGTTGCAGTTTCAAATTTTAAGTGTTCGGACGTATTTAATTTTTTAATAAAGAACAGTTTCGTTGTAAAAAGTCATTGCTTTTTTAATATTTGGTGCCGAAACCAGGTTTGAATTTAAAATGGAAGTCGCTACTCGTGGTGCTTTTAGAACGCAAATGACTTAATTATCGAAAGCCGCGAACGCAGCATTTCAATCTAGAAATTTTAATATATCAGATGAAGCAGATTTAGATAAAATCGAAGACGAGCTACCTATTTTAATCGATCGGGTAAATGCCGTGTATGCGAGTTTAAAAACTGCTGACCAACAAATCTTATCTAAAGGTCTTATAAAGCTTGAAGATATGGAAAACGAGTAGTGCCAAAAAATCGCCGACTATGAAGATACAGCAGTCACAACTCTAGCGCTCCTTAATCAACGTCTAAAAAAGGTAAAATCGAAATTACAGCCAACGACAAATATGAAACAACAAAGGAATATCATCACTCCACACAACAGTAATACAAAGTTGCCAAAATTACAGCTGAAACGGTTTAATGGGGAGATGAGAGATTGGCTTCCCTTCTGGGACCAGTTTAACGTAGCTGTACACCAAAATGTGCAGTTAACCGACGCTGAAAAATTTCATTATCTAGAAGGTGCTCTAGTTGGTGCGGCAAAGAAGGTGATTGAAGGATTTACCGCAACTTCGGCTTGCTATGAAGCGGCAGTGGCTTTGTTGAGAGAGCAATACGGTGACTCCGAAAAACTCATCGATAACCAAATGCAAAAACTTATTGCACTTCGCCCTGTCTCTGTCCGAACAGATGCTGTTGGCTTACGTCACCTCTACAACACAATCACAACATCCATACGGTCTCTGACTGCATTAACCTACCCACACTACAATATGACGTCATGCTCAAGACAATTTTGCTTCGTTGTATGCCGGTAGAAATGCAGGTGGACTATCACAGAAAGAGTGAAAAAGAAAGCGATGTAGCAGAAATGGAGGACGTCGACCAAACAATCGAGAATGACAACGACAACAAATCACAAGTGACACACACATCGTTAAAAGGTATAAAAGACAAACATGTCAAAAGTATTATGTGCTTTCTGAAGAGTGAGGTAGAAGCACTCGAAAAAAGCAAAGTTTTCCCTCTTCATGTAAGTCACACTCACACAAAAGAATCGCCGACAACTGCAACAAGCTTATTAAAAAATAAGCAACAATGTGTGTGTATACTGCAATTCAAAACAACACGAGATAAGAGCCGTCTATCACTGCAACAAAAAAAAGAGATATTATTAAAAGGCAACCGATGTTTTCGTTGTGCAAAAATCGGTCACCTGTCTAAAAAATGTAGAAGTGTTAATTTTTTAAAGTGTTCCAAATGTGGTGGAAAACATTTAACAACAATGTGCGACCCATCCTTTAAAAATTTTTTCAATGCAAGTGCAATCGGAAGAAATATCTGAAAACGGAAAAGATGAGTGCGTTAATCTCTGTGCACATGCAAAAAACATATTTTCTTGAAAACTGCCCGTTGTTTAGTCGGCTGCTTCCACAGGCTTCACCACGATTGAGGGACTAAGCATGCTTATCGGAGCCGATTTCTATTGGACTATTGTCAGCGGTAAGCAGCGCCGGATATCGAATAGTCTCAGAGCAGTGGATACCATATTTGGTTGGACTTTGCAAGGCATACACGCATCGTCCGATATTATTCCAAGCGATCAAATTAACTACGCCACTATGATCGCCAATGTATTCAGTGCAACCCACCAAGAACTCTCAGCACTGCGGTCTTTGGAGTTGATTGGAATTAGAGGTGAGGATGCCGAAAAACAACATGACTCAAGAGATGACTCAAAAATGTATAAAGGAAGCCGGATCTAGCTATGAAGCCACTCTGCCTTGGAAAAATCCTGATTTGTTATATGGAAGCAACATGTCTCAAGCGGTAAGTCGTTTAAAGTCTCTTGCAAAACGTTTATCTAGGGACCCAGCGAAGCTCAAGGAATATGATTCTGCTGTCCGGCAGTTGCTTGTTGATGGGGTTGCAGAATTAGTAGAGCATACGTCAAATCGACCTCCTAAAAGAATATGCTACCTTCCTCATCGGCCAGTTTATAAAGAAGACAGCACGACAATTAAAATGCGCTCTTTGACGCTTCCAGCTGCACGGAAGATATACCATCTTTAAACGATCAATTGTATACTGGAACCAATCTGCTGCCTGACGTGTTGAAGATATTGCTGGATTTCCGTTTGGGTCGTTTTGGCATCGTAGCAGACATAGAGAAAGCCTTCTTGCAGATAACGTTAAATGAAAACGACCGAGACTGACACCGATTTCTCTGGTATGCATCACCTGAAGCAATTGATGAACAATCCTTGATGGAGCTTCGAATGACCAAGGTTACATTTGGTGTTAGCTGCAGCCCGTTTATTTTGACAGCTACTATTCGATGTCATTTAAAGAAGCAAAGTCAAACGTTTCCCGACGACTTGATAGTAGCCGCATATATGAAGAAACAGCAGTGATTATGAATGCTGCGTCGATGAAATTGACGAATAGTGCCGAATTTCGCAACAAAATAACGTCAAAACAGCTGCCACTCACTCAAAAGGTTATAGGTTTGGCTTGGTCAGTTTACAGCGATGAATTAGCTGTTCCAATGCAATCCGTGCAAAAATTCTTAGAGTCAAGCCTCGCCAACGGAAGCAAACGTAATGTTCTTCAGTTAATTGCACGAGTATATGACCCATTGGGAATAGTATGTCCAACCATCGTCAAACTGAAAATACTATTTTAAGCTGCATGGAAACGGAAGTTAAGCTTTGATGAAGCTCTGCCACCTGATCTACTAGTTGACTGGAATGAGTGTGCTACAAATATTTTGCAGTTGAAAGAGATGGCAATGCCAAGATCCGTCCTGATGTCTTCATCATTTACTGACATTCAATGCCATATCAACGTAGACGCCAGTCTAAGAAACCTATGGAAGCATCGTATGAAGTTCACCGCAAAGTTATCAAAAAGATGGCAAACAGAATATTTGCAAGTATTGCGATCTTTTCATCATACTAACTCCAAAGGATTGATTCAACTGAATGTAGGAGATATCGTTCTTCTTTTTGATCAAGCAACTCCTCGCATACACTGGAAGATGGTCATCGTAATTAAAGTTTTCATTGGAAGAGATGGAAAAGTGCGTTCATGTGAAATTCGATGTCCAGATGGAAAAGTATTCAGAAGACCCGCCGGAGGATGTTGAAAATTAAGTCTCGTAAAACTGTTTCTCTTCTAACACTGTTTCTGTTTGTGTTTATATAATTTATGTTTATATGAAATTACATTTCGATGTATTTGTGTAAACGACTTTTCATTTCTTGTTTGCTTGCCCTTCTGACAGTTGCAGTTTCAAATTTTAAATGTTCAGACGTATTTAAGAACGTAATTTTAGAATAAAGAACAGTTTCGTTGTAAAAAGTCATTGCTTTTTTAATATCTACTTTATTTACACAAAACAAGCGACTGGACAACAAGAACAACAACTTAGAACGAGCAAGCATGTCTTATTTCCCATCTATAACAGACAGACTGAAACCAAAATTTTAAAAGAAAAACATTGAATGCGTCTTTTCGGGAATCTACGAAATAAAATGTGGAAATTGCGAAGCCAAATAGAAGAAGAGCATCGAAGTACGCTTTAAAGAACAATCTAGCCACATTAAATACAATCGACCCGACAAATCCTCCGTTGCCTCCCACGTACTTATCTACAAACATTTTATGTAAGAGCAGAAGAGATGACATTACTTAAACACTACAAATCCCAGACGACTTGATGCGTATGAAAGCCTATACAACAACTTTGATGAAAAACGATGACGGGAATATTATTCCACCGCTCTTCAATTTAATATAACTTTTTCTCTTGTCTCATTTTTCTTTAAATATAAATATAATGTTTTTCCGTTTTTCCTTATTTTTTCTTTCACTTAATTTTGCTACAATCTTCTTTGTTTACATTTTTATTTTCTATATTTGCTTTTGTATATTTTTATTTTCTATATTTCTATATTTTCTAGGAACAACGATGACGGGAATATTATTTCACCGCTCTTCAATTTAATATAACTTTCTCTCTTTCTCTTTTTTCTTTAAATATAAATATACCCTTTTCCCGTTGTTCCTTCTTTTTTCTTTCACTTAGTTTTGCTACAATCTCTTTGTTTAGATGAGTCACATCGGACTCGAAATGCATGCAATTTAAATAAAAAAAATTAAATTTAAAATAACAAACGTTTTGTTTTTATTTTTATTTTGTTGGTTTTTTTTTAATTTTTTTGTCAATTTGTGGTCAGTAAGGTGTCACCTTTTTCCGCTTTTATTTTAATAATTTAACGCGACCACAAGCAAAAAAAGTTCATTCTTTTTTCAGCTTTTTGTTCTTGAAAACAAGTCCATAGTGTAGCAAAAGTGTTGAAAAAACTTTAATTTTATAAGATACTAATAAAAATAATAATATATTACAATCTATTTTATTATTTCTATTGTCAAAGCCACCGAAAATAAGCTAAAATAGGTAGACAACTGCTTGTAACCAGTTGTTAGATTTCGATATTTAAGACAACTTAAATACAACTCAAGTCTCTTCCATAATACGAAGAGACAACTTAAAAGACGACAACGTAAACTTGTCAGCTGAATGACAACGGGTTGTCTTTTGGCATTTAACTAGCTGTGATCGATAATACCAAATATGAGAATAACAACTAAACCATAGTTGAGTTGTCTTCCATAATAGGGGCAGGGGCATATTTTATTTAACTCCAGTAAATATGCTTTTGAACATTAATCAATAAAGATTGTGACATTTTGGGCCCTACTAATAATCAAATTTAGTAACAGCTTAAATAAAAATCTCCACACATTACGAAAATTTGGGTGCAAATTTTGTCTAAAGCGTGAAGATTTTTTTTAAGCTGTTACTAAATTTGATTATTAGTAAGGCCCTCTGTCTTAAAATACCCAACTGTCGCCTACTCCTTTTTATTTGTAAGAACCATCCTGACAAATCTAAGAAATATTTTCATATGAAATATTTACTTGAAGATTTACAGTATTTAAGGGCAAATACGTAATCAGTCTTGCCTTTTTTTTTACATCTTTTATCCTAGGTTTTTAATAAATTGTTATGGCAGCAAAAATCCAGCAGCCTAAACATTTATTGTAGTTTTCTTGATTTGAGACTGGCACTTATGACTATTATGAGTAGCGAATCGGACGTTCGGCTCAAAGCGAACGTTTTTTAAATCACTTATTTTGCGCTTGGGTTTTTATTTTCACCTCAAAAGTGAAAAGTTTCGTGAAAGATGTTTCTCTTATCGAACGCGAGAGCTCTCTTTTCTTGTTATGACATCTTGGATTTCCCAATCGCTCTCTCTGAGTCGAACGGTCGACTAGCTATTCATAATGAATAGCAATTTGAATTGCATTATGACGCGTTTGCATCATAATGCAATTTTAATGTATAATTACTAATTAGGAAGTACAGAACTAAACTTCAACAATCTTCTATCAGATTAAAATAAAAATAAAACATGCATTCAAGTTTTGATCTCATGATTTTTAAAAGCAAAACAAAAACTGATTTAAGTACAATGAATCATCAGCAACAAGACCATAAGTGCATGCGAGTGGGTGAATTAGAGTTTTATTTGCAAAGCAGGGACAAGATGTACCTTGAATAGAATTGGAGTCTTCCCCAACACGAGCAAGCCAATGCTGACTAGACGTCATATTGGAACAGTCCATTGCTAATAGTTGTTTTTTTTTCACATGTAGGTAGTAGATGAAATAAGAAAATAACAAATGTAATACAAAGTAATATTCGTTTATCCCTAAGGAATCGCAGTATGTGAACACAGTGTAAGGCATTCAAAATGAAGAATGAAACATATATAATTTTCCATTTTCTCAAAAACCAGAAAACATAAAATCATTTTGTTTTCAGTTTATGATTTAAAATTAATATGAGCAACGAATTTTATAAAAAACAGTAGTATTTTATTTTACAGTTTTGAAAAATCACACTTCAAAGTTTTTTTTTACCTTTTTCTTTCGCAAGACTATGCATAGGTTTCACTTGATTTAAAAAACATCTAATAGAAAAAAGTATTGGCTTTAAAAAAAGTTGAAAGTATTACCGTTATTTTTTAACATTTGTTTTAAATTTTTAGCACTGTTTTTATAAAATTGCCCCTCCCGCCCAAACGGAGGGAGAAAGACCCCCCCCACCCATAGTAAAAAATGCTTTTATTGATCTGTTCTACAAAAAACAGTTATCAATTCTTGGCGCCAAAATTATCGTACTCGTGCCCCCCCCCCCCCCCCCCCCGCCTAGACGGTGGGAAATAGACCCCTCCCCCATATGATTTGTTTCTTGTCTCTATCCAACCTACTCGCTCCTTTTTTTTTGGCACACCTTATGTGAATCACCCTGTATAAAACCAAAAATTATTTACCTTTTCTTTCTAAACTTCCTTCTCGGCTTCTGTCATTTGGAGCTGGATCTGAAATGAAGCCAATAAACAAAGATTACTAATAAAAATAATTGTGTCTTATATGATTTTCTACAATAAAGGTTTTTTTGTAGAAATACAGATAAACTTGATCTAATCTAATCTAAACAAAAATCTTTACCGATTAAATTATTAAGACAAAAGTCTTGGACTTATGACGGAACACATTCAAGTAGCATAATGGAAGTACGTACTTACGAGAAACCAACATCGACATGGAACCAGAATCAGAACCAGAACCAACCAGACATGGAACACTAACCATTATCTGGTTGCTGAAAAACTGTTGGTACGAATATCCAATGCAGTTCCCAGAAGGACACAAACTATGTGGAAGAGATAAAAAAACGAAGAAAAAGAAAAAGTACGGACGGTACCAGGAGATGCAGAGATATTTCTGGTTTGTACTTCTATGAGAAATACCATTATCTTTACAAAATCATTGTCTTATCGTATATTTCGGATTCTCCTTTCAGTTTGATTTTCCATCATCGACTTATTTTCGACTCAAAAAAGTATATAAAAATCTTGTGCGAAAAATCGAAACATTAGAAACTATTTGGCGTCTCCAATAAACATATTTAATATAACTTAATATTGTTTTCAATTTTTCCGAAACTACTTAACCCTTAAATGTTATTTGAAGATTTATTTTATGTGCTTTCAAAAGGACCAAATATTTAATGATTCTTCTTTTATTTTAATTCACTCAAAAATGCATTTAATTCATTCAATTAAAGAATTACGGAAAATATAAACAAGAAATACGAATTAATCATATGAAGTCTTATTAGAATTGCAGACAATTTTGTTAGATAGCTAAATAAAAAGTCTAGGGAAAAACGAGGTGAACCGTTTATGTCGTATATACAAAATGTTTTGTTTCTATGCTGAATCCGAAAATCCCGGGTATACTTTTGACAACCTTGACTTATATCAAAAAAGGGATATAAGGTAAAATATGCAAATTGAGTCTTGAGTGTTTTAAGGCGTTTGCCAATTGCGTTAAAATTTGATCCAGTGGCTAAATTGTGACACTAGTGAGGTGAATATAAACTTCAAAGTTCAAGCCAGTGGCTAATTTGGTATGCTTATGAAGGGGTGAGAAAGAGTAATGTTTTTTTTTTATTGTTTTTAATGCATTGATATTTGATACATTTTCAGATTCGATTCAGATTTTCGGTAACAATTCTTTTGAACAATTGTGTCAAAAAAATACATCAAGCACGTTTAAAGTTTTGTAAATTATTTCTATTTCAATTATTAATTTCTTAAGCGACCCTTACATGGTCAGTCAGAGGACGTCAGTCATCTAAACATAAAATCAGTCATCAGACAAAATCAAAAAAATTTGATTTTTCGTCAAACAAATTGATGTCATATGACTGACCGTGTAAAGGTCGCTTTATGATTCTAGTTTTATATACCAAGATGATGATAGAAACAGATACCAGAGAATGATGATGATGAAGATAAAGTGATAGGAGCCATATCCAAGAAGATACTATCGACATCAACCTTTATTTTTGTCTCATCAGCCTTTATTCATTGATATAGAGCTTTTATCAATGAATGATTGAGCCCTGAAAAATATTGCCTTGGATTGTTTTGTTCATTTAAGATAAACTTCAGTTCTGGAGGTCAAAACTCGCGACGACGACGCACGTTCGTACCAAATTGATCAAAAGGGATCTCAATTTTCTTTGCTGAATCAGCATGTGAGTGAAATCATTTAGTTTATGAACTCAATGGTATTATACACAAAACTTCTAAGAAATTCAGAACAGCACATCTGAGGAGGATGTTTGTAATTTGCCGGAGAGCTAGCCACGTAAAATCCTTTGCATTTTGAGGATCAACGAAACCCGTCTTATTAGGTAGGCATACTATAACTATTAACTAATCCGTTCGCCTGGCAGCTGTAAAGCTCTGGCTGTGGGAGTGGGTGGCCAACAAAGGGGCTGTAAAATCAATGAAAATCATCTAATTTTAAGAGGTCTGAATTTAAAGCTAATTATGTATTTGATTCGAATATAACATTGCCAGGCGACGCACACTGGAGCAAAAACCCAAAAAGCTGGCAGACAATAAAATTATATAACTGAGTTTATTAAAGAATCCACAGATGTATCCCTAGTCGAAAAAAATAGGGTGGATACCCCAATCAAGGAGCTCGGGCCTAGTTTCGTTAATGTAGACACAAATAATTTGTCCTTTAATAACAAATTGATTTTCACCATGTCCGTGTTGCATGGATACATCCGTTTTTTTGAATGCCTTCTGCATCTTTCTTTTAAACTTGGAATAAAGCAGTGGCAAGCTAGAGGTGAGTTATCGTTTCGTCGTGTACAGTGCATACACAAAAATTTTAAATACATTTTGTTCTTATTTGTCGTGTTGGATTGTATAAAAAATTACGCAACTTATTCGCTAAAAAAACAATTCGTTATCATTTCGTCGTGTGTTACTCGTATGTGCAAACACAAATGTAAATATTTTTTGTTGGTCTTTGTCGGTTTTTGGTGGACTCAAAAAGTGCACAGAATCTTTCTCTCAATCGCAAATAATAGTTAGCATTGCTTCGTAGATTTGAAGTTTGTACCCACAATGCATAGGTAGAAGCAAAAACAGTTCAATCAATTTATAGTTAATTGGCTTGACAAACGGCTCGTATCGTCGTGTTCAATACAAATCGTTCGTTGGACATTCATTCAACATAATAGTTCACCGGTCATTTCAAATCGCATCAGCTCAATATTGCTGAAGTAATCAAAAAATTGAAGGCCCGTCGGGGTGTAACAAAAGGACAAATAACTCGAATGAAAACGCTTTTAACTGATAAAAAAATAAAAACCATGAATTGCTTCGAACTAGAAACAAAATTAGGTCTCTTAAAAAAATACTTCAATAACTTTAATGGAATTCAATCCCAACTTAAAGAGATCGATGCAAATGAATCGTCAGAACGCGATGAGTTTGAGGATTCGTACTCAGAACTCAAATCTAAAATTTTGTTAAATATAAATGGTAATGTTGATCGACAATCAGCTGGCAATGCAACTTTTTTTGGTGGGTCATCTAATACATATTCAGACCTTCCAAAACATAAATTAAAAGTTTTTTTCCGGAGAACCTGACAAGTGGTTAGACTGGTGGAGCATGTACTCAATCATGGTCGAAGAAAAAGTAAGTGACCCTCGTGACAAATTTCAACGACTTCGAAATTTACTTGAAGGAAATGCTTACGAATGCACAAGGTCATTGCAACCAACTGCAGAAAACTATCCAGAAGCAATACGTATACTGAAGAATCAGTATGACAAGAAAAGGTATCTGTATCGCATACATGTTGGTAATATAATTGATTTGAAAAATATTTCCTTTGCTTCAGTAGATCATTTAGTCTCCATTAACAACGCAATAAATGCTAACATGAGAGCTCTCTTATCTCTATCAACAATAGAGCAGGTTTGCTCTGGTTACAGCAAAATTGGATTCTTTCACTGCTGCCTTATGGGAGGAGCACGTAACAAAACTAAACGACTCAATAGTAAAAGACCAGACTGTTTCAGCTTCGAACAATAAATTGGCTAAAGGTAAAACATATCTTCCAACATGGGCAGATTTTTCAAATTTTGTACAAAAAAGATGTAGAACTTTAGAACTCATTGAATTCAATAAAAAGCAAAATTTCGTCATACAAACCACAGGATAAAACGCAAAAAACAGTTCGTTATCAGCAAAAGCCCCACTCGTTTCAAGTAACACAATCTACAAATTGTCCTTTTTGTACTCAAAACTGTCAAGATGCAAAAACATGTTCTTATTTCACGTCTAAATCCCAAAATGACCGTTACAATAGTTAAATCACTTAACTTGTGTATTAATTGTCGAAAATTGTCGATTGGCGAAAAAATTATTTGGAACACGCTGAACTTTTGGCCATATTAAATGACAGCGATTGGGATAAATTGTTTAAATTTGTTAAAGTAGCTCTAGCTTATAGAAACAAAATTATAAGAAAAGATTTAAAAAAAAAAAAAAAAGGTATAATATATGTAAATTTATTTAGATTTAGCAAAATATTACTAACAAAAAGCTATCATCTGGCTGACGGCCATTATGGTCATGCCGTAAGAGATTTAAGTTAATTATAAGCAAATTGTAAACTTTTCTCTGAAATTTAAATAAATCTAATCTAATCTAAGTAATTTTAACAAGACTCCTTCAAAAAAATGCCACTCTATTTAAGGAATGGAACCAGCTCGCAATTTCGTCTAGTTCCAGAAATATACACAAGAACTTATACCACCATCTGTTATCAAATGCCAACTATTTTAACAATGAGTTCTCATCTGAAATGATTGGTACAATTTTTCGAGCCAGAGTTGACATTTTGAACCTTAACTTCATGCCATATCGAAACGATCTCCCGCAGATTTGTGGTTTATGTAATCGAAGAGAACTTGAAGACATTTATCACTTCATTGCAATCTGTCCATTACTACAAGAAATCCGTCGATTGTATTTTCAAGAGAGTTTATTCTCTAGTCAACGACTTTACGAAATGTTAAATGGGTCTGAATTATGGTTTAGCCTTTATAAATACTGTCAACACGCTCTCTCTTACCGCAATAGCTTTATTTAACAATTTCACCCAGTTAATAAAGTTTTAAAGGGTATATTACACTATACATATCTATTATGTAAAACTAATATATCATTTTGTTTTTCATCTAAAAAATAACTGAAAATTGCTTTAATTTATTAATTATTTTTATGATTTTTGTCAATACTGTAAAACATTCATAATAAATTAAATTTTATTTTAATTATTTTATTCAGATTTTCTCTTATATTTATTATGTTAAATTCTCATTTGTTTTTCTTAAAAAAGAATTTATTTGCTGAAAATTGTTGTATTTTTTATATTATATTTGAGTTTACTTTCGATTCTGTAATAAATTTATTATAAATTAAGTTTATATTATTATATTCTTATCTATATATTAATACGTAAACACTTTTTATTGGCACCCTTTTTAACTACCTTAACGACAACATATTTTTATGATTTTTGGTTTGTTTGAACGGTATTAGCGTTTTTCAAACCGATGTAATATTTTTAACTCTATATGTTGTCGTTAAGTCAAGTTAAAATAGTTTAAAATTTTTAATTTTTTACTAAAATAAAAACAACACCGAGTGAAACGTCAAAACAAAAGACGCGATGGCAAGCTTTCAACGGACACAATGAATTCGTTGCGTTCCGTCGGTGTTCAGTGCCGCTTCCACAGTTTTGACAAAAAAATTATACTGTTTGGTAGTTTTTTGTTTATTTTTTTTTTTCGACCTATTTCTGTGAAATTGACGTTGTGAAAAATATATTAAAAATGTAGGTATTTATAATCAAATCTCGAAGGGTAGGTCATTAAGTTAAAAGTTCATTTGAGAGGTATTCACGATCTAAAAAGTGTGACATTTTGTAATGTAATATTCGAGTGGACGTTAGCCCTCGAACTTCCAAGTGAACAAATCTCCCTATTGCCCAATTGCACCAAAATTCACTTAAAAGCGTTTTAGTTAACGGGGTAATAAAATGTATTGGCATGTTAATTTAAAATGGGTTTCACCAACATTGGGAGGTGAATTTTTGAAAATGAGGAAACTTGGTGCCATCCCCGGATTTACGCCGTCGGAAACGAGCTGTCAAATTTTGTATGGGAAAGTTTTCCCTCGGAAGATATAAACTTTCATTACGAATTCGATGCCACTTTCCGCATGTAAAGATGAAAAGAAGTAAAGTATCCATTTTTGTTGACATTTCACGAAGGCGGAAAATTTAATTGCAAATTTTACCCTTTAAGAGCGTTTTGCAGTAGGAAATAGTTTTACAAATGCTCCAAACATTAAGAAAGTGAGAATGAAAAAAAAAATTATATAAAAACAAATGATAAACAAAAATTCAAAGTAGCTCATTCATCACGAATTCGATGCGGAAAGTGACGATGTAAAGAAGTAAAGTCGCCACTTTTGTTGACATTTCATGAAGGCGGGAAAATTAAATTATAAAAACAAACTATAAACCAAAATTCAAAGTAGCTCACTACGATTTATGCCAATTTACGTCAACATTTTTCATGGGGCTTTTATGAAAACGGATGAGGGAAAGATACTTTTTTACATCAAATGTGAATTAACGTCGTTAGATGAATACCTTTATTATGAATTTTTTGTCAAAACTGTGGAAGCGGCACTGAACACCGACGGAACACAACGGATTCATTGAGTCCGTTGAACGCTTGACATCGGTTTTTTGTTTTGACGTTTCGCGTTGTTTTTATTAATTTAGTGTTTTGTTTTCTGTTGTAAAAAATTAAAATTTAATTTACCTGACTTAACAGCAACATATTAATATAAACATTTGATATCGGTTTCGGGAACGTAAATACTTTTCGAAAAACCAAAAATGATATAAAAATGTTGCCGTTAAGTTAGTGAAAAAGGGTGACTAAAAATAGCGTTTATTAATATCCTATGTATTTATGTTTAATAACATAAAATAACGTATTAATGTTTAATAACAAATAAATTGTAACAAAAATATTTATTAGTAAAAAAAGGTCGAAGGTCGAATTTCGACCACTGTCCGGTTCTAGTTAATTTTAATCATTTTTGAAATGTTAGATCAGGCAGACGTATTGTAGTGTAAAAAAAAAAAAAGATTCTCATAATCAGTTGTGTTCGCTGATGACGATAGGCAAGTTCTATCGAAACGCTTAGGTAAATTAATGTTAATTAATACCTATATTAATTCGTTCTCGTTTTATATAGTTTTATTTATTTAACATTAAAAAAGTAGTGCGATCAGTAAGGATCAGTTATTATTACATAATAATTAAGATTGCACATATTTACATAATTAATAATATTCTTGGAGTGAAGGCCACAAAACCTTTAAAATCGAATTTCATTCATAAATACTCCACTAAATAAAATTTTATTTGGCTATTTTTAATCTTTTTATTGTTTTTATTTTTCAATCATATTGTCTAACCTATATATTAATACACAAACACTTTTTATTGGTACCCTTTTTAACTACCTTAACGGCAACATATTTTTATGATTTTTGTTTTTTTTTTAACGGTATTAACGTTCTTCAAACCGATGTAATATTTTTAAAGTTAAAATAGTTTAAAATTTTGATTTTTTTACAATAATAAAAACAACACCGAGTGAACGGACACAATAAATCCGTTGCGTTCCGTCGGTGTTCAGTGCCGCTTCCACAGTTGTAATCAAAAAATCATACTATTTGGTAGTTATTTGTTGGTTAATTTTTTTTCGACTAATTTCTGTGAAATTGACGTTGTGAAAAATATATTAATTAGTATAATATAGTATTTATAATCAAATCTCGTAGGGTAATTAAGTTAAAAGTTTATTTGAGAAGAATAGAGGTATTCACGATATAAAAAGGGTGACATTTTGTAATGTAATATTCAAGTGGACGTTCGGAGAGCCCTCGAACTTCCAAGAGAACAAATCTCTCTAAATTTCTTCCGGAATTGAATTGGGCGTGTTTGGCGTATTGGGAGTGCTGTCGCAATTTACTACCTCATTATGTATATAATTTATACATAGGTCAAAATGGTCCAAGCCGTATCGGCTATGGCGCAGTGTATCTTTATTTCTTTTTTACTATTAACGAAATAAAAATAAAAAATAAAAATAAAAAAAATATATATAAAATGCCCATTGCACCAAAATACACTTAAAGCATTTTAGTTAACGGATTAATAAAATTTATGGACATTTAAACTTAAAATCGGTTGCACCAACATTGGGAGGTGAATTTTTTTAAAATGAGGAAACTTGGTGCCATCCCCGGAATTGTATTCACCACTCTTCACTTTTTCCCTAAATATCTCTAAATGTCTTCCAAAACTGAATTGGGCGTGTTGAGCGTATTGGGAGTGCTTTTTAATAGTAAAAAAGAAATAAAATGGTCTGCACCAACATTAGGAGGTGAATTTTAAAAAATGAAGAATCTTGATGCAAACCCCGGATTTTTATTCACCACACATGTTTCTCTTTCTTTAGAGCAAGCGAGAGGAGAGCATATCAATCGAAAAATTTCAACGTTTTCTTTGTCTTGCATTTTTAAGACGCCTTTAAAATTTATTTGGAACAAAATGGGACTTTAGTTTATTGGTCTTTTTAAAACTGAAAGTGGTTGGTGAATTGAAAAATTCCATTTTAAGATTTAACAATACAATAAATATTTAAAAGTGTATGAGTTCTTAAAATTTTTGAGCCCGGCGGCCAATCACGCGGGATGCAAACCTCAAACTGGCATTTGTCGAATCTGTTTGAATGTGTGCCATGTGTGAAATGGCCATAGAATACTAAATAAATAAAACATCATCTCAGGAGGCTCCAACCACTTTTACCTATAAACTTTTAAAACTTCAAAAACGTTACTATGTATGCGTGCCCGTGCAGTTCAAATGGGACTGTCAAACTTGGCTTAAGAATGCATTCTTACAATTTTGCATATACATAGCTGTTCACACGTATCCACGTATAGAAAAGCGTGGATACTCCTCTACGAGGAGTACAAGATGATGACCTGTGGTAATGGCTCGCATTTTGCACTGGCAAAATATCTAGATTTCTAAAAATTGCTCGAAACTAGAAAAAAGTGCTTTTTTTAGCGTCATAGAAATTGAAACTTGCTTAAAAATGAAAAAAAAGTGCTTTTTTTGTCACCATGGAAATCCACATAAGACACACAATAGTATTGCTTTCAGTGAATACGTGTGAATTGTTCGCGAGGGGCGAAGGATTGAAAACTGTAATTATGCAGTCAACGTCAGTTTCACAAAAATCGGCTGAAAAATAATAAACAAACAAAACTACGAAATATTATGCATTTTTCGTCGAAACTGTGTAAGCGGCACTGAACACCGACGGAACACAACGGATTTATTGTGTCCGTTTTACGCTTGCCATAGCGTTTTTTTTTTTACGTTTCGCTGTGTTTTTATTCGTTTTGTGACTGTTTTGTTTTTATTGTTGTAAAAAATTTAAAATTTAATTTACCTGACTTAACGGCAACATATTAATGTAAACATTTGATATGGGTTTCGGGAAAGTAAATACCTTTAAATACCGAAAAAAACAAAAATGATATAAAAATGTTGCCGTTAAGTTAGTTAAAAAAGGGGACTAAAAATAGCGTTTGCATAATAATCCTGTGTATTTAATATGTTTAATAAAATAAAATAACGTAGGTATACATATGTTTAGTAACAGTATTTATTAGTAAAAAAGGTGGAATTTCGACCATGGCCAGTGGTACTAGTAGACCGGTTATTATGTAACTTCTGTGTATCACATTTATTATGTGAGCAATTAGAGCCTATTTTCCATAACTATATATGCATTTTAATGTTCACTGTAATCTGAAGTTTAGATAAATCGACATAACGCACAAACAAGTTACACAAAAATCAGCAATTTTTTATTTTTAGTCAACCTTCAAACGGCTCTATCTCTATCATTGTAATGTCATGTTTGATTTTTATCTCAAAACCTTTTTTTTTTTTTTTAAATGCAATTATATACTGAATTTAGGTCTGTCTATATTTGACCACAAATTATATTTTTTTAATTTATATATTTGTATGCATCTCATATATAATACTAAACTTATTAAAATTGTTTAATAATAAACTATGTCAATAAGTCAACAAAAGGGTTGTAGACTGCGTGAGCAGGGATCTAAGTCATTTATTCGATATATTAATTAGGCTTCTTAAGGAGATGACATACTAAAAGTTCTTACGCCTAGGAGATGAGGCCAGTGGGAACTTTTTACGTTTATACATGGTGCTTATAAATGGAACGTTGTAGGTAAAAGTTTTTCGAGACTCATACAATTTTTCTACAACTTTTGTTATGTAAACATTTTCCCAATTCTCAAGCGTTTCCTTGCTACACACCGCATACAATATTTTGTTTATCAAAACTTCCGTCATATCGTCTAAACTGCTAATCTTCAGCTTTATTCTCACGATATTATGTTCTCGAACAGAACAAAAACTCTTTCACAGTTTCACTACACCGCTTCACTTTAACGGTCTCTTTGATTGGTAATCCCGAATCGTAGAGCACGCCTACAGTTTATTGATATCAATGTATGTACGGAACGCGAATTAAAAACAAGTTTAATTTTTTTTTTAAATACAATTTCAATCTAATGCTTATTTTTTCGTTTGTTTTTGTTTTGGGTTATGGCAGAAACCGATAAATTTATATCGGATTTCATTTTGTAGTAATGATTTTGCTAAACACAAGACAAGTCTTTTGACAGCCCCACACTATCATAATTGGTGTGTGGTAAATGCTGATACAGTATCGGATTGCTTTATCGGTAAGGTGCTTCGATGCTGGCGTGTAGTAAAGACAGTAAGGGTTATTGTCGGGAAGAAATGTCAGGGCATTAAATTACATCGTAGAAAATTAAGAACGTCCTTATCATAGAGATTTGTCTGTTAAAAAATTGGTTACGACTTTCAGGTCTCCATTGTCGGAATCAACTTATTAAGATCCGGAAGAGTTTCAAATTTATGATAATAGTGACTCCCCCAATCCAAATTTTTGAGACAATCCTTACACGGTGTCTCCACGATCTAGATTTCATAAAATGCAAGATAGTACATATTCTATTAAAATTGCATATAGAGACCGCAAATAGTATTCCATGAAAAATTTCTTGCAATTAGGTCATTTTAGGGTTTAACCTAGAAATTTGAGATAATAAGCTAGAAACTCGTATACACCTTCATATTGGTGTTTTAAAATTTTTCTAGAAAGTCAACAAAATTCTCGTGCATGCAACATAAGTTATTCAAGGTCAAAGGTCACGAAAATCAGTTTTTCAGAAATATCTCGGTTCCCATGGCTCCAATGATGTTAGCATACATTTTTTCGTACGATAAAACGTTTTTGAGCTAGAGGGCGTAGAGTTCTGCACGTTCAGCAATACATAGTATTCTACGCGCTGGCCCATGTTCCCCTCAGTGGTCCGATTTTCAATTTTGTACTCATTTTATTAACGTTTTAAAGCCAAACAAATTTTATCGGACAAATTTTTTGCTTAATCAAGACTTCCTGAGATATTTAAGATTTTTGTTGAATTTCTAGACAACTTTAAGAACGCTAATATGAAGGTGTATGTATACGAGTTTCCAGCTTATTGTCTCTCATTTCTAAATTGACCCTTATTTTGCCTAAAATCACTGTACCATTGACGTATTAGGTATGGACCGCCAGTAGCCAACTTCACGCGTGTTCCAACATAACTAGGGGCGCCATCAACTACTAGCAGGGAATCTGCATAGCAGTGATATGATTTTTTTAATTAATTAATTACTATTGAAATATTTTGGTGGAAATTATTATCAAACTACTTTTATTTTACAAAACACATCCACTCCTTATGCCATGAGTTACTTACAGATGAATATATTATCGTTTTCATTTAAATTCTAATGGCGAAATTAGAACACGTATTTAACACTAAAAGATGATGGCGTTTTTAGGCTGTTTTAAGATGGAACAACTTTTCTTGGCTATTTGTATGAAAATTTCAACCGACTGGCGGTCCATATCTAGTACGTCAATGCACTGAAGAAGCATCCGAATACGTCAGAGTCAAATATCAAATCAAGAAAAAAATTGACAACTAAGAAATTTTAGTCCAAGATAATTTTATTTTATATTTAATGGAAGACGTATCTCTTTTCCTTGCAAAAATCACAACTTTTGGTTTGTTTTTCAACAGGATTTCGTTTGACGTTTTTTAATGCCTTGGAGTGAGAGGGAAAATAAATATATATATTTCTATATAGCCGATTCTTTAAGGACTCTATTGGTGTGTAATGGGACTGTAATAGTATGAAGTACCTAGTAAGCTATCAAATGCCCACAATACATTTTATAGCATTCTAGCAATCTTTCTTTCTATGGAAAGTGATAGATGGTAATCTATGAAATATTGCTCGTGGAGACACCGTGTTACGAAAAAAACATTAATTCTCCGACTAAATCGAAAATGAATGTAGATATATATGTATGTAATAGGAAGTAAATTATTTTATATGATGAATGTTTCATTTGTTCTAAAAAAATTACAAAGAAATATAAGTAGAACAACACCTTGGATCGAAAAGAAACGGAGCCATCGCCATCACATCACCATTGCTCATGAAACAAATTTTATGGACATTTTTGTATTGACTTTGGTGCATTGGTCATTTAAAATATGCAAAAAAAATGTTGTATGTCTCTGCTTATGTGAGCCACTAGGTCCTTTTTCGATTTGAATTTACTTTTTATTTTGTATACAAGTGCGAGTTTGAACAACTTGTAATTGTCGAAAAACACAGACAAATGCCATCAATATCGAATTATTTTTTTGCAAAGCCAAATACAAGTAGTTGTTTCTTTAATAAAATTAAATAAAACTCATTGATTAAAATTAATAATAGCATCGAAATGCTAATACACTCTTTTTATAATTGGGAATTATTCTAGTACACCAAATATGTGAAATTAGAAAAAAGTAAGCATTACACCAATGGGAAATAAATTTTCTTTTTTAGAAATCCGTCAAGGCTGTTTTTCGATCGATTGTTTTTGGACGGTTTAAGTTAGATACGCCATGCATTTCTTAACAATTACATTAACGAGTAATTGAATAATTATAAATTAATAGTTTTTTCTTGTATTTGCGTACCTGATTGACTATTTGAAGAAATTAATTGTTCGCCCCCAAGACTCGCCATATTTTCTCACTTTACATCAGTCACTTGGAATTTTTTTTAGAACAATATGACGGAGACAGGCAGAAAAAAATCAGCAGTGCAACACCCAAGTGCTAAAGACGGATAGATTTTACACTGACATCTGTTGGCAGCAAAAATAATTAACTCGTTTAGACCAGTCATAGCCCTTTACAGTAGAGGCCTCAAAACCATAGGTAAAATCAGACAGAACTATTATTATGAACGAAAATTATTTATAGACTGTGTTTAGACTTGGAAATTTGAGAACGGACTGACGAGAATTCGTAGGCGAGAGGGATGAGGGGTGAGTACTCTCGTGAGGCAGCTTCAAACTATAAACATCGGAAGCGTGAGTACTGTTTCAATTCCAAATTCAAGTTTTTTCCCATTTTGTTCATTATCTGCTTGACTGCCGATGTGTTAACATCGCAGTATTTTCATAAATAAGCTAAATGCAGAGTGATAGAAAATTAATTCTTGGAAAAGAAAACAAATAGAAGCATTAATAATAATTTATGGATGTTATCTTCTTTTAAAAATGCAAAAAATACGCGTCGTACAAATGTCTCACTTAACAAAAATTCTCACCGCTTTAAGTGAGGCGTCCTCAATTGAGGACCTGTGTAATCACGAAAGTACTCACCACGCCAGACTCAAATTTCAACGTCTAAACACGGACTAATCGTGTTGCACACTCGGTCTGTACAATTTCTATTTTTCTTTATGTTGCGTATTTATTTTATTCGATCTTCGTCTTTGTACACGGATGGTTGATTTTTGTATGGGATTCGTTTGTGAAAAAAATCTAATTTCAACAATTTTAAATATTGGTTTGATGCGTAGGTATAGGTATATGTGTAAGGATGTGTGTACAATGTACATATTGTTCACAGTTCTGCAAAATGCCATTTAATAAGCAAACATTTTTGTTCTTATGTATATAACAAACAAAGTTTTGTAAGTAGGTACATTATACTAAGTACCTACCTAAACTGACGATGGTTATAGCGATCAGGAAAAAAATTTTAGATACACTCACCGGCACGAAAACTTGGCCACTCGTGATTTTTCCTATTCAAGTGTGTTATCTTGCATTAACAGTAACTGATCGTGTCCTATTAATCCAATTCATGGTAATATGGATTCCTGAAGGATTTCTTTTAGGTATCGCGTTAACGTTTATGAATTGTCAACTATGGCAAACTCCATAATACCTTTAAAAAGCCTCCATGAAAGCCACAGTATCTGTGGTACGGATGAATAGAAACCGATTTCCTCGTTACGTAATGAATAACGAAAATGTAAAGAAGGGATAAATACTTTCCTGGACTACCTTCATATACAAAATGTGGTATAAAAACTCAAACGAAAAATAACAGCTTGGCCAAGTTTTGGTCCAAGTGAGTTTAGATAATTTATTATGTGTTCATTCGATTTGAAACAAAAATGCTACCTTTTACTTTAAACTCAAAGAATTTTTTGTGATAGTAAAATTTTGAGTGGAACAAACAGGTACCTACTATGCAAGAAATGCATTTATTTATTTTTTTCATGAAATTTAATTTTTCGTAGGGGTCTACCTACGGAAATTCCATCAGCAAAATAATTAAATGCAGTTTTAACATTTTTAGTTTGTCGTCGCTGTAATATAAAGTAAAGTATTTATTTTCTATAAATTAAACGTTTTAAATAAAATGAATTCCTTGTCTTTTTGTTACCATGGCGATGACACTTACATTAAGTGGGAGAACCTCTCATCTTACAACTGAATATTTTCCACCTCTGAACTTAGATCAGGACTACGTTTGTGGCTTGATTGATTTTCAAACATACGATTCTATACCTAATGTTGATGAGCGAAACAATACCAACAGGGGCGTACAAAATCGATGATATTGCTGCATATATTTCTAACGACTTATTAATATCAAAAAATTCTACTACAACCGTTAAAATACAAGCAAATAACAATACATTAGTAACTGAGATCGAAAGTAATGAAAAAATATATTTCGATAGGAAAAGAAGTATTGGAAAATTACTGGGTTTCAGTAAACGTGTGTCCTTGGGGCCGATGAATCACACTTATCAGATTTACCTGTTGATGTAAACAAGGTAAATGTAGACGTATTGAGTGTAATATAATTACTGGCTCTTATCTAAACAATACTCCTGTGCATACAATACATGATTTTTTACCAGAAGCAGGAGTTGGGTATAAAATAATAGAAGTTCCAAAAAATGATGTCATCTATTTACGAGTGAATGTCAAGCACATAAGTACTCTAACTTTGAAACTCGTAGATCAAGACGGAGACTTGATTAATATTAGAGGAGAAAGAATAACTGTTCGATTGCATTTAACCCCTAAATCCACACACAATGCTGATCTATTATAATACATATATCTGGCCACAAAATTGACCGTGCAATTAGTCACACTACAACAGCAAAACTGATAAGACCAAACCTCTCCCCTGGAAACAAATCTTATCTCAAAGCATTAGGATTTAAATTAAAATAAACAATATGAAAGATATATTAAATATATCTCATGGACCTAGCTACGGCAATAGCATATCTAAGTTTGAGTACCACAGTTATTCACCATTTGTTCAGTCCTGCAATCCAAGTGATGAAATTCGTATTCTCATACAACAACAATACTTGAGCATTTTACCCAGTGATAGTGATATTTACATACAAGGCGAGGTAAAAAATTAGATGGAACAGTTTCGTCAACAGTAGAATTATCTAATAATGCCATGGCTAGCCTTTTTGAGGCAATACATTATGAAATTAATGGTGTGGAAATCGATAGCAATAAAACCCACGGCATTACGACATCATTCAAAAACTATATATCTTTGAACGCTAATGAAAGTAAAAGTTTAGGAAATGCGGCATGGACTGGAAACAATAGTATATCACCTGTAAAGGGTACTTTTAACTTTTGTATTCCGTTAAAGAATTTATTGGGATTTGCTGAAGACTACAAAAAGATTATAACAAATGCAAGACATGAATTAATTCTGATTCGAACTCGAAGTAACGAGAACGCTTATATTTCGAATGATGCAGATTAACTAAAACTTACAATTTCGAAACTGCAATGGAGGGTTCCACATATTACTTTATCCGATTCAAATAAGCTTACGTTATTCAAACAAATACAATCAAAACCAATTCAAATTAATTTCCGAAGTTGGGAAATGTATGAATATCCAACACTTTCACCCACCACTGATTATTTATGGAATGTTAAAACTTCAAACCATCTTGAAAACCCAGATATGTTATTATTGCCTTACAAACCAACGCGATAAAGATTCAAGCAAATTTGATCATTGTGAAGTGACTAATGTAAAAGTGCATTTAAACTCAGAGTCTTACCCTCGAGAAGATTTGAATCTTAAATTTGAGCTTGACCGTTATGCCATCCTCTATGATATGTACGCAGTAAATTTCAACAATCATACTATCAAAAACAATCAGAACCACTTTTGTCTCGACAAGAATTTAAAGATATCGCTCCAATTATGGTAATTGATTGTTCTCGGCAAAATGAGACTATAAAATCCGGACCTGTCGATGTTCTTCATGATCGTATAATTGAACGCAACCCCTTAACTGGAGAAGTTCACAAATTTACATAAATTGAGTTGCATGATAGATTAACCTCATAGTAGAAAGTGAATTTGTCGAGAACACATCGTAAATATGAACACGTATACTGTCGACTTTCAGGGATTCCGAAGTTTCAACAAAGAGTTCATTATGAAGGAAGTAACAGTATTTCAGGCGGTCAGCCATCAGACGAATAGGGGGAATAACATGTAGCATATGAAAACATGCACGTGCCGTAACTATTCGGGACTGGTGGAAGTGTGATCATAGCCTCTTTGCGGCGGCCGCTAGTAACAAGCCTTTTAAAAAAGGTTTGGCTAATATGATCAGGCTAGTTCCTCAGGTTGGCAACAGGTTAATTCCCTGTTCCGTAAAATTTTAGAATTACGAACCCGACAACAAGCCTCGGAAACGGACTGATCTCACGACGACAACCAACGCAACGAAAACGGCAAAACGATTTACGAATTTTCTTATGGAACGTACGATCGCTCTATAGAGCTCGAGCTGCTCAGCAGCTAGCCGATGCCCTGTCAAAATATAGAGCTGACATAACAGCACTACAAGAAATCAGATGGACAGGGAATGGTGTTTTACAGAAGAAAGAATATGACGTATACTACAGCTGTCATACAAAACACCATGTGCTCGGGGTAGGCTTCCTAGTCAGCGAAAAAATGAAGTCTACCATCATCGGCTTTAACGCTATAAGCGAAAGGCTATGCACCCTTCGCGTGCGAGGCAAATTTACGAACATTAGCCTCATTAACGTTCACGGACCTACGGAGGAGTCCTCAGACGAAGAAAAAGAGACTTACTACGAACAAGTCGAGAGGACCCTCAATGCCTGTCCAAGGTATGACGTAAAAATCATCCTTGGGGATTTGAACGCAAAAATAGGTCGGGAGCCGGTATTCAGGCATTACGCAGGCACCCATAGTTTGCATGAGAACACTAATGACAATGGACTTCGAGTCTTAGAATTGGCAGCATCAAAAAACATGGTCGTTGCGAGTACCAGGTTCCCGCGAAAAGATATCTACAAAGCCACCTGGGTATCACCTGATGGAGTCACTCGTAACCAAATAGACCACGTGTTGATAGACCGTCGCCACTACTCGAACTTGATGACGGTACGAACGTACCGAGGCGCCAATATCGACTCGGATCACTATCTTGTTGGTATGGTCTTCCGAGGGCGGATTGCCTTGCGAAGACGTATTGCATCCGCCGATCAAGTTCGAATCAACACGGCTGCCCTGCGCAATGAAAATGCCAGTAATGCGTTAGGACTCGCCCTAGAATCGCTTGATTTAGGGAGAGTAAGTCCTGGGGCCAGTATGCTGGGCGTAGATGAGAAGTGGACACGCCTTAAGAATACTGTCATTAGTACTGCCAACTCCATCTTAGGCAGCAGTCGTAGAAATCGGAACGACTGGTTTGATGATGAATGCAAGCTAGCGACTGAACGTAAGAATGTTGCGTACCGAGCAATGCAGCAATCTCATAGAACGCGGGCACGCGAAGAAGAATATAAAGAGCTCAGAAGAATAGAAAAACGGCTTCACAGACAGAAAAAATCAGCCTGGGAGAAGAACTTAATCTGTGAAATAGAAAAAAGCCGAGAGCGAGGTCAGCACCAGGCGCGGAAGTTCTACCAATCCATCCGAAACATGACGCAGTACACACCACGCTGCACATACTGCAAGGACGGAGAGGGAAATCTGATCACCGATCCACAAAGCATACTGGAGCGATGGGAAGTGTACTTTAATGAATTGCTAAATGGTCAACTCACTGCAGAAGTGGAGGCTCCACTGCTTCAAGACGAATACCCTATGTTGCCGTCACCAAGCATAGAAGAGGTTGAGAAGGCTATAGACCGGCTAAAGAAAAACAAAGCCCCGGGAGCTGATGGTATACCAGCCGAATTATTTCAACACGGTGGGCCAGCTCTACGTCAGGCAATTCATGATATTATAGTGCACGTGTGGGAGCGTGAAGAAATGCCAGAAGACTGGCGAAAAGGTATAATATGCCCCATACATAAGAAAGGAGATGTCACAACGTGCAGCAACTATAGAGGTATCACGTTGTTGAGTACCGCCTATAAGATACTCTCCTCTATCCTACAAGACCGGATAACCCCATACGCTAAAACCATCATCGGACAATATCAGTGTGGTTTCATTCCAGGCAAATCAACAACTGATCAGATCTTTACCCTTAGGCAGGCGATGGAAAAATGTCTAGAATTTAACATCCCAACATACCACCTGTTTATAGACTTTAAGGCCGCCTATGATAGCATAGCCAGGGTAGAACTTTACAAAGCCATGAGAGAATTCGGCATCCCAAATAAATTGACACGACTATGTAGGTTGACCATGACCAACGTAACAAGCCAAGTAAAAATAGCCGGATTGCTATCCAGACCAATCAACATCTTTAATGGACTCCGACAAGGGGATGGTTTGGCCTGCCTCCTCTTCAACCTGGCGTTGGAGAAAGCAATCCGTGACTCTGGCACGGCAACAAGAGGGACCATCGTCAACAGGTCCAGCCAGATACTGGCTTACGCAGACGACATCGACATCATCGGAAGAACCGAGCAAGCTGTACACGATTCCTTCATCCAGATCGAGCAGGCGGCACAAAATCTGGGGCTGCACATTAGTGAAGGTAAAACAAAGTACATGGTGGCGTCGAATGCGAGAGGAACAGTTGGTCAAACAATCAAGGTAGCGGAGCACGAATTTGAAGTGGTGCAATCCTTTAAATACCTTGGGTCAATAGTAGCAGCCGATAACAATATAGAAGAAGAAATACGCGGGCGGCTTCTCAAATCCAACAGAGCCTACTACAGTCTGTCAAAGCTCTTCAAATCCAGAAATCTCACCATAACTTCAAAACTACTGCTGTACAGGACCATGGTTCTGCCAGTACTCACATATGGATCCGAGACTTGGGTGCTTAGCAAAAGGCACTCTGACCTCTTAGCCGCGTTCGAGAGAAAAGTCTTAAGGAGAATTGTTGGCCCCATATGTGAGGAAGGACGATTCCGGAGACGGTACAATCATGAATTGTACGCAATCTACCTTGAAGCAGATATAGTGACAAAAATTAGGCTCGGTAGACTTCGGTGGGCAGGGCACCTAGCTCGCATGAGCGAAGAGGAACCTGCTCGGAAAGTTCTTTGTGGTACATTCTATGGCAGACGACAGCGTGGTAGACCATGCTTGCGCTGGAGAGATGGCGTAGACCAGGACGCCCGGAGCCTTGGGGTGCGCAACTGGATGGCGTCGGCTCGAGACCGGGATAGGTGGAGAGACTTGTTGAAGGAGGCCAGGACCGGACCCCGGTTGTCGAGCCGATGATGATGATGATGAACAGTATTTCATGATGGACATTATCACCTTTTCATTGGTACTCCTCCTCCTCCTGATTTTAGTCGGCTACCCACATCACTTAAAAAACAAACTCACTGGATATACCACAACTGCTATGGGTTAACCTGGAACAGTGGATACACACAGAGTTTCACCAAGTCAAGTTATTTATTCAAAGACACTTTAAGGAATTAAAACGAATTTATCCTGATCCACTAAAATGTCCGAATCAAGGAAAATTTCGTTCTCTTGAAAATCTTAATATTTTAAGTAAATTCATAAGTGAAGCAAACAACAATTAGCATACCTATACAAATTTCACTATATTAAATAAAACAAAATATATATTTTATGTTTAAATTTTTTTTTTATTTGTTCTTATTTGTCATTTTATATAGAAGAAGAAGAATTGGTGGCCCGAAAATGTTTTCTCTGATATCCATAAGGTATGGAACTATGGTCTTTGATAAAACGGAGTTTTTCTGCTCTTGGTTTGTAGGTCTTAACTTATTCTGGCATAGTTACTATTTGATGATCATGTGTTCGTCGAATATTGTTTGTTTTTATGACGTATACCTTCGCTTGTAAAATTATTTAATACTGCTTCCTTAATTGAACTAAAATTTATTTTTTGTGATGACTCATAGTTAAGAAAGATACCCTTAACTTTGCAGACTATGTTTTCATTATTATTATCCCTAGTGCTAAAGACCTTATACACGTAATTTTTAGGGCATGCGCTTACAAATTCAGTTATATAACTTCCATTTTGCCATAGATTTCTAGTTCAACAGCCATGTCACCGATAAATTCTCCTGTAGAAGGTTCAAATTCTCCATCACGGCTCACGTAGACAACGAAATCGGTATCATAATAAAGAACTCTCTCACCCAATTTTTCCAGGTAGTTGTATAATTTTAGGCGAGCTAGAGGCGGCAACAGAAACATTAACTGTAGACAGAGAGTTAGCTGCTTCTTCTTTCATTTCAAAACTAACGACGATGTTTTCTTCATTAACTGGTAGAATATGCAAGACTTCTATAGAAGGATGTGTTAGCAGTTTAATCAAATCTGATGGGTTGTTTAAAATACAAGTTTGTTCTTGATTTTCACGCTGTCCAAATTTTCCCCAAAACGAATTCAAAATTAGCTTTGCTAACGATCTTTTACCAGGATTGTTACAAATTTCTGATACTTCCAGTTTGATGTTCTCTTTATTAAGAAAATCAGCAATATATTTTTCTTTTTCTTGGTTCGATGTACATTTACTTGGCCAACCTGACGATTCTTGTTTTATTTTTAGAAATGTATTCATCATTGAGGTGAAAAGACCTTCAGTATTTGTACTTGGATCGTACTGGATCACGTCATATTCCCATATTTCAGTAATTGAAAGTAACTTTTAGCCTTTTTCAAAATTGCTTTAACAACTTCATCAATTACCCAGGTTCCAAGTAATGATCTCTCCTAATCAGAATGTGTGCACATTTGTTGTTGTTTTTTTTCATAGCTGCAACTTTTGCCCAACGAAAACATAAGCTTATTGTTTTGCTTTAATTGGTAGGACGGGGTGAAGTAGATGCTCAGGTGGAAGAATTTTACACTTGACAAGTCCATTTAGGCCCTCGAATTTTATATCAGTGCAGGTGATATTGACTTGAACTTTTGGATGCCCTATGGGGAATTTTCCATTTTACAAACCCATGGGTAAAGAGACACCTTTTACATCTAGCAGGTGAGTTAGTATCTGATATTTATATTTCCCTTCCTGAATGCCTATACCCCACTGCAACTGCAACTGCAACTAACACGGAAAATGGCGGATCACAAACACCGAAAGACGAATACCGAGTGGCAAAGGAAAAATTGTCTGATTACTTTGTACCACTCAGCAACACGGAGAACGAAAATGAAATCAAAAGGCAAATCCTTTATGGAACAGCATCAACATTGATGGGAAGATATGGCATCAGAGAAAGGCCAATTTTAGACCAGCTGCTAACATATGCCAAGTCATTGTAAACCACAGACTTTCAAGTAGAAGGAAACAATGAGGATCAAAGTGAACGCACCTACGCAATCAACATAAAGAGAAAGTTTTCGCACAACAAAACTAATCGAAATCCTAGTGCACATTTTAGTGGCAGTACAAATAATTGCAGCACAAACAGACGCATGTGTTCCTTTTGTGGTAGTGCATGGCATGAAGACGGACTTTCTAGCTGTCCAGGTAGAAAATCAAAATGCAATTTGTGCAACAAAAAGGGGCATTGGGCAAAGGTGTGTCTTTCAAAAAATCCCAAATTAGCGCAAAAACAAACACAAAGATAGTTCCAGCAACAAATCTACATTTAGGCAACGGAAGTGACAAAAACACCAAAGGTCAAGTTGTCTCTAAATGACATGATGGTTGAATTTACTATCGACACAAGATCATCTGTAAACATAATCAGTCGTGAAACACTTCGTAAAACTGGAATGAACCTTGCGAATTTAACACCAACAAAAGAAAAAGTGTTTTTATACAACTCAAGAACACAGTTACCTATATTAGGTAGTTTAAGAACAAAACTAAACCACAAAGGTTCTGAAGTAGTTTCAGATATTCTGGTAATAGACACGGAAGCTGAATCGATCCTAGGATACAAAACATGCCAAGAGCTACAAGTTGTGAAAGTGACATACAAAATCAAAAACAATGAAAGTACCATCGACATGGAATACATTGAGAAAAAATTTTCCAAGTGTTACGCGAGGAGTTAGCAGACTAAAACAAATGCAAGTTCATCTCAAACGAGTCGCTATCTAAAATATCCATAGACATGATGACATTCATGTCTATGGAAAATCAAAAGCAGACCACGACAAATCCCTACGAATGGTGCTTGAACGCCTTAGTACGAATGAACTGACCATAAATATAGAAAAAAGTGTTTTCAACAAACCAAGAATTCAGTTCTTTGGATATATTTTTTCGGAAAAGGGAGTGGAACCAGATCCCCAAAAGGTGGAATCAATCAAGGACCTAAAACATCCTAAAAACGTCTCAGAGGTAAGAAGTTTACTAAGTATGGTGAACTATCTTCAAGGATTTTTGAAAAACCTAGACAATGACACAAAGTTAATTTAAAAACTTTTGGAAAAAGACAAAGATTTTGAATTTACAGAAGCTTAGCTTATTTCAACATGAAGGTTAGCTTATTTCGACATGAAGAAATCAACTCACTTGCATGATTGCATATGGATTAGGTGCTATTTTAGGTCAAGGCGATGGTGAAAACGTTGAAATAGTCACATATGCAAGCCGATTTCTGACTGCTACTGAACGGAAGTGAAATTGAAAAAGAAATGCTAGCCGTCAGTTGGGCTATGCAGCATTTTCACATTTATCTATTTGGAACACATTTTATCGTACATTTTATCACAAGCCACTGCTTGGAATTGTAAAAAATCCAAGAAACATGGGTAGTGCACGCATCGAACGATTGTACCTAAAAATACAACAATATAATTTTGAAGTGGTCCACCAAAAAGGAGAATCAAATCCAGCCGATTACTTGTCCAGACATCCATTAGCAACAGATTCTACAGAAAACGTGAAAGTTGAAAACTACATTAATTTAATTATCCAAGAGAACATGATAAAAGCTATGTCAGTTGAACAAGTAAAGCTAGCAATGACTCTGTTCTACAAAAGGTTATCCAAGCCGTGAATGATAACAAACAATGGAATGATAAAGAGCTAAGAAATTTAAAACTTCAAAATGAAATCTCGGTGTTACGTGGCACAAAGATAGTACTGCCAGCTGAATTATGTTAACATGCAATTGAACTGGCTTATAAAGGTCACCTGGGAATAGTAAAAACAAAGCAGACAATTCGCAGCAAAGTATGGTTTCCAAACATAGATAAATTGGTAGAAGACAAAATAAAAAATTGTCAAATTTGTCAAGCAGTCACTAACACAAGCCATAGAGATCCACTTCTAATGCCAGAACCAGCTAAATACTCAATTGAGCATATATCAATTGACTTTATGGGACCTTTCAAAAACAACAAATGCATTCTCGTCATTGTTGACGACTTATCGAAATATCCTATCGCTAAAATCATCCACTCAACTAAATTCAGTTGTGTTAAAGAAGTTCTATAGAAAGTATTTGCAGAATTTGGGATACCAGAAATAATTTCATCAGACAATGAACCCCCATTCCAAGAACGAGAATTTAAGGAATTCGCAGAACAACACAACTTCAAACATAAGCGCGTTACTCCATATTGGCCTGAAGCAAATGGTATTGCGGAAAGATTTATTAAGACTTTAAAAAAAAATCTTATTGGTGCAGAGTTTGAAAGTAAAAATTTACCATTTCAACTACATGACTTTATGTTCAACTATCGCTCAACTGGAATATCGCCTGGAATAAGAACAGGCGACTTGGTACTATGCAAACAGAAGAAAACCAACAAACTGACTCCGATCTTCAACCCTGACCCATTTGTGGTTACAAAAATAACTGGAACAAAAATTACCGCCGAAAGAAAAGGAAAGATCGTCGAAAGAAATGTGTCATTTTTCAAAATAGTCACACGTCCCTCCATCTTTGACTCCAGTACGCAGTTTTGTATGGGAAAAATCCCATACAAAAATGACACGGTGAAATCATAAACGAAATTTTCCGTCCTTCTTTTCGTTTTTTGGTACGCAGCTCCACGGTAAAACGGAAGATAAAAGGTTCAAGTCTCCACTACTCTCTACACTCTTTTCGAACACAATTTAATTTAATTTCTATGTTGTACGTGTTTTGTGTGGTTATATTTTTTTTACAAATTGTGGAACTCTACATAAAAATTTGTTCGGTACCGTTGTGTTTTTGGAGACGACGGAAAATTTCGTTTCACTTCAGCTGCATACTACGCTTTAAAGGAACAGGGCTAATTGTAATTAAGGCCAAGTATGCAGCTGAAGTGAAACGAAAAATCCCATACAAAAATGACACGTTGAAATCATAAACGAAATTTTCCGTCCTTCTTTACGTTTTTTGGTACGCAGCTCCACGTTGAAACGGTGGATAACCGGTTCAAGTCTCCACTACTCTCTACAGTCTTTTCGCACACAATTTAATTGACCGGGACATTAATTGCTCGTGAAATTTTGACGTTTTTATGTTGTTCGTGTTTTGTGTGGTTATTATTATTATAAAATGGAGTTCTGTTCTGTTTATTTGTTTTTTTTGTGTGTTGTGAAAATTATTTTTTTACAAATTGTGGAACTCTACATAAAATTTGTACGGTACCGTTTCGTTTACATTTCGTCTGTGTTTTTGAAGACGTCGGAAAAATTCGTTTCACTTCAGCTGCATACTAGGCTTTAAAGGAACAGGGCTAATTGTAATTAAAGTCTAGTATGCAGCTGGAGTGAAACGAAAAGTCCCATACAAAAATGACACAGTGAAATCATAAACGAAATTTCCCGTCCTTATTCTTTCCGTTTTGTGGTACGCAGCTCCACTGTGAAACGGTAGATAACCGGTTGAAGACTAAACTAAACTCTTTTCGCACACAATTTGATTGACCGGGACATTAATTGCTCGCGAAATTTTGACGTTTCTATTTTGTTTGTGTTTTTTTTTTGTGGCTATTATTATTAAAAATTGGAGTTCTGTTCTTTTTATTTTTTTTTTTGTGTGTTTTGAAAAATATTTTTTTTTACAAATGGTGGAACTCTACATGAAATTTGTCTGGAACCGTTTGGTTAACATTTATATTTTTGGAGACGACGGAAAATTTCGTTTCACTTCAGCTGCATACTAGGCTTAAAAGAACGCACCAATGGCAAAGCTGTATGAAAATATAAACTGTCATTCTTAGACCGTGTCATTCTTGACTGGGAAATCTGAGTCTGGCGTGGTGAGTACTCTCGTGATTACAAAGTTCCTCAATTGAGGACGCCTTACTGCATGCGGCTGGAATTTTTGTGAAGTCAGACAGTTTACGACGCGATTTTTTTGCATTTTATAAAGAAAATAACATCCATAAATTATGATTAATGCTTCTATTTGTTTCCTTTTCTGTTGTTTTTACATCATATCTGTATTAAATGTAGTAAAGAGAAATCTTATTTTTTGTATATAGTAGTTTGCATCATTGCGTGTCATTCCTAATAAACATCTGCTTCTTGTTTAAACATTAAAAATGATACAACGTGTTTTTATATTTCTTAAAAGTTTTTCCGAAATAATCTGCGGCATCCAACACTTTCCAAAAATTCATTTTCTATCACCTGCATATAGCTTAATTATGAAAATACTACACATCGGCAGTCAAGGAGATGCCTCACCAAATATTTTTTTAAGCCTAGTATGCAGCTAAAGTAAAACCAAATTTTCCGTCGTCTCCAAAAACATATACGAAATGTGAACGAAACGTTACCGGACAAATTTTTATGTAGAGTTCCACAATTTGTAAAAAATATTTTTCAAAACACACAAAAAACAAATAAAAAGAGCAGAAATTAATCTTATAATACTAAAGAACAAAATATAAACGTCAAAATTTCGCGACCAATTTATGTCCCGGTCAATTAAATTGTGTGCGAAAAGAGTATAGAGAGTAGTGGAGACTTGAACCGGTTATATACCTTTTCACTGTTGAGCTGCGTACCACAAAACGAAGAGAAGAACGCAAAATTTTGTTTGCGAATTCACTGTGTCATTTTTGTTTTAGCTATGCAGCTGAAGTGAAACGAAATTTCCCGTCATCTCCAAAAACATAGGCGAAATGATAACGAAACGGTACCGGACAAATTGTTATGTAGAGTTGCGCCATTTGCAAAAAAATATTTTTCAAAGCACACAAAAAAACAAATAAAAAGAACAGAAATCCATTTTATAGTAAAAATAACCACAAAAAACACGAACAAAATACAAACGTTAAAATTTCGCGAGCAATTAATGGCGAAATTAGTACAAGTATTCAACACTAAAAGATGATGGCGTTTTTAAACTGTTTTTAGCTGGAACAACTTTTCTTGGCTGTTTGTATGAAAACTTTAACCGACTGGCGGTTGCTGGCGGTCCATATCTAGTACGTCAATGATACGCATGTTTTGTTGCAAGGTGTAATAGCACACTAAGTTCTAATTTTGACAACCAATTTCGCTGTACAGCAAGTGTTCTCTCTTTATAAATGCTTCTGGAACATGTATTCTTTCATTCATGCTTCTGGAGTACCTACCCTCTCATTGTTCTTTTTTGTATTTTGTTAAAATGTCAAATCTACGATAATTTAATTATTTTTACTAAATAATATCATAATGCCGGCTGAAATGCACACTAATACAATTGAGGAGATTAAACGGAAGCATTTACCATGGTTAGTAGTTATTGTGCAATAATTTCTATAAAGATTAAAAGATGAATGACCTAGGATTGAGAAATACCGGCCTTCTAAGTTTGAAGAAATTGTTGGCAATGAGGATACTGTAAGCCGCCTCTCTGTGTTTTCAACCCAAGGAAATGCCCCAAATATAATTATTGCTGTAAGATTAATAACAATTTTATTGAATTGCATTCAAGTTGAGTATAATTTAAAAGGGACCTCCAGGAGTGGGTAAGACAACTACAATTCAATGTCTGGCGCGCATCCTTTTAGGCGACGTTTATAAGGAAGCTGTGCTAGAGTTAAACGCTTCTAATGAACGTGGTATAGATGTAGTTCGTAATAAGATTAAGATGTTTGCTCAGCAAAAAGTAACATTGCCAAGGGGTCGACATAAGATCATTATATTAGATGAAGCAGACAGCATGACCGAAGGCGCACAGCAGGCTTTGAGGCGGACAATGGAAATCTACAGTAACACGACTCGTTTCGCCTTAGCTTGTAATACCAGCGAAAAGATCATTGAGCCCATACAGTCTCGATGTGCGATGCTACGATTCAGCAAACTTTCAGACGCACAAATTCTGGCCAAGCTTATTGAAGTTTGCCAAAAAGAGAACCTCACTTTTGAGGAAGAAGGTTTGGAAGCTATCGTATTTACAGCACAAGGTGATATGCGACAAGCATTGAATAATCTACAATCGACAGCAAATGGTTATGGAACTATAACTGGAGCAAATGTTTTCAAAGTATGCGACGAACCACATCCCATGCTCATCCAAGATATGCTGGAGCATTGTGTGCAGAATGACATTCACAAGGCTTACAAGATCTTGGCCAAATTGTGGAGACTTGGCTATGCTGCCGAAGATGTCATAGGAAATATATTTCGTGTTTGTAAGCGTATGACATTCGACGAAAAACTAAAACTTGAATTTATACGTGAAATTGGTGTGACACACATGAAGATCGTAGATGGGTTGAATTCCTTGTTACAATTAACCGGATTGTTAGCTAAACTTTGTTGTATTTCTGAGAAAAGCTAAACAATTAGCTCTTAATATTGTTAAACACAAAATGGTCTTAATAATAAAATATGTGTATTTATCAAGTTTTGGGAATTGTTGGTCCTTTCATAGTGCCCAATGCCAATGGTACTTTTAAATTGGAAGTCACCACAGTACACATACTGATCCTAAAAGGGATACATTTATAGCAGAACGAGTGAAAAGGAGTGTTAAGCTAGGTGTCCATTTGTAAGTAAAAGAACTCGGAATGTTCTCAGGAGTAAATTCGCAAGTGGACACAGTCATGGAGGTCGTTTAGGGAATACGAAGCAAGTCGTTTTCAATTTGATATCGCTTTTTCGACCCGTCTCACATTGTTTAATTATCGAATACGAAGCGAATTCTTCCAATCGTTTCACACTATTGAATGCTACGGAATATTTTTTTTTGTTGAAATTATCGTGGAGTTTTATTGAGTAGTTGCAATTTTTTGTCATTTACCAAATTGCCAAAAAAAGCTTTCGAAAATATAAAATAAGAGCGAAATAGTTATATGTACCATTGAGTTTATAAGTTTCAAATACTGCTCGTAGAATGTCGTTACTATAGACTTGTTTTTTTTTACTCTTGTATCAATTATTCTCGAGTTAAAAGGCAAGAGAAAAAGAAAAACAAATACAAATGTATACAAAAGAATTTTGTTTTGTTCGGTTTGAGTGATTTTCGTTACAGGGAATTACGGCAATAATAATAACTCAATATGCTCATTTAGCGACATCTAGTTCGGTGATTTGACTGACGACCTAGTAACAAAAGTGTGCCAGTTGTCGCATGGGCAACTGACCACTTATCACACTTGCCATCACACTCGATTTAAGTGTTTCAGTGAACACGTCAGTTAACTCAACTCACAACCTCACCCTCGCACCGTGCCTGACTAGGAAATCGGTGCGAACACCAGCCCACAGACGGAAGACATTTCATTTCACACCGGTGTGGTATCTATGGGCTGCTCCTGCTTGCCGTAAATATTGTAAATCCGCGTCTCCACAAGAGTAAAATCCATTTCAACTTCTCATCCATAATTCAGTGATTTTTTTGCATTGGGCAAATTATATCCAGCCTATAGAATATTAAAGTCTCAATTCTAGTCGTCTGTCAAAAATCAAATTTGCTATGAACGGGTCATGGATTGGTCTCCATCGGATTATCTGATGACATGCCGATATTCTTGTCATCGGATGACACGATTTTGATTATGATACAAGAAAACAAGATAGCAAAAATCAGCCACACAGGCGGGTGCTGACAAAATGTGTGACGAAACACAATCTAAATCGAGTGAAAAAATCCATAGTAATACTGATGCATTTTAAAATTCAAAATTCTCGGTGTTCAATATCATATATTTGAATTATTATAATTTTCTTAGAATGCTTTTTAATGCTATTTTGAAATGTAATTTAAAAGTTAAAAAAAAATGTAAAATATTTTTTTTTTTTAATTTTTATCTCAAAATAGGATTAATAACGAACTTGACTTTTTTGATTTCAACACGGAGAAATTCGCATTTCATAATGCAAGTTCGCCATCCGAGAACGAAGTAGAGCGCGGCCAACTTCATGTCGTTTTCATGTTATTTGACAGATTGTGAGTTGATTTCTATTGATATGGCAGTGAAGTGCTCAAGTGAGTTTCATAAAAAAATCAGAGCGCTCGGAGCGTACTCTGCTCAGAGCTCACTCGATAATATCAGGCTCTACTCCGTGCTATGCTCAGAGTTAAAACAGAAAAAAGCTTAATGATACAGTAGACCGAGCATGAAGTAGAGCGCGGCCTACTTCATGCAGTTTTCATGTTACTTGACAGATAGTAAGTTGATTTCTATTGATATGACAGTGAAGTTCTCAAGTTTGTTTCATAAATAAATCAGAGCGCTCGGAGGTACCCTGCTCAGAGCTCACTCGACAAGCTCAGGCTCCACTCCGTGCTTTGCTCAGGGCTGGAAAAGAAATACGCCTATTGTGTTCAAGCAGGCTCCAGGTCAATAAAACTAGGTGTTAAATGGTTTCGAGCATGAATACGCTCTTCCTCAGGCTTTTATTGTAAAATAATATACATCGTCAATAATGTCATCTATACAAATCATACATTCAAATTTGACTTACAATTTAATTTAAGCAATTTTATTTCCACAATCAAAAATATGTTCAAGAGAACCACACATAGCATACTAAAAATAATTAAGTTAATTTAGAAAAACAACTTAAAAATTATAAATACAATTAAATAATTACATTTACTTTAGAATACATTTAACTATGAAAATATCTCCTTATTGGATACACCCAACACTGATAAAAGACTATTTAACTTTGCCTCATTTTATTGTTAGTTGGCTGTAAATCAAAGAATATCTAATAAAGATAAAAATCTGTCGTTACGTCCGTCCCTCCGGTTACCCAATGTTTAGACCAAAGATTATCTAATATTAATTAGCTCCTCTGTGGTCAGAAAACAACAAATTATAACTCGAATTAAATACACAGATAATGACGGTGACGGGAGTGTTTATACAAGGAGCAACAAGAGTATGTTTCGATTCGTTCTGTTCTATCAGTTTCACCAACTCGGTTTGTTTGATTTCATAACTCGGTTCGACTCGCATTGGCTGTAACTCGAGTTAACTCGGTTTATTAACTCGAGTTGATACATCACTAGTTACGTGTGCCGTTATACAGGGTGATTAGTTTAAGGTGCACTGGGGTTAAGACAAGAAAAAAATCGTATGGGAAGGGGAGTCTATTTCCCCCCGTATAGGCAGGAGGGGCAATTTTTTAAAAAATTGACTTAAATCAGAAAAAAAAAATTATTAAAAAACAACGGTGAATGATACAAAGCCTTGTTATATCTTTTTGGAAAGCCAGAAAACTACTCTTTTATTTTATTTTTAAATTAAGTTGTTTAAATGAACAGTTTTAAAAAAATTGATTTTCAAACTCAAAATTTTGAAAAAAAAATTAAAACAAATTTTGTTAACTAATTTTTTAGAAAATTGCCCCTCCTGTCTAACGGGGGGTAAGAGACCCCCCTCCCATACGATTTTTTTCTTGTCTTAACCCCACCTACACGCTCAAGCATTTTGGTTCACCTTAAACCAATCACCCTGTGACCCAAATTGATTTATACCCCTATAGGAGCTTAACAAAGCCCCATGACAAAACTGAGGGGACATATAACGGCACACGTGACATGGGCTAAAGCGTAGACTAGTATGTATTGCTGAGCGTGCAGAACTCTACGCCCCCTGTCTCAAAAACGGTTGATCGTGTGAAAAAATGTTTGTTACAAAATTTGTTTGAATTTGTAACTATGCTCTATAATTTTGTAATGGATGCTAACATCATTGGAGTCATATGAACCGAGATATTCCCGAAAAACAGTTTTTCGTTACCTTTGACCTTGAATAACTTATGTAGCAGACACGAGATTTTTGCCAAAATTGACGGGAAGAACAGTTTATGGTCGCAGGGTTCGTACCGAAAATAAAAAGGTTGTTGGGCTTCAAGCCAATGTTACAGGTGGAAAGATAAGAGTCAACAAAAATACAAAACAAAGGTAAGCTCAGCAATAGTCGACAAAACAGGAACAGCCAAACACAGTTGATTTGATTCTCAAGTATGTGTGTAGTGATGAAATAACACCTTTTCGATATTTGTAAACTTAAGCATACAAATGAATAAATTGAAAATTGCAGTGAAGATATTGTTTAAACTATTTATCAACTTTGTTCACTTCATTTATTTTATACTGAAATTTTTAGTTTTCATAAAACTTCAACTTGTTATGTGTGCAATATATTTTTGATATATTTTATACGATTATAATTTACAATACAAAACAAAAACTGCTTTTATTATGATTACTCCACTAGAATGGAAGCGTAACAGCAGGCAATTCATCTGGAATAAATGATTCAGACTTAGCTGTTCTCCTTATGTCGGATAAGAAAGCGATCCCTCAAACCTCTTGCCAAAATAGTTGCTTGGTCGCAAACTGGTTGTGACCCTACAATTATGGGCATCGGACCAGTCAACGCGGTTTAATCTGTTGTTTGTATATACAAATAATTCTCAAAACAAATTACAATTTATAGTTTTATTTTTAGTTGGTCAAAGCTGGTTGGACCAAAGACGAAGTCGATCTGTATGAACTCAACGAAGCATTTTCTGCACAAGCTTTAGCCGTTTTTAAGTGCCTAGAAATCGATGCAAGTAAGGTTAATATAAATGGTGGAGCTATTGCGTTGGGTCATCCTATTGCAGCATCTGGCAATCGCATTTTAGTAACTCTATTGTATGCTCTGGAACGCACTGGAGGGAAAAAAGGTGTTGCTAGCTTGTGTATTGGTGGAGGCATGGGCATAGCCATGGCTGTTGAACGCCTTTAAAAATAAAACGCAAATCAATTTCTACAATGATTTTATTCTTTCTTTTTTTGTTTTGTTTATGGGTGAATGTAAAACAACTTGTCTATTAACATAACAATAAAATATATTTTATTTAAAATTAGATACTAAATTGTGTTCTTTTCTTATTAACATAAATACGTAATGTAGATTTGTGTATTCTTTTTTACTTAAATGGCTGATGAACTGAAAAGGCAGAGTAAAATAGCAAGCAGTTTATTTTATCATCTTTTTAAAATTCTTTCTAACTCAATTAAATCATTTTTCTATTCTACGATAACAGGTGCAGATGGGTAAAATCCAATTACATTGTTCATACAAAATCGATAGTCAATTGGTTTGGCAGCGACATGTTCTAGAGTCGGAACACATATTTTAGAGTGCTTGGCTATTATATTAGTCCACAGCGTTGGTAGCCCATTTTCATAAAAGTAGGAGTTCCAATAGCGCGAGGCAATTATTTCTTTAAAATCAATTTTACTATCCGATTTAGATTCAGAAAGCATTTCTTCGGATATAGCAATGCTATCTATGTGTGCCAGTGCATTAGGTGCGTATACATCTTGAATAAGGTTGTCTCCCACGTACAAAGACTTAATCTTGCAGACATCAATGCCGATGTTGGTCGCAAAAAATTTCTGCAACTGCTTCCAATTTCCCATTGTGTATACAGTATTTGAATGTAACTCACCATCTAATGGTATTGGTTCAGTTTCACGGAACTCTTCTATTTGGTAGAACTCTCTCGTACCATGGAAGAAAGCCGGTTTTCTAGCGAAGCATATAACAATATCAAATAAATCTCTCCATTCCTCGCCTAGAGCGTAGGAGGCAGTAAAATTTGCAAAATCTATGTGCGACCCTGTCAGTAAGAATAGTTTCTTTTTGGAAGCTTTCAGATTTCGCAACCAATCGATAACAACAGGACTAGTCTTCAACAAGAACCGTTCTGGTTCATTTTTCAGTTTTTCAAAGTAATCGCTCTTGCCATTGTTAAAGTGTTCTCGGGTGTAAATGTGTACCAAAGCTTCTAGAATATCAGACCACACGGTGTAGGGTTGTACATTGTTAGCGCTTAGTTGCCTGCTTGCGTCAATTTCATCTACGGCGCGGGCAAAGACTAAACTAACGCTGATATCAAAATAATCAAGTAAAGAACGCATTTTTTGCGCTAGCGGACCATTCCAAGCGCATAAGGGTTCATTAATAAACTGCTCTGTAACCGACCACTTCCTATTTTCACCGTATGTATTTGAGATTTCCTCGTCACTCATGGATTTAGTTCCATGATTAGCTTTAAGAATTTGACCGATACCATCAAGCTTTAGGAGATTTCCTCGTTCTGCATCAAGAAATAATCCTTTCTGCAAAAAGTCTTTATCTGCGAATTTATCTAGTGATCCTAAAAGTCGTTTGGAATATTTTTTATGTTCAACCAAGAACCGACAGAGTAGTTCATATTCCAGAGGAACCATCTCATCTAAATTGTATCTCAATATAGTTCCATCGAGATCAAAACCAATCACGTCATAATCATTAAACGAGAATGCTTTTGTAGGTGGACGCATGATAGAGCCTCCTGAATATCTAGATGAATGCTTATAATTGGAATTAGAAATTGTACTCGCCAAACATAGACGATTTTTGGGAACTGTTAGAGGAATAATACCGTCGGATCGCACTAGACAATGAGCACTGTCAGATTTACGACGTGTGGCTGTTATCAACCAGCTGCGATTATGAAGCGATTCGTTACGTAATGCCGACCAGGAACTTTGTGAAAGTAGGAATGGAAGTTTGTTTACATGCATCATTGTAAGGAAATTATATACACTTGTTAACTGGTAATGCACATATTTTATGAATCACTCGTATCATTATTTGAATATAGGTTTTATTGGTTTGACAAAAAAGAACTAATTTACTTAAATTTTGGTTAATTTTATTCAACAAAAACGTTTCGATGCAGTACGTCACAATCATATTTTGAAAAAAATCAAAACATTTTTCGTTGGCCTTGGAGCTAGGGTTGCCATTGAGCACTCGGGTGCACACCAAAAGAGCTATCTGGATACGTCTGTATCGTATGAGTTTGCGAGCGACCTAAACCGGATAGGTGTCAAAAGACACACAAACACATATTCGTAGTCAGCTGTTTGCCAATCCTCCCTTGGCTTCGTGAGTATACTGAACATTTTAGGATACTTTCAGATTTATTTCCCCTCCGCAGCTATATGGTCGATCAGTTGTGTTTTAACATGGAATTACAACAACAGTAAAGTATGCGAACCACAATAGTTGTGCACGCGAACGCAAGCATTGTAACACACCGACTCCACTTGATATCTGTATCGCATAGCTAAATCTCTGATATCTATAAGCATTTCTTTTTTCTTTGCTGGGCAATTCATGTCTTGACATTTCATTGATGAAAGAGAAGTTGACGTGTCAACATTACGGATTAACGACAAATTTCTTTCGATATTTTGTTTGCTTTCATTAGAAATAATGGTTTTTACTTTGTTAGTTAATAATTTAGATAGATAAATTAGTGTTTTAGTTACTACACACTCATATAGTATATTTTATTTTTAAAGAAATGATGTTTATGTAATTTTAATTTTTTTTCAACTAGGTGTGTACAATGTACAGGTTCCTACTTAATGAAATTATTATTAAATGCATTTTTATAAATATATATTTCTATGTCAATCAAATTTTTTACTTGAAATGTACAAAACAACAAAAAATACAACCGACATGCAAGAGAACGAAGAGCAACGATAAGCATGAGGACAAAAAATAATGAAATAAAATTGTCATCTACCTAGAAAAAGGAAAAAAAAACTCATCTGTCAAATTTATATCAGACATCTTCGTCAAGACGAAATCTTAGAGAGAGATATCTGATATACCAACATAACGAGAAACAACGCGACTCCATTGAATATTTCATTGCAGGATACACATTCTGAGAAAAATTATAGCTCGTGGAGAACCATACATTCCGCAATTCGAAGAGCGAACCAAGCGAACCTTCACACGGTCAGTCATTTGACATAAATCTAAAGCGACCTTTACACGGTCAGTCATTATACATCAACCGGAGCACAGGTCATCAACTTGTAATCCTCCGTCTCCTCCCGTAGAAAAAAAATGTACACGCGCTTTTGTATACATGAATACGTGTGAACAGCAAAATGCAAAATTGTAAGAATGTATAGTCTAGCAAATTTGACAGTCCCATTTGAAATGCACGGAAACGCATACAGAGTTAAATCTCTGTAGTTTTGAAAGTTTGTAGGCAAAAGTGGTTGGAGCCTCCTGAGTTGATGTTCTATTTATTTATTATTCTATGAACCGGAGTCAGATACGAACAAACGATTGAACGTTTTCATCAGTTGCTATGGAAATCGTTCGCACAATCGAAAACGTTTTATCGTTTTTTTAATACGGAATCTGACCCCTGTAATATAGTGTTTGTGAAAATTAGTCTGTATGCAAAAGTGGTTGGAGCCTCCTGAGTTGATGTTCTATTTATTTATTATTCTATGAACCGGAGTCAGATACGAACAAACGATTGAACGTTTTCATCAGTTGCTATGGAAATCGTTCGCACAATCGAAAACGTTTTATGGTTTTTTTAATACGGAATCTGACCCCTGTAATATAGTGTTTGTGAAAATAAGTCTGTATGCGGACCCATGTCCTGTAAATTGGTCGAAAAGTTTTTTATTCGATTCAAGGTTAGAACACAATATTCCACCGTTTCTCTATCTTGGAAAATAAACTGTGTCTATGACCCTGATTAGACCAGTCCTTTTTCCGTACCCTTCGTTATACGTCTTTTTGATATTTTGGGTGAGGGGTGTAGAAACGAAGGAGGAAAGAAGTAACGAAAGCACGTATGAACATTTTAAGACTTTTTCTGGTTGAGCTTTGACGTGTCTTGCTTGACGGCGGAAAGCGAAATTGAATTATTTAGAATATTTATGCCCAGTTTCACCAAAATACACCTAAAAGCATTTTAGTTAACGGAGTAATAAAATTTATTGACATTTTAGCTTAAAATGGTTTGCACCAACATAGGAAGGTGAATTTTTAAAAATGAGGAAACTTGATGCCAACCCCGTATTTGTATTCACCACTCATGGCTCTCTTTCATTAGAGCAAGCGAGAGAAGAGCATATCAATAGAAAAATTTCAACATTTCTGTCTTGCATTTTTAAAACGCCTTTAAAATTTATTTGGAACAAAATGGGACTTTTGTTTATTGGCCCTTTTAAAAATGAAAATGGTTGGTGAAATTGAAAAACGTCATTTTAAGATTTAACAACCCAATAAATATTTAAAAGTGTTTGGAGAAACTGGCCATAATTATTGCAACTGTTTTGATATTTTTTTGTGATCATATCAAGTAATTATTATTGCAATAATTCCATGTAACGAAAATCCCTCAACCCAAACCGAACAAAATTTTTCTGTCTGCATTTGTATTTGTTTTTCTTTATTTCTCTTGCCTTTTAACTCAAGAATAATTGCTACAAGAGTAAAAAAAAAAACAGTCGATAGTAACGACATCCTATAAGCAAAGTTTGAAACTTCCACATGATTTCTGTATGTTATAAATTCTATTTTGCTATTAGCAAAAGCAATCATTTAATGATGAAAACAATGAAAAATGATTTTTTTTTACATTTGCGCGTTTATGGCATCAGTAGTAAAAGTAAATACTGTATACCTTTTAAACTTATTTTCTGGATTCAAATTGCTTAAGTAAAACGTTAACTGATGTGTTTGAAACAGTAAAAAACGGAAAAATATTCTATGTTATTATTGTCATCGATTCACTTCCATATTTTGTATCAAATAATGTAATTGTATCAAATAACGGCAATTAGTTCATGATTTTTTTTAAGTTTCACGCATTCACGTACTTGATATGGACCGCCAGTCGGTTGAAATTTTCATACAAACAGCCAAGAAGAGTTGTTCCAGCTAAAAAAGCCTAAAAACGCCATCATCTTTTAGTGTTAAATACGTGTACTAATTTCACCATTTGAATTTAAATGAAAACGATATTCATCTGTAAGAAACTCAAGGCATAAGGAGTGGATGTGTTTTGTAAAATAAAAGTAGTTTGATAATAATTTCCACCAAAATATTTCAATAGTAAATAATTAATTAAAAAAATCATATCACTGCTACGCAGATTCCCTGCTAGTAGTTGATGGCGCCCCTAGTTATGTTGGAACACGCGTGAAGTTGGCTACTGGCAGTATCCATACCTAATACGTAAATGCATCTAGTACGTCAATGCGTGTGGCCATTGATGTAATTTTACCATCTTGTCAAAAGCTCACACTACGCGGATGACAGATTGCAAATATGTATCGCGCTTTTTTCAAACTGTCAAACTCAAAATCTTGTAAAAGTATTTATCTATATATCTCTTTTTTTCCTGTGAAATTTGAGATTTCCGTGTCTTAAAAGTTAAATTATATACTATTCACAATTTTCGCGCACAACAATAAAATGTCCGCTTTTGTTTTCAATCAATTTGTCACCAATGATAAAAAAAAATTCAGTTGTATCCGCGTACTGCTGATTTTTACACTGCTCTGCGAACGAGAAAGAGATATATTGTTGTTACCTAAAGCCCTATTAGGTATGGACCACCAGTAGTCAACTTCACGCGTGTTCCAACATAACTAGGGGCGCCATCACCTACTAGCAGGGAATCTGCGTAGTAGTGATGTGATTTCTTTAATTAATTATTTACTGTTGAAATATTTTGGTGGAAATTATTATCAACCTACTTTTATTTTACAAAAAACACCCTCTCCTTATGCCATGAGTTACTTACAGATGAATATATTATCGTTTTCATTTTAATTCGAATGGCGAAATTAGTACACGTATTTAACACTAAAAGAAGATCGCGTTTTAGACTGTTTTTAGCTGGAACAACTTTTTTTGGCTGTTTGTATGAAAATAAATTTCAGGATTACCCTCTCTGTTAGCTCCACCGTGATATGGAGTCCATGTCTTAAGCTGTAAAGGTGCCACACCAACCTATAAGCAAAAAATGTTATGACATTATATTTCGCGCCAAATATTTCCAGGCATTCCAAGATGTTATGTTCACTTTAATTACTGACCAATTTTTCGCCTCTTTTCGTATCCCATACAAAATTTTGCTTGAGTGACTTTAACACTTTTTGTTTTTTTCAACAAAAAAACTACCACAACTTTCACAAACTCGTTTTCCGGCGTCAATTTTGGAATGTACCAAAAGCAACAAATTTCAAGTTTTAATTTCTGAAACAAATATTTTTTGTTTCTTTCTTTTTATCAACAACACAAAATCTACCCTTGTGCGTTTTTTGAAGACCAAAAAACTCAGATTTTGACAGCTCTTGGGGCTGTCAAGAAAACCTGGGTCGACCCTGGGTAAAATTGGTAAAATTCAACGAACACAAACAGTAACAGCTTTAACTAGTTTCTCAATAGGGCTTTTTAGGTAACAACGATATATCTCTTTCTCATTCGCAGAGCAGTGACAAAATCAGCAGTACGCGGATGACAGCTCAATTTTTTTTGTATCATTGTTGACAAATTGATTGAAAACAAAAGCGGAAATATCAATGGCGGAAAATGTTCAAGTCGATAATTAGCCATGAATTCATCTGATTTAAAACAAAAATGTTACACTTATCGATTAAAAATAACTCAGTAAATTTTTTGTCACAAAAAATTTTCAATTTAACAAATATTTGTTGTAAAAAATGCATTATTATATTTATCTTCTTGATTGAATCTCATTTTTCGTATCAGCTGACTTCCATTTAAAAAAAAAGAAATAAATCGTTCCAATTATTTGAGTTCAATTTTCACTTGTTCCACTGACAGATTTCTGTCAGGAAAAGTTTTTCGTGTGCATTTCCATCAGGAAAACAGCCTGTCCACTGACAAAATTTTTTTGATCCCTTTAAACGCACATCAGGAAAAAATTCCTTTTCTAATTTGTTTCTACTTTTCCTGATGATTTGTCCTGATCGCTATTGAGGATTGGTAAAGTTGAAATGCGCGATTGGTAGTCAAAATTAGAACTAATTTATCTTTGCTCTTTAGTGCAAACTTGACTACTACAGCGCCACACGAATTTTTCCAAACATATGTGTGTTTAAATGCGCCACGGATTGACAAAACAAGCACTTAGTTAACTATGCTCTTTAGTACAAACTTGACTACTGCATGCAATGAAGAAGAAATAAATAAACGGGTGTTGTGCACACGTATAGTGTACATGAGTGAGGGACCAAAATGTTTGCACACATTTAAACATCGCATCCTTAATGTCATTTTGTCACGGCGGGAGCCAGCAGAAGGTGGCGAGTTAGCTCGCACCGTTGCTGTCAAATGCATATAAAAAAACAACTCACACTAAAATAATAGTACCGCATTCTTTTCGCAGAACATCTCTTCCTGTATTTCTTTTTCATTGACTGCATGTCAAACGTATAGCATCCAATCCCATATAACCGGCCCCTTTTAGTGAAAACAAGGTTGTATGCGTGCATTTGCTTCACCTAAAGCCTAGTATGGCTGAAGCCATTGATGTACTAGATATGGACCGCCAATCGGTTGAAATTTTTATACAAACGAAGAAAAAAAGATGTTCCAGCTAAAAGAAAACTAAAATCGCCATCATCTAGTAGTGTTAAATAAGTGTACTAATTTCGTCATAAAATTTAAATGAAAACGATGACATATTTATATGTAAGTAAGTCAATAACATGTGGAGTGGATTTGTTTTTTAAAATAAAAGTTTGATAACAGTTTTCACCAAAATATATCAAATTAAATAATTAATTAAAACAAACATAGCTTTGCTACACAGATTCCCCGCAAATAGTTGATGGAACCTCTACTAGTACTAGTTATGTTGGAACACGCGTGAAGTTGGCTACTGGCGGTCCATATCTAATACGTCAATGGCAGAAGCCTTGCCACATTGACTAGTACGTCAATGCCTTGCCCATTGACGTATTAGGTATGGACCGCCAGTAGCCAACTTCACGCGTGTTCCAACATAACTAGGGGCGCCATCAACTACTAGCAGGGAATCTGCATAGCAGTGATATGATTTTTTTAATTAATTAATTACTATTGAAATATTTTGGTGGAAATTATTATCAAACTACTTTTATTTTACAAAACACATCCACTCCTTATGCCATGAGTTACTTACAGATGAATATATTATCGTTTTCATTTAAATTCTAATGGCGAAATTAGAACACGTATTTAACACTAAAAGATGATGGCGTTTTTAGGCTGTTTTAAGATGGAACAACTTTTCTTGGCTATTTGTATGAAAATTTCAACCGACTGGCGGTCCATATCTAGTACGTCAATGGCCTTGCCAAATAATAAGTTCCGAATTTATTCCTAACAGTTGGTACCAATGTTTTAAACGTCAGTTATAAAATTTTGACAAGAGTTTGTTAGCCGCGTTGTTTTATTTGACAAAAAAATAATTTTAAATACAAGTTTTATATTTGAAAACGGACATTAATTATTATGTCCCAAACTATAGAAATCCCTCTTAGAGATACCGACGAGGTATTATTCAAATTGTTTAAAGTTTGAAAAGGCTTTTTATTTGTTTACTTTTAAGGTAATCGAAGTGCATCCTGACCAATTGCCAGAATGTCTGGAAGTGCTTGGAATCTTGCGACAGGAAAGGTCGCAACTAAATACTTGGGTTAATGTGGCAGTGAGTTTTGGTTTATATACTTTTTATAAAACAAATAAAATAGTAATATGATTTACTTCTTAGCTTGCATATTATAAGCAAAAGAAAACTTCTGATTTCATTCGGCTGTTGGAGACTGCTAGAATCGAAGCCAATGTCGATTATCGTGATTATGAAAAGGATCAGATGAGAGCATATGATATGCTTGCTGCTCACTATGTGCAGGAAGCAAATCGGGAAAAATCGAAAGATAAAAAGCGAGAGCTTTTTATGAAGGCAACTAATTTGTACACAACGGCCGATAAGATCATTATGTATGACCAGGTAAATTGAAAATATTACTTTGTGCTAACACAGTAAAAACAAATAAAATATTTTTTAGAACCATTTGTTGGGAAGAGCATACTTTTGCTTACTGGAAGGGGACAAAATGGAACAGGCTGACGCTCAGTTCAATTTTGTCTTGAATCAATCGCCCTCAAATATTCCATCATTGCTTGGCAAAGCTTGCATAGCATTTAATAAAAAAGATTACAGAGGTGCTTTGGCGTTCTATAAAAAAGCATTGAGAACTAATCCTAATTGCCCAGCCAATGTTAGAATGGGAATGGGTCACTGTTTTCTTAAAATGAACAATCAAGAAAAGGCCAAGTAAGTAAATAACATAAATGTCAAATTCCGCAATCGAGTTAACAGATCTGTTTATTTTTGTTTTAAGTGTTACCATTCCAAAATATTTTATAAAAATATGGAATGATTTCCGGTTCATTTAAGGTTAAACTAGACAAATGAAAAAAGTATTACAAGATAATTTTTATTTTGGCTTGAATAATAGAAATAAGATTTTTACAGCCTTATCAATAAAAAATAAAATGTAATTTTAAGTCTTATTTCCAAGTTAACTAATCCATGGATTAAAAAAAATTGACAACGTAAAAGCAATTATTTACTGTTAAGTTGGTTCCAGAACATAAGTAACACATGGATTAGTTTTAGTAGACTTAAAATTACAGTTTATTTTTTATTAATATGGCAGTTAAGCTTTAAGACTCGAACCTGCTAGTGCAAAATGAGCCGTTGCAACAAGAGTATCGATTGGGTATGGTAGGCTCTTAAGCGCCGGTTATAGCGATCAGGAAAACGAAACAGTACAAATTTTCAGATCGACAATTCGTTATGTTTTCAGGCAATATGGTGGTTTTAAGGGTTTTTAAATTTGTTTAGCGCAAATTTTAATATTCAAAACCCGTACTTAAAAGATCACATACATAAATCGTTACATCGCTCGGTTTAAATTGCATTCCTCATGTTTGCCGTAAAATACTGCACGGACCGCAGCGTGGATATTCTCTCTAAATGTCACATCCATTCTAGACGTTGGACACGTGAATTCTAGACTATATGAGGGTCACCGAACGGCTCAAGAAATAAACTATTTTTAAAATTTTCGCACAAACATGACTAGCGTGATCCTTAAAATTTAGCTTCTCATCAATTATTACACCCAGATATTAAAAACTTTGAACTGTTTCGATTGACGCGTTGCCCATTCGCACATTAATTTCACTTTTCATTCTGAATGTCATGCATTTTGTTTTTCCCACATTCACCTTCAACTTGTTAATTTTCAGCCAATCATCAACACTTTTTAAGCCATCATTTATTCGTTGACACATTACGTCACTGTCTTCTGTTATCCAAATAAGATTCAAGCCATTTCAATTCTCGATCACGCACACCATACAAGCACCATTTTTTTTAACAAAATTTGTCTATCAATAGTTTCAAATGCACGTTTTAAATCCGAAAACACGGCTATAACTGATTTTCCAGAACCAATTTGTCTTTTCCACTTCCACAAAACACAATTAATGGCAGTTTCACATTAATGCGCTTTTCTAAACCCAGACTCCTCCTTTATTAAAATATTATTGCCCTCTACGTAATTTTGAAGCTGATCTGCCCCAATTTTTTCTAATATTTTTTCACAAGTAGGTAACATATTCACAGGTTTAAATTCTTCACATTTATTAGTATTGCTGAATTTTTCCACCCGAAACAACAACTGACTGCTTCCATATTTCAAGAAATCTTCCAGTTTGCAAAGAGGTGTTGATTATTTTCATGAGTACAGGGCCAATAATTTCTAATGATTTCACTATCATATCTTTATTAAGTCCACACACATACTTTTTATTATTAAAATTTTGAATTAATTTATACAATATTCTTTCGTCACAGAATCCAAAAGCAAAAAATAGAATCTACACTTATATCAGGTGGCACATACGAAACTACAGGAATTAATTGACGCATTTATTTCCCTAATACTATCTCCAAAAAACACATTGAACTTATTCGCAATTTCATTCGCACGAACTAAAGTATTTTCTTCAAATTTAACACTTTCAATATTATTCGATACTGCATTCTTTAAGACAATTCTTTTTAAATTTCTATTTGATTGCCAGATTTAGATCTTATTTGAGACGTTATGTAGTTGTTTTTTGTAATTTTTATTTCACTTTTATACTAGTTTGGAACAGATCTATATATAGACCAATTTTCTACCGTATTGTTTAAAAATGCTTTCTTATAAGGTTTAACCTTTAATTTTTTAAACTTTTGCAAATGCGAGTTGAACCATGCATTATCTGTTGTTTGTTTCCTACTTTTTCAACTATTTAAGCTTCACAACATGCGTTTATCTTTTCACAAAACATATTCGATAGTAAGTTAATATCATTCTCAAAGTATAAGTCTGAAAAACCTTCTGCATTTAGAAAAAAGTTAAAACGTTATTTGGTATAACGAATAGATTTATATTTTTGTTCTGTTATATGCGATTTATTTTGTATTTGGATGGAATCCATATTGAAATCCAAAATCTTCAAAAGAGTTACTGTGATATGAAAAGACAAGTTAAAAACTTTGAAACTCGATGCAGTACCTTGGAACGACAGATAGAGTTTTTGGAGATGAAGGCTAATAAGAATAATATAGTTGTTCACATTCCGGTACAAAACGACGAAGCGGCCGGGGAGAAAGCAAATGAATGTTTGCAAGAATCTGTTGCAAACCAATGATAACAACGTTATTGCACCGACAAGAGTCTTGAAGTCCAAAAACAATAAAACAGCAAACGTCATTATCAAAATGCACAACAGTGAGGATGTTGGTCGTATTCTTAAATCTGGCTCTACAATTTAAAACACTGCAATTTTTTTGCATTGTGATTTACCGGCTTCCGCACGTGAACGAAGAAAGAAACTTGTAAGTTTGAAATTTGATATCCGCACTAAAAATAAATATATTAAAACGCAAATCCGTGAAAATACATTGCAAGTCGAAGGAATTGAAATAAATTGAATTTTTTATTGAGTCTTTTTGGTACATTTTCTTTCTTAGTCTAATACAATTCATATTTGTTATTTTTTAACATGTATACTGCGGCTATAAAATATTGACTGCTTTGTCAGTTGCCTTGTAGGTTATACAATGTTGGCCTCATGACGATCGAGTTTTCCTGCTCGTGCTGAAGACAGAGAGATATGTTTCATTTGCTGTGACCTTTTTATCGACTCAAAAATATATAAAAATATGTACTATTAATACTATTAATTGACATACAATTTACAAAATTAAAAGCTAATATAATAGAGCATTAGCTACAAAAGCTTTCCACTCGAAAATTATTAATACTTATATAGTTATTTGTATGGATATATCTATCTATTTATAAAAGGTTTCCGACATTGATTGTGTTTAAAAAGAAAAAAATATTTTGGTTGGTGCTTAAAACAGTGTTGGCACGCTTAAAGGGTAGACCTAATTGTTTTGCAGTTGACAATGCTTTAGCTATTGTAGATGGAAAGCGCATATTTGTTTTCCAGTTGCCGGTTAAGTCGATGTCCTTATCAATAAATAAATAATTGAGAAGAGGAGCTTAGGGAGCGATTTTATGAAGGTTTCTGATTAACGTTGTTACAAAGTAAGAAGTCCAGCTTCAGCCATAATGTTTACTATTCTTGTTGTACGATAAGCTCCTTCTTGCAGATTGATGGTATTTTGATTTTAGAATATTAAGAGTTGAAATTGGGCTCGATTTTGCTTAAAACTAAAGATTTAGACATGACAATTTACGACATACATGTAGGAATTTACCTTTGTTAAGTGAGAGCTTAGCCCCAAATTTATTACACCATTCTACAATATCTTTAACAATTTTTAAAAATGTATCATTCGTATCGAGTTTGCACATGATGAAAATATCATCAGCGCAAACGCAATGATCAAGAAGTTTATATTTTTGAATCATGACACTTATATCGTTGAAAGCCATTAAGAAGAGCACCATAGATAGTGGTGATCCTTGTGGGATACCATTTTCTATTTGTTTTGCTATGTTGGGAGTGGCTAGCGGCTGTTGACAGCAAAGACTATTGGCTTTGAGGTTATTGAACGATGTTGAAAAATGAATGTGATTCGAGAATGTGAATGTGATTCGAGAACAAGCAAAGAAATTGCCAATTGCAGAAGATGCAGATATTGGGCCTGTGGGTGTATTTATACGGTGCAGTGCAATAACACCCGCGGCAATAACCCCTGCAGGGGTTATTTCCCAGGGGGGTTGCAGGGGGGCAGCATGCCCCCCCTTACATACCTCACTGTATCCAAAAAAAGATGTTTTAGTAATTTTCCATTTTCTTTAAAATAAAGCGAATATGGTTATTTTGTAAAATTTGTTTGGGTTTATTAGGTTTTCTATGGTGGGCTTTATTTCCATTTGAAATTGGAAATGATCCCCACAGGTAAAAGGAAATAAGACCTACGGTTTTTATTGCCACATTAAAAAGGAAATAACCCCTGCAGGGGTTATTTCCTTTCCGTTTGGGAAATAACCCCTGCAGGGGTTATTGCCGCGGGTGTTATTGCACTGCACCTATTTATACATCTGATTGAATGAAATTGCCAGTTAGACAGCGAATGTTATGAGGTGGAAGAGTTTGGATTGATTATGGAGGTGAAATTTTTTAATGATTTTGATTTGCTGATTTTCATTTTTCTCCGAAACAAAGTGTTTGATTTTTTGTAGGCTAAAAGATTAGGTCGGGAATAATGTTTTTTAAAGGATCTTCATTTTTTGGTCTCGCAATACTTTTAAAGTAGAATTTCATCAAGGAACTGTTTTTGTAGTAGAGATGGGTGCACTTTGAGGAATGGAAATGTTGGCTGCATAACGAATTGCTTTTTGTAGTATAGCAGCTTCTTTATTTATAATTGAAGATGGAGGATTATTTGATGAATATTTGCTTATGACTATTTGGTAGGAATCCCAATTAGCTAGATCTATTTTAAATTTTGAGTTAGGAAGAATCTCAAGTTGGTTAGGTGTTATTTTTACTTGTATAATGATTGAGAAGTGATCACTATTAAATAAGTGATCATTATTAAATAAGAAATTTTCTATTATGATACGCCTGTGATTTTGTGATTAGAGAACCCCAAAAAACATTCCAGGAGTTAACATCACCACAAAATAGGATGGGTGTGTGTATCTTATTTATTTTGTTGTCAAGATCAGACTGAGAGAATGTCTATTTTGGCAAAATATAAATGGATACAATTGTGAATTTAATCGTTAAGTTTATTTCTACAGCGAGAGTTTGAAATATTAAAATTGATACTAATTTTTGAGTGAGGAATGTTTTTTTTTATCAGTATGGCTATGCCTTGTTTACCCGTTAAGTTTTGTGGAGAGTTGTGAAAATACCCCGAATAAGATTTGGGAATTATGGGCGTAGATTGAAACGCGCAATGTGTCTCTTGAAGAGATAAAACACAAGGCGATCTTTCTTTTATTAGTATATTTAGAGCTTTAAAATAGTTTTGAATTTGAATACAATTGTTGGTTGTTTTTTGGGTGGTAGGTTTTATGACTCCGCTGCCCTGAAGGTGATGCATTGAGGCTCCCTGAGGGGCCTAAATGTTTCAACCTCAAAACAGCAGAGTCGGAATTTGGTGGAAAAGTTTGTTTTTTTACATGGATTCATCGCTTTCGCTGGTATGAACAAAATAGTTGTTGTCTTTCATAAAAAGTTGAGTGGTTTTTGAAATAGGTGAATTGGGGATCGTAGAGATCATGGCTGCTTCAGATGTGTTTGTTTGTATATTTAAAAAGGGATTTATGTTGTTATCAGTTGCATTTGTTTTATTATTTAAGAGAGAAGGATTTTGTTGGATATCTTTTTCTTGAGGAGTGATTTGAGTATGATTTGTATTATCTTATTATTATTATTTGTATTATTTGATGGAGGGGATGAGGTTTGTTGTTGTGATGTTGATGTGAGGAGAGCAGGAGAAGGTCATGTTTTGTTGCTGATGTTATTATTATTATTAGACAGAGAAGAGGAATCATTTTTGGGAATGGAAGTTGTGCTATTGATTTGAGCTTGGTTTGTGTTTGTGTTGGTCAAAAGTGGATTGGTAGTATTTTTGCTTGCTGTATCAGCGTATGAGGTTTGATTGAGGTTAGGTTGTATGGGATTTTGTTCTCTATACAAACGTTTGGCGTCAGCCATACTACACTTTTTCTTTGTTTTTATTTTTAAGATTTCCTTCATTTTTTAAAATTTGGGACAGTGTTTTGAATCAGATGGGTGGGGGGCAAGGCAATTTGCACACATTTTTCTTGTACACTCGGTATCTATGTGAGAGGGTAGATTGCATATATTGCACATTGGGCTGACGTTGCATTTTTGTTTAGTATGCCCAAGAATTTGGTAGTTTTTGCAGCGCATGGAATTAGGGAAATACTCAAATACTTTGGCTTTGTTCCAACCTATTTCCACAGTTTCAGGAGGTTGGAAAGCATCAAACGTAAATAACATTAATACAGTAGGTAGTGGATCAGATTTAGATGCAAATATCTTAGTGTATTTGTAGACTCCTGTGACGTTTTTCGTTTGATGTTGGTTTTCGTGTTTGGGAACAACAACAATAAATCTGGGGTTTTTGAAAGTTTTTTTTTTTTGTAGTTCAGGGAATTCATAGAATGCTTGATTTTTTGTTTCTTTTGGGCTGGGTTCCGATAGCGAGACTTCTGCCAAAACGGCACCCAGATTTCATTTGAGGCCCTGGGGCCATGCGGTTTTGGTGGAAAAACACTACACAAGCGGTGGGTAAGAGATACAATGACTTCTGCAATTTTCAAATGATATGATGTGGAACATAACGGAGTGTGTTCATGCATTATGCATTCTGAGTTTAAGGTATGAATTATGCATGGGAGTTTTGTGAAGGCTATTGTTGGCATTCCTTTCAAAACTTGAGCAGTAATTAGATCATACCCGGTGAGTTTTTTTTTTGATAACTTGTGTTGGCATTTTTTTTTCTTTGAGCCTGACAAAGGGAATTTCTAAGTTATAATTTCTGTCAATAAATTGCATGTTATTTGCGCTGCACTTTCTGGGAATGGCTTAAAGACATTCCAGAGATGATCTGCGAAGAGGTCAGCTTTCTGTTTCGGATATGCATTCCATTTTCCGTCTTGTACTTTGATAGGCGGATTTTGTTGTTGTGGACCGCAACGTTCAGACTTTTCGCTGTTTTCCAGAATGAATACTCAGTAAAAGCAGCCGTCGTCAAACTTGCAAGAAATCTGCTAATGAATCATTTTTTAATTCATAGATTGTTTTTTTTTTTTAAATTTATTATTTAGTCGATTAAATACTGTCTTATCGCCTTGGAATCTCATAGTTTGCCACTTTCTACGAACACTTTTTTTTTCTAAAATCAATTCTATTATTTCTACAGGGTATTTTATTTCAGTTTCTTTTCTATTCGAAAAAGTTGGCGTACTTTTTTCTGCAGCCTTTTGCATATCAGCAATAAATTGTTCAACTATATGATCAATTTGTTCACAAGTTTCCATTAAATTCCTCCAAATTTGTACTTTTATTCACGAGCTAAGGATAACTTTTTTCTCTTATTTCTGCTTCGCTTAGTGATAAGATAACTGGAGTAAGATCTGACGATAAATCGTAACTGCCTACAACACTTCTATGACTTCGTTTAATGGATCAGATGGACAGACAAAATTGATAGACGATGTATTTGATTGAAATTTGGAAACCCGTCTTCGTTGCAAATTTCAAGTAATTTTAAATGTATTTTTCAAGGCTTAAGTTGAACTGCGTTTATTCAGATGTTATAAGAATTATCAACTTGTCATTGAAAATTTTCATTTTGTTGAAATTCATTATGGCGCAATTCATTATTTGAATTTTGATCCTCAGTATACTTATTTTCCCAATGGAGGGGTTTAGCTACTATAACTCCCTACAGCCGTGACCATGAACTGCAAAACTTGAGCTTACACAGATAAAAAAGACTTGCACAGGGGTTTGAAGGTTACATTAAACACTTTTATTGCGCTCTTCTTAGAAATATTTGTATGTTTTCTTGTAAGAATTCCCAGTTTTTGTTTGATGCTTTCTTACAAATATATATGATCATTAAACGACAATTTGTTATCTAGGACAACACCGAGATATTTAATGGATGTTACTTGTTCTATTTGTGTGTTATTAATTGATTCAGTGAAACAAATAAATATTGTTACACTGAAGAAAGATTATTAATCGACTTGAATTTTGTTTTATTTTGTGTTAAGTATGAGATTATTCATGTTCAACCAGGTATATATGTAATGAAAACAAAATCAATTTATTGAAATATAAAGTATGAATATTAATTTATTCAGTTAAAAAGTATAAGTTTGTTTAGAACGACTTTTCGTGATGATGGTTAACTTCTAACTACTCGATGAGGATAATGCTGCAACTGCTGCCACCGATTGCCCATCTTGTTGTCTCTTTTTTTCGTTGTTTTCTCCATCTTCACACGGCCAATAACACATGTCATCGGCCTCCGATGATTCGTACCGCTGGTACCGATTTTTTCTAGCTCGTATCGGTCATCGCCCATCCGCTGAATGATTTTATACGGACCATAAAAACTGTTTCGCAACTTTAAGTGACTGCCGAATTATGCCCTTTTCATGGCCACTGTGTCTCCAACTGAGTATTGGTGCACTTCTTTTCTTTGTTTATCATAGTTTTGATTTTGACGTTTTTGGGCTCATATAATGTTCTGTCTAACTTCTCAGTCTGAGCATCTCCCGATGCTCAGATCTCTCGTTGACGAACTCAGCTACCATCTCTTTCCGAAGTAATTCGATTAAAGATTTATTTGCACCATCTCTCATCTTAACGCCTGTCAGAACTTCGAATGAAGTGAAGTCGATGCTCGAGTGATACGAAGAGTTTATACAGCGCTGTACTCGATTTGTGTATTTGTACCACTTTTCCGGTTCTTCAATCGCAAGCTTTGTCAACACTGAAATGATGACCTGGTTGACTCGTTCGACCAGACCGTTGCACCTTGGAACTCCAGTTGTTATTTTCACCGTCTCAATTGTGTTATATTCGCAAAACTTGTTAAAATCGTGCGATGTAAACGCCGCTCCTCGATCTGTCACAATTCGCCTCGAATATCCAAAAGTTGTGGAAAGCATTTCTAATTTGTGAAGCAACTCCTTAGCATATGTGGTTTTTGTTGGAAATAACCACGTGAATTTGGAAAAACTGTCCACCACGACAAACACGTACTTGTAGGACTTCCTTGTTTCCGTCATAGGCCCGATATTTTTCGTGTGCTCGACGAGTTATTTCCTTTTGCATTTCAGCTGGGACCACGAGAAGATCCTTGCCTTCAACTTGCTTCATCAGAACACCATTTTGAACAAAGTACTCTTCATATTCTTGAGCTTCTAAAATTATAAATAAATACCAAGTAAATGTGGACGTAACTTCTCCAATGCTCAAACTATAGCCAATACCTCCAACTCGTTTGAATGATAATTCTTCTCCGATTTTCTTGTAGACCTACTCCAATAATGCACCGGATGGAATTGGTCTTTTGCATCAGTATACCCGCCAAGCCTATCTTACTTGCATTTGTATGCAGCTCTGTGTCTGCTTCTGGGTCGTATATTCTTAAAACAGGTTCATCTGATGAAAGCCTTTTCATATTATCAAAAGACTTCTTCTGTTCATCACCAAAATTGAATGTTACACCTTTTTTAAAAGTCGCGTTAATGCTTCAGTTTCTTCAGCAAAACGCCTAGGAAACTTTGGAGTTGCTTTACATTTGATGGTGTTTGAAATTTTTGGACTGCCCTAATTTTCGCTGGCGAAGGAAAAATGTTCGAGTCTGAAATGACGTGTACCAAATACTCGACACTTCGTTGCAAAAATTGGCACTTATCCCACCTTATCTCCAATCAGTGCTCAGCGGCCACTCCAATGACTTGCTTCAAACGCTCTAGACCTTGTACTTGATCCATAGCTGGAATATCGTCCACGTACATGACGACTAAACCCTCATACGCCAGATTTTTAAAAAAATCGTGAATGAATCTACAGAAACAAGACGGGGATACGTACAGACCAAACGGTGTCCTCGTTTCGTCTCAATCCTAGAGGCCTTTACATTTTGAGGAACATACGATACAATAATTTTTCTTACCTCAAAGTAATATTGTTTCGGCACATTTATTTCGTCAAAGTCTATTACTGTACCAATATGGAAAATGTCATGCTCATCCAGAGCAACCGCGTCGCCACCATTTTCACCATCATCAGCCACTTCAAGAACAGCAACCTTCCACAAAGTTATTTAATATTTCCGCACCTATTATTATTTTTGTCTTCATTTTGTACTCTGGCATTATAAAAAAATCACTTTCAAAGTCCTCACCGTGTATATTCACCGTCTCGCGTATTTTGCCACATGGATTCACGCACGCACCACCGAGGCCACTAAATGTTTTATTAGAACGAATGCACTTTGGTGAACCAATCATTTTATATATATCGCGTCTTATCAGATTTACATCACTTCCAGTGTCTATCAAAGCGTTCAATGTCTTTCCGCGCATATTTAAAATAACCGACATTTTATTTTTCACTTCTTGGCAACAACTTACATTGTTTTGTTTCATATTCTTTTGTAGACACGCTGGCGAAATATGACCAAAAGCTTGACACTTATAACACCTTGGCCCTTTATCGCTACTAGGACACTTTTTTGCGATATGCCCATTCTCGCCACATTTAAAACATTTCAAATTATTACCACTCGCGTTAGTTTAGAAATTTCGCGACATGTTCTTTGTCGCGACATTTTTCTTCAAGCATATCTAACGTTGTTGCTCCGCGTAAGATAAGTTTATCCAATGAGTTATCTTGAACTCCCTCAACTATATAGTCAATTAAAGCCTCCGTTTGCAAGTTTCCTTTTGACGCGATTGTCATCATATCGTACATATATGTTCGCCATGGTTCGGCCGGTTGTCTTTTACGACTACGTAACTTTTCGTGAATATCCCGAATGTTCACTTCTATTTCAAACTCACTTTTCATGACGAATTTAAATTCAGCCCACGAACTAATTTTGGGTTTCAATAAAATAAATTGCTTCGCTGCCCCGCACAACATTTTTCTCGCGAATAACAAAAATTCCTGATCACTGTATTGCAGAATGCAGTTAACCAAACATTAATTTCTTGTTGCCTGTCACCACTAAATTTTTCGACAGAGTCCTCGGCATCACGAAACGGTATAAACCGTGAAGTTGACGCGCGCATTTCCACACAACTCTTTTCGCCATTGTTAGGAATTAAAACTTTCTTCGTTTCACTATTTGCGGCCTTTACTGTTTCAGACTCTGCATTTGAAGCACAATCACAACTTGCATACATAGTTTTGTCGTTCTCTCGCTCTTCCCCATCACCATCACTTGCCGAATTTTCATTTTCTTTGTCAATTGTCTCATTTAGTCTATCAAACTTAATACTACCAACACCATTACACTCCTCGTTATACACGATCGTCATTAACCGAAATTTTAAGTCTGCTTTCATTCCGTCTGTAGTCTTATTTCTTTTTTCTAGTTCATCTTTAATTGAGTAAGATTCATTTTGTCTATCGCACTAAGGCCATCTCGCTCCAACTCAATTTATGATTATACCACCGAAAGCAAACTATAACCGTTATTTACCGCAACGCAAGTACACAGACTTTTTGCAATTTTAACACATCAAAAACAATTCTTTTCCATTGAAAAAATAGTTTTTATTTTGAATGGCAGAACACCAATTCCAAACAACACCGACAAGTTACTAGTTTTTTCGATCAATTTGAGAACACCGCACTTAACAATAAATTGGAAAACACCGCACTTAACACCAACACGAGATAGGTATTTTTTTTTTACTTTTTTAATCAGATCCTTCCCGGACGAGTCCCGAAGTTTGTAATAAAAACAAAATGGTTATCAATTTATTGAAATTTAAAATATGAATATTAAATTATTCAGTTAAAAAGTATAAAAGGCTAAGTTTGTTCAGAACGACTTTTCGCGATGATGGTTATCTTCTAACTACTCGATAAAATAATGCTGCAACTGCTGCCACCAATTGCAACATCTTGTTGTCTCTTTCTTTTTTGTTGTTTTCTCCATCTTCACATATATATTGCACTTAACTCATTTTGAATTAGGTCTGTTATTGCGTCTAAGTCTCATCTGCGAAGAGTACAAGCTTACAATGCTGTATCACTTTTTCCATTAATATATAAACGAAAAAGGACTATACCAAAAACTGCTCCTTGTGGTACTCCCGTAGAAACCGATACCGCTATCGATACAAGATTATTTACCGAAGTCTTTTGAGTTCTGTTAAAAATGAAGTTTTAACCATTTACGTTCAGTGTCCCTAATTCCATATTTCCCTAATTTATCAAGTCAAATAACATGATTTACAGTTTCAAATGAACGTTTTAGGTCCAGAAGAACTGCTATGACACAGTTCTTGTTGTCTATTTCCCTTTTCTTGATATATTTCTTTATTAAAAAAAAAAGAAAAAGTAAATTGGCTAAAATCTAACAAAGGGTATACCTACCTTATATAATCTGTCACTGTTAATATATATAAACAAATAAACAAAAACAGCAACAAAAGCAAAAGAATATTTATTATAACCTCTACTCTATGTCTAAACGTACTATAATTGAAACTTAACCAGAAAAGTCAATGGGAGATACGGAGAAAAGGGAAAAGAAGGATACTTCTCGTAAAAATGCTGGTAAAACTGCAGACACAAGTGCTGGCACATCATCTGGTTTAGTTTCCCAAATTTCTATAAATGACTTAAAAACATTATTCGATGATAAACAAAAGCATCTTGCAACAAAATCTGACGTGGATTAAATCCGTTTATTCATGTTGTATATCAGGCATTAAAATGAGGATCTCAGAAGGCATGTTCATGTTCTTCAGACAAAACTAGAAGTACTTGAGCAACAAGTCACCAATATCCAAAAGCTCCATCATGAAAAGAACTTGATTTTCAAATTAGAAGTAAACAACAAACTCGACCAAGTAGAAGAAGTAGTCAATACATGCAGCTAGCTGTCAAATGGGGTTAGTGATATAAAAAGCCAAGATGTCCATGAAATTAAATCATGGAATCCAAAACTAAAGAACTTTATTGTGAAATATAGAAATTTATTAAACGCGAAAGAAGAAACACTAAAGTAGCTGCTAAAGGGGACAAATTAATAGTCAAGGTTTACAATTTTCATGAAATGAATCAACTAGTCTTAAGTGTAGTGTGTTTATGTGCACCCATATCAAGTGATGAGTGCTATTCGTCACTTTTCTTCAATTATTATTCTTTTTTGTGTGAATATGGAGTCAGCATAGTTTTAAGCAACATAGATCTAAGCAGTCAAGCTTTTCATTTGATTCAATAAAGATAATTCATTCGATAAAGATATTACATGGCGACCGTGACAGGACGGACATTTTTGTGGTGTAGTTAAACCCGGCGGTGTGGATATCTTCGATTTTTCTTCTTAAAACAAAAATACGAAAAAATAATGCATATAGAATTATATATTCTTAAACTACGTAGGTTAGGTTAGGTTAGGTTTGCAAGTTGCTGTAGGAGAGCAAATAGCTCAGCCCCAGCGCACTTAGGTCAATGTAGACCCATTGTGATGCCCATTTGAGGCTTTACCAATTCCTCCTCTTACCATACTCGTAGTCCATATTTGGTTCCTTAGTATCATCCCGGGGTGTTCAACCATCTGTTTCCTCTTGCGAATCGATATAGATTTGATATTGGGCACTCTGATAGTTCTTTGATGCTTTCGAAGAAGTATATCCCCAGAGTTTTATTTCTTAGATGGCAGAGACTGGGGCAGTGACAGAGGTAGTGGGTTATATCCTCATGTTCTTCCTCGTCACTGCAACCTCTACATAGATCGTTTTCAGTTAGACGTAGTTTTTTGGCGTGATATCTTAGCATGTTATGGCCAGTTAAAACACCTACCAACGTCGATACTGACTTCCTGTCTTTTTGAATGATTGCATTCGTTCTATTTTTATCGTACTGCGGCCACAGTTTCCTAGCTACCTCACAAGTGTTTAAGTTTGCCCATCTCGAGTTGGCTTTTGCCAGGATTTCACACATTATATTATGTTTGAGGTCGCATAACGGTGGTTTTACGCTCCTTTCTGAGAGTTCTAGGCTAAGTGCTGAGCCTTTTCTTGCCAATTCATCGGCTTTTTCATTTCCCATGATGCCCGCGTGACCGGGGACCCAGCAGAGTGTTATATTATGCTGTGTGGCAAGAACTTTAAGCTCATCGCGACAGCTTTTCACAAGCTTGGACTTTATTTCAACAGAAGAAATTGCTTTTATCGCTGCCTGGCTATCGATGAGAATGGTAATATCCTCTCGGGGTAGTGCCATCATTGATGCCACTTTGGCAGCTTTCGTTACTGCTAGAACCTCTGCTTGGAATACACTGCTGTTATTGGGAAGTCTGATTGAGCCTTCTATATTCAAAGCTTCTGAGAAGAAGCCAGCCCCAGTACCTACATCCATTTTTGAGCCGTCTGTGAAGATGGATTTGGTTGTAGGTTGTAAGACTTCATTATTAATCCACTTCTCTCTACTTGGGAACAAGCATTGGAATGGCCTTTCAAAATCTGTAAAGGGAACTATGTAGTCAGACTCTACATTTGTTCCTGTGTGGATGTTCAAAATTTCAGAGTGTCAAGTGGCAGAAGGTTAAGTATGGTTTCTAAGCCCGCCGTGGGTGTCGTGCGCAAGGCACTGGTTGATCCAATACATGCAAGTCTCTGGATGTTAGTCAATGCCTTAAGGTTTGTAAGGTTGTTAGCGGCTTTCCACCAAACTAAGCATCCATACGTCAATATCGGTCTCACTATCGCAGTGTACATCCATAGAATTACCTTGGGTTTTGGGCCCCAGTTTTTCCCAAAAATTCTGCTGCATGAGTAGAATGCGATGGATGCCTTTTTGACTCTTTCTTGGACATTAATTTTCCAGTTCAATTTCCTATCAAGTATGATTCCCAGGTATTTCGCGCTTTCCGATAACTTAAGGGGTGTGCCTTCAATTGATGGCAGATGGAATTGTGGAATTATTCGTTTGTTCGTGAATAGAACTAGTTCTGTTTTTTGGGGATTAATACCTAAGCCGCATTTTTGGGCCCATTTGTTCAGTGTGTTGGAGGATATCACTGATGGTGTCTAGGAATTTCCCCGTGGCCATAATGACTAGGTCATCTGCGTAGGCAATGACTTTTATCCCATTATTATTAAGCAGTACTAAGACCTCATTCACAACTAATATCCACAGCAGTGGTGAAATAACCCCGCCTTGGGGTGTACCTCTTGAGGCAGTCATTTTCAATTCTGTGTTAGCGAGGGAGGTGTTTACGTTTCTTTTGTTTAATAGGCTTAGTATTATTTGAGTAATACTGTTGTCAATGTTCATGCTTATTAAGTTTCTTTCTATAGCACTAGCCTCAACATTGTTGAAAGCGCCTTCAATGTCGAGAAAGGCTGCTAATGTGTATTCTTTTTGATCGAGTGATTTGTCTATAGTACTGACTACTGCATGAAGGGCAGTTTCAACACTTTTTCCTTTCATGTACGCATGCTGGTTCTGGGATAAGGTTCCTGGATTAAACATGCTACGTATAAATACATCGAGTAGTTTCTCGAATGTTTTAAGCACAAACGATGTTAGGCTTATTGGTCTAAAATCTTTTGCCGTAGCACGAGTTGGTTTACCGGCTTTGGGTATAAATACAACTTTGACTTCTCGCCAAGTTGCAGGTATATGTGTGTACATAATACATCGCATGAATAGTTCTTTTAACACTGGTATTAAAAGGTGCTTTGCCTTTTGAAGCATTATTGGATTAATACCATCAATGCCTGGTGATTTGTATGAGGAGAAGGAGTCAATTGCCCACTCTATTCCTTTCTCACTAATTACTTTCTCCGGGACTATATTATTGTGGGGATTTTCGTAATTGGCATCTGTGCCCGGTTTGGGCTGCGTCTTAACACACCCAGGGAAGTGTGTATTTAGTAGGAGTTCTATTGTTTCGGTGCAGGATTGGGTCCATCTGCCACTGTTATCTATAAGATAGCCAGGGGTTACCGGTTCCTTTGAGAGGACTTTTCTCAATCTTGCTGATTCAGGGTAACCTTCAATGCCATTGCAGAACGTCCTCCAAGATGTTCGTTTTGCGCTTTGAGTTGCATTTTTGAAATTTCTTTGACCTTCTTTGTAGAGGTCCCGATCGGACTCTGCATTGCTTCTTCTTGCGGCATTGAAGAGTTTTCTTGCTTCTTTTCTTAGATGTTGCAGCTCTTTATTCCACCAATGGGGTGATGTTTTTGTACTCGGAGCTATTACGGGGCACGATGTTTCGTATGCGCTTTTGAGAATCAGGTTCAGTGTCTCAACCGTATTGTCAATATCTTTAGGTGACTCATAATTCAGGCCTTGTAATATGTTATGTTTTTCCTCTACTTTTGTGACAAAACGATCCCAGTTAGTTTTTCTGGGATTTCTATATGTTTTTTTTTGTTTTATATTATCTCTAATTTCAAATTCAATACTTCTGTGGTCAGAAAAGGAAGGTTCAGTAGATACTTTCCAGCCACTTAACGAAAAAGAGTTAGAGTTGTTAATAAGGGTTATGTCTAGCACTTCCCTTCTATTTCTAGTAACGAATGTTGGTTCGTTGCCTATGTTTCCTATAACTAAATTATGTTCTATAATAAATTCAAGAATTGACTCACCTCGTGGGTTGGTATTTGTACTACCCCATTGTACATGATGGGAGTTAGCATCACATCCGAGGATAAGGTCCCATCTATTATCTCGAGCTTTTATGACAAGCTCCTTCGTCATTTCATTGGGGGGATCGTCCGTCCCATGTGGCATGTAAATTGATGCGAAGACGATTGGATAGCCATTCTGTCTTTCGCATTTTACAGCGGTCTGGTCAATATTGCTGTGGGTGGATAAAAGAAATAGATTAACCTGACTTTTAGCTACAATGCAAGTTCGAACTGTACATTCATTGTTCTGTGGAAAGGCATACGTTACCAGGTCTTTCGATCTAAGCCCTCGTATTTGACCTCGAACTACCCAAGGTTCTTGCATCAGAGCTAGATCAATATTGCCGCTTGTCATAGCTTGTACTAGGTTGGCGCTAGCGGCTTTGCTGTGATGAAGAATAATTTGGCGTATCTTCATGCCGGCTAGTCGTTTCCCCACTTTTCTTCTTGTATACCGTCACAAATGGTCTTATCTTGCATCGGGTAATGCCGACGCGTATTTTGTAGCCACATTTGCGCAGTAGTGGCATGGATTTGTGACTGAGTCTCACCACAATCTCCATGCCTTTATCATTGTGCGGCCCCATTTCCTCCACCTGCCAGTCCTTACTTAAAAGTTCCGGGTTGAGGTTTTGGATGTTGAGTTGCACTCTTTCTTTCGGCAGATAAGGGCCGGGAAGGAATAGACGACCCTTCGGTTTGGCGAATTCTAGTAGCTCTTTCCTATCGCAAAGACGCAGGTTGGCTTTTGGCCATGGTGCTTCCGTGTTGGCGATGAACTTCTTCAACCATTTGAGGGTTTCCGCGTCCTCACATTCCATCACTTTGAATCCTTTCAGAGATGTAAGCTGTCCAAAGTGCGGGATATGCCCAGCCACTTTGTACGAGTCATTCACCCCATCCAGGATTCTGACTTCAATCAATCTCCATTGGTCATCTGACAGCCTCCGTTCTGGATTACCAAAGTCAACAACTGCGACCCGGTGACTGTCTCTGACCACATTGGATACGGTTCTTTGTTTTTTGTTTTGTTTGGGTGGAGGAGAGAATGTGTCGTCATGCCTACCTCTTTTTACACAAACCGCAACTGGCTTCGGTCCCGTGTTTACTACACCGGCGGCATTTGTTGATGCCAAAGGAGAGGGTTGAGCTTTGCCATTCCCTTTCCCTCCAAGCTTCCTTGCGGGTTCCCTACTGCAGGACGGCACATTATCTAGGGTTTCTCTAGCTCTAGCTAACGATAATTGTTGTATTTCCGTTAAGGAGCTGGGTTCTATACCCTTGAGGCGTTGGAGTGTTCGTCTGGCGTTACGTACTCTATTCGGGCCGTACTTCAGCGATGCTGTTTGAATGTCAGCCTGAGCAGTACCTCCTGCTTTGGTTTCCCTCTGCAAGGAGAGTACTGTACAGACACTGCCTATAGTTTCGTCCCCGTCTTCCCGTGAGTCTACTTTTGGGATCAAGTTTCCTGCAGAACTCGTCGTAGGTCCCGACGGGCTTGTGCCTGTCACAGTCCCAGATTTGTTCAACAGTTCCCCATCACCGCCTACACTAACCAGACAAGCCGATGAACCCACTACCGGTCCCGACGGGCTTATGCCTGTCACAGACCTTGATGAGTCCACCAACTTCTCCACACTGCCTATTTTTTTCCCTTTAATTGCAGAGTCAGACGGGTACCTGTGTGATCCCGACGGGCTTGGGCCTGTCACAGAACTAGGTGCTCCCATCTTTCTCTCAGATGTTGTTGCTGGTTTCGAATGCACTGGGGCCTAGACCTGTCACAGATTTGGGTGGACCCATTACACTCTTTAAGTTCGGGTTCATGTGGGCTTCGTGTGTGTTCGTCTTTAGTCCCGGCGGGCTTAAGCCTGTCACAGACTCGGACGACTCCACATTTCCGCTCTTGCTTGTGACTACCATTGGATTAGTGTTGCCCGAAGGTTCACGACTCCGTAGGTAGGCACGAGCAATTTGAAGCCTAAGTTGTTCCCTATCACTCAGACTCTCCCACTTTTTCCCTTCCAAAGCCCTAATCGTCTTCTTGCAGCTCTTAATTCTGCTTCGGTTAGAGGCTACTGACGATGTTGAAATGGACGAGCCAGTAAGGGAGACAGTGTCATTGTCACCTAGGAATAAATTTCCTAGATCCATGACACTCTCTCCAATGCTGCCGTCGGAAGTAGCCTTAAGGGCTGAAGAAGATTCGAGAAGGAAGCTCTCCTCTTCTTCTGTCATGTTGTCGTCGTTGATTGAATCGGCTTCCGTTAAGAACTTCGTGCCCGATTCTTGCACGTCGTCCCCTTTTGTTTTTGTTTTGTTTTTTTGTTTGCTGTTCATTTTTGTTCCCACGAGTATGGGGGAAGGAAAAGTCCGTCTGCGTATCACCCCCTGTACACAGATAAGGTCAGGTTACTCTTCGATTTGACCCGGTTTCGAAGAGGTACCGTTAGAATACAGCCGGTATACCCCTTGGCTGCAAACCATGCAATAGGCACGGTGACGTAACACCCTGGATTAAGGGGTGGGTAGTTCTTGGTCCGTTACTCATCAAAATCACTGTAGATCCAGGTTTCCCCAGATTCACAGATCAGATGAATCTTTGAAACTTAAGCCTTCGCACCACAACAAGGTGACTACCCTTGCGAAGGCTTAAACTACGTAAAAAAAAAAAAAACTTATAAGAATGGTACCTTTTGTGTTTTGTGTGTATAAATTGTGTTATGCTTTGAATTCAGAAAAATATGCGCTTATGAACGTTGTGAAAAAAAAAAATAAAAAAAAAACAAGGATAAAACTTTTATGAAATTATCAAATGTACTAATAGAACACAAAAAAAAAAAAAAAAAACACGTGAGAAACAAAGCAAAAAAGTTAAATGTTAAAAAAAAAAAAAAAAAAAAAAAAACAACTGCCAAATAAACAATGAAAAACTAACGGTCTACGTAAAAAAAAAACTTATAAGAATGGTACCTTTTGTGTTTTGTGTGTATAAATTGTGTTATGCTTTGAATTCAGAAAAATAAACGCTTATGAACGTTGTGAAAAAAAAAATTAAAAAACAAGGATTAAACTTTTATAAAATTATCAAATGTACTAATAGAACACAAAAAAAAAACACGTGAGAAACAAAGCAAAAAAGTTAAATGTTAAAAAAAAAATTAAGCTAAACAAGAAAAAAAAACTTAATGCATTATCAACATAAAATGTGATTTTAAACAAATGAAATGAACTGGATTTCCAACAACAACAAAAACTCAAAAAAAAAAAAAAAAAAAACAACTGCCAAATAAACAATGAAAAACTAACGGTCGAAATAACAGCATAACAGCATCTTTCGCCGAATATATCTTCAAATCATAGCTGTCTTTATAAAAATCAATCAAACCGGGCAGTGGTTCGTCGGACTTCTCTAAAATTGAAAAGCTAATATGCTAGATATAGTACGTGATTGTACGGTTGAATATCAGATATGTACATTGTACATAGGTAATTTGATCAAATAAATATTGGTAACATATTATTTTTAATTTTGAAGAAAAATGTAAGTACATTCATTATTGGCCTTTGGTTAATAGTAAGCCATTTAAAAGTATGTATCATAAATTGAAAAGTTTAATCATGAATTTTCTTTTGTAATAATTTTATAAAATTTTTATAAATTATCGTGAAAAAATGTTAATTGTTCTATTAAAAGAGAAGCACCATCTTGTAAACCTAAATTTGCTCATGTTGACATTTTTCTAATAAATTTTTCAAGATCTAATGGTAATTGGTGATCTCAATGCTAGAACAGAAGATAAAGAATCAGCATTCAAACTTGGATTCAGAAAAAGATGTTCTAAAGATCAAACCATAAAAATGGAAGGTAAACAAATATTAGATCTATGCAATGACTTTGGGTTAAGCATAGTTAATGGAAGTGTTGACGGGGATTTAAATGGAGAATTCACTTTTATCGGTAAACAAGAATGCTCGACAATAGATCTGTGTATTTTAGGCGGAGACTGGATCTCAACATTTAAAGACTTTCAGGTTGGGAACGCTACCTACTCGGATCATCTTCCAATTCAAGTTGAAATTGGAATTGATAGCATCCAGTGAAGTCTCCCAAAAACCAAATATCGTCTGAAATCAAAAAATTAAGATGGATAGTTTGGACGTCATGAAAGCAGCTATAAAGCGGACTTGTGAAAACAAATCACTTCACTTACTAAAATCCCTAAGAAAGTAAAACTTAAATCTAACACGAGTTGAATATGTTGATATAACTAAGCAGTACAAACACCTATGCAAAGAAAACAAAATGAAGTATCAAGAAGAACTTAAAGATGGGAAAATGGCAGGCTCAAACGGTATACCAACAGAGTTTTATAAGTATTCCTCTCCATTGTTTAAAGAAAAGCTTACCCAAGCACAATGTAATTTTTAACTTTGCTGTACATCCGGATTGCTTATATGACCTATCCATAAAAATGTGACCCATTTGATCCTAAGAATTATAGAGGAATTTAATTTCTTAACGCAAGTTTAAAAATATATACATCACTATTAAATAATAGGCTGAATAATTGGGTAAATACGAATAATAAATTGAGCGAATTTCAATCGGGATTCGAAAAGGCTATTCAACAATGGACAATTTATTTGTTTTAGGATGTCTGGCCCGCTCGAAGCTAAGTCAAAATAAGAAGTTATACGCCTTTTTTTATTGACTTTAAAGCGGCATTTGATACGGTGGACAGAGGAGCGTTGTTCTTCAAACTATACAACCTGGGAATATCGACCAAGTTTGGAAATGCTTTGGAAAAAATGTATCAACAAACAAGTGGATGTGTATTCAATGCGATAGAAACATCAAACAACATTAAAATGAATCGAGGAGTTCGGCAAGGGTGCAACCTTATTCCCTTATTGTTTGCCCTTTTCTTAGATGATATGATCGAATTTCTACCATGCGGAGCCCAAATTGGGAATATTAAAATCAAATCGATTATTAATGCGGATGATGTTCTCATTTTGGCAGAATCACCAAGCTCACTACAATTAAATATAAATAGACTTTTTGACTACTGCAATAGATGGTGCTTGGAAGTAAATACCACCAAATCGAAAGTGATGATTTTTCAAAACGGAGCAGGAAGGATTTCACGTGAGGAACACTGACTATAACATTCAATTTAAATATGGAAAAAACCTCCAAGCTAAGGCTGACGTTGCCAGAAATGCAATTTGTGCAAATTGGAAAAAAATATTCAACAGTAAACTTATTAAAACAAATGCTAAATACGAAGTCTTTAACGCTACAGCTAAGGCTACGTTGTTCTACGGTGCTCAAATCTGGTTCGTTAAAAAGTTTGAGACAGCAGAAAGGAAGATTTTTCTGTTGCCAGTAAATTCTCCCAATTATATGTATTACCTGGAAACTGGACTACCTACACTTTATGTATCTACACTAAAGCTCAATGCAGATTATCTTGTACGAGTGGTAAACATGAATGACGCCATTCTACCGAAGACGGTGCTTACGAGTGCAGTCCGCCAAAAGTCACTTTTTTACAAAGATTGGCTAGAGCATGTTACAAACTGTGGATGGAATCTTAATTTAGCAAATGCAAGCTCACTTCAATGGAAAAAAGCTCTTTATGAAGTTATACAACGTATAGATCAGAATGAAAGATATTAATTTATAGAGCAAGCTAGATCATCAAATAAAAGAACGATAAACTCTAGTCTGAACTATAATCTTAACGAAAGAAATTACTTCACCCAGGATCATTTACCTAATCTAATAACCACTGTTTTCAAAGCAAGGGGAGAGCTTACTAAACTTAATTTTATGCCTCACAGAACTGATTTGGAAGGTAATTGCTCTCTTTGCGGGAAAAAGAGAATATATATCATTTTCTGGGAAGGTGTCCAATGCTGATGGAGATAAGGAGAGTTTTCTACGGGAATGAGGTTTGAAAAATATATATCATAAAGTTATTAATATCTAGTCCTTTTAAACTAAACTAAAAGTTATATCCATTTTTGATTTTTTTTTAATTCCATTTTATTTAATTTCCGTTTTAACTACACTAAAAGTTATATCCGCTTGTAAATTTCTTTTTACTATTTTTTTTCGATTTAACTAAAAAAGTTGCAACTAAATTCAATTATGTTTAAGTTAAATTAAAAAAAAAATACAATATTTTTCAAATTTGAATGTTTTGAACAAAAAAAAATGTAAAATCAAATAAATAATGCCACTCGGGCAGACGGCAGCAATGCCATGTTCATTATTATTCAATTATAAACTAAATGTAAAAACTTAAAACTAATATGAAATGAATAAAAACTATCTATCTATCTATCTATTTCCCTTTTCCAATCACTGACCACATAATTGACACAGTTTTCACATGAATGAATTGAACGCCTGATTGTTGTACACTTATTTATGATACTTGACGTTCTTGTAATTGTTGCGTTGCAATTTTGTCTATTGTTTTTTCATACAATGGGAGTATATTTATAGGTTAGTAGTCATTACATTTGATTGAATTTATCACTTTCTTTTTTGGAAGAATAAGTGATTCTTTCCAGGTTTCAGGGAATATACCAGAGCTGAATGATCCATTTATTATTCGAATCATGACTGGAGCGACAATTTCTATTGAGACTTTTAACATTCATAAAATTAAAGTATTTTTTTTTTATTTATCAGTTAGGTTATGAATAATAATATCTGTATTGACCAAAGTAAACTTAAATTCCATATTGCACACATCTACCAGACTTATATATTCAGATTCAGAAAATATCACAGAATTGCTAGGATTATTTACACTTTTAATAAAGAAGCTATTAAGTTTATTAAATTTTTAAAAAATAGGTAGAGTATTGACTGTTGAAAAAGATATTTTCTGGTGGTCGCTCGTGTGTTACTGACACGAAAAATCGATAAAAATAATCTTAGGAGCGGGTTGTATAATCACTCAATCACTGCAGAGGTTTTTAACTTTTTGAAGAATCCACATAACATTTTTATATATATACATATTAAGTAGATATAAATGACTTACTCTAAACTTCGTTTTTATAAATGAATCATCATTAATTATTTTAGATTGGCTTTTCAACGCGCACTTGAACTAGATCCAAATTGTGTAGGTGCACTTATTGGTCTAGCTATCTTAAAATTAAATCTGCATGAGCCAGACTCAAACAAATTAGGAGTACAAATGCTCTCCAAAGCCTATACAATTGATTCAACAAGTCCGATGGTTCTCAATCATCTTGCTAATCATTTTTTCTTCAAAAAAGATTACCAAAAAGTACAACATTTGGCTTTGCACGCCTTTCACAATACAGAAAACGAAGCAATGCGTGCGGAGAGTTGCTACCAATTGGCAAGATCATTTCATGCTCAAAGGGATTACGATCAAGCTTTTCAATATTACTATCAATCGACCCAAATCGCACCATCGAATTTTGTACTGCCACACTACGGATTAGGCCAGATGTATATCTACCGTGGTGATACAGAAAACGTAAGTAAATCGATAGCTTCTTTATTTAAATTTAGTACATTCAATTATCAATTTAAACATAATTTAGTTTTATTTTTATTATTCTTAAATTCACTGTTTAATTGAATTTTCTTTTCTATAATATTAATAAATGTTAAAAATAAATTTCTTTTGTAGGCTGCTCAATGTTTTGAAAAAGTTCTAAAGGTTCAACCGGGGAATTATGAAACAATGAAGATTTTAGGATCTTTATATGCCAATTCAAACTCTCAAACCAAACGTGACATGGCAAAAACCCATCTTAAAAAAGTTACTGAACAATTTCCCGACGATGTTGAAGCTTGGATTGAGTTAGCTCAAATTTTAGAACAACACGATTTGCAGGCATCACTAAGTGCCTATGGTACAGCAACAAGTATTTTAAGTGACAAAGTCAAAGAATATATTCCCGCCGAGATCTTAAATAACGTGGCTGCATTACACTATCGTTTGGGGAATTCGCTTGTAGCAAATGAAAAACTTCTAGAGGCATTAGAGAGGGCGAATACACAAAGAACTAACGACCCGCAATACTATGATTCAATATCTGTAACAATGAAGTACAACCTTGCACGTTTGAATGAAGCTAGATGCAGTTTTGATATTGCAGATAAATTCTACAAAGATATTTTGAAAGAACATCCTAATTATATCGATTGCTATTTGCGTTTGGGATGTATGGCACGAGATAAAGGTTTAATTTTTGTAGCATCGGATTTCTTCAAAGACGCCCTTAATATAAATAACGACAATCCAGATGCACGGTATGTTATAACTTTTTAGTTTTACAATAACTGAATATATCAGTGTGAGATCTTTTTGTTTGATAAATGTTTTAGTTCGCTTCTTGGTAATCTACATTTGGCAAAAATGCAATTTACACTGGGACAGAAGAATTTCGAAACAATTCTTAAAAATCCAGCTACTTCTAATGATGCGTATTCATTGATTGCATTGGGAAATTTCTCATTACAAAGCTTGCACCAACCATCGAAAGACAAGGAGAAAGAAAAAAAACACCAAGAAAAGGCACTGGCAATTTACAAACAGGTATATTTCACATGAAGGTAGTTTTTGTTAAGTTCAATAAGAAGGCTCCTTCAAGAACAGTATATCTATATATTAATCCGTAAACACTTTTTATTGGCACCCTTTTTAACTACCTTAACGACAACATATTTTTATGATTTTTGGTTTGTTTGAACGGCTTTAGCGTTCTTTAAACCGATGTAATATTTTTAAAATTATATGTTGTCGTTAAGGCAAGTTAAAATATTTTGAAATTTTTATTTTTTTTACAATAATAGAAACAACACCGTCAAAACAAAAGTCGTGATGGCAAGTTTTCAACGGACACAATGAATCCGTTGCGTTCCGTCGGTTTTCAGTGCCGCTTCCACAGTTTTTACAAAAAAATTATACTATTTGGTAGTTTTTTGTTTATTTTTTTTTCGACCTATTTCTGTGAAATTGACGTTGTGAAAAATATATTAAAAATGTAGATATTTATAATCAAATCTCGAAGGGTAGGTAATTAAGTTAAAAGTTTATTTGAGAAGTATTCACGATCTAAAAAGTGTGACATTTTGTAATGTAATATTCGAGTGGACGTTAGCCCTCGAACTTCCAAGTGAACAAATCTCCCTATTGCCCAATTGCACCAAAATTCACTTAAAAGCGTTTTAGTTAACGGGGTAATAAAATGTATTGGCATGTTAATTTAAAATGGGTTTCACCAACATTGGGAGGTGAATATTTGAAAATGAGGAAACTTGGTGCCATCCCCGGATTTACGCCGTCGGAAACGAGCTGTCAAATTTTGTATGGGAAAGTTTTCCCTCGGAAGATATAAACTTTCATCACGAATTCGATGCCACTTTCCGCATGTAAAGATGAAAAGAAGTAAAGTATCCATTTTTGTTGACATTTCGCGAAGGCGGAAAATTTAATTGCAAATTTTACCCTTTAAGAGCGTTTTGCAGTAAGAAATAGTTTTACAAATGCTCCAAACATTAAGAAAGTGAGAATGAAAAAAAAAAATTATATAAAAACAAATGATAAACAAAAATTCAAAGTAGCTCACTCAATATCTTTCATCGCCATTTTGTCCAGTTTTAAGATGATAGTGACGTCATAATATGATTTATGACGATGTAAAGAAGTAAAGTCGCCATTTTTGTTGACATTTCATGAAGGCGGGAAAATTAAATTCCAAATATTACCCTTTAAGAAAAATTTAATTTAAGAAAGTGAGAATAAAAAAAAAATTATATAAAAAACAAATTATAAACAAAAATTCAAAGAAGCTCACTCAATAAACTCTAATCCTCATTTTGTTTAGTTTTAAGATGATAGTCATTTACGCCAACATTTTTCATGGGGCGTTCATGAAAACGTATGAGGGAAAGATACTTTTTTACATCTAATGTGAATTTACGTCGTTAGATGAATACCTTTATGATTTTTTTGTCAAAACTGTGGAAGCGGCACTGAACGGAACACAACGGATTCATTGTGTTCGTTGAACGCTTGCCATCGCGTCTTTTGTTTTGACGTTTCGCGTAGTGTTTTTATTCGTTTAGTGTTTTGTTTTCTGTTGTAAAAAATTAAAATTTAATTTACCTGACTTAACAGCAACATATTAATATAAACATTTGAGTTTCGGGAACGTAAATACCTTTCGAAAAACCAAAAATGATATAAAAATGTTGCCGTTAAGTTAGTGAAAAAGGGAGACTAAAAATAGCGTTTATTAATATTTTATTAGTTTATTAATAGTTGCATTTTGTTCTTTTTCGAAGTCGTCGTTTTCTTTTATATTAAGAAGCTTTATTGTCAACAGGTTATGGGCCCAGATAACGCGAGAAAAAAATATTAAGGTTAAATTAAGAGCATACAGCAAAGTAAAATTTTTTTTGGTACGCGTTTTTTTTTATTTGGGAACCTTGGTAATATTTTGAATAGCTTCTTAATTGAAAAATAATTTAAAGCGATTGTCGGCAAAAATGGAAAATAACACATTAAAAATCGAGCAACTGCATACTGTTCAAATCCCTTACCTCTGGTGGGGGAGAAATTTAAGAACCGCGAGTTAAAAATAAAACACCGAGTTGTAAGGTCGGTTATGCTGTTTATTCGAACTAAACTATAAAATCTTAACCTACGCTTATATATACTATTTTGTTCGTGACGATAAGCGATAACAGAAACACACACACAAATTCTGAACCCAAGCGCAAGTAATCAGTTGCTTGTTATCTCAATTTGTATGTGTGCTCATGTTTGCTAGATAAGATATCCTAAGCAAACATAATGCCTATCACTTATCTTATCACTTCTTATTACCCTAGTGTTCAATGTTTGAACACATACTGCGGATCAATATTCCGTATGGAAATTTCAAGCCTACATTTTGCTCAATGCATCTAGGCTTTTTGGATATCCCAAAATGAGACAGAAGTCGATTTTGACAAACGACTCTTGGTTTGGAAGAGATTCGACAGCAAAGCGCAGCAGATCATCGCAACCAGCATTGGGTCCATTCCGCTTCAAAACATCGTTAATTGCAAAACGTCGAAGGAAATGTAGGTCAAACTTAAGTCGGTTTATGAACAGACTTTGGAAGCAAAAGTCCACATGTTGCTGCAGACATTTCATGGATTTGAGAAAGATACAGACGATGATATCTCGACGCACATCTCCAGGTTAGAAAACATTGTTAGACAGTTAAGAGACATTGGCGAGGTTATTTCGGAAAGTATGATCATAACAAAAGTTTTAATGACCTTTTCAAGTGATTTTAAACATTTTTTCTGTGCTTGAGAATCGACGGCAAAAGACCAGCAAACTTTGGAAAATCTTACAGCACGATTGGTCATGGAGGAGAAACGCATGTCATCGCAAGCAACGAGTTCATCCGTTGCTTTGGTCGCAAAGCAAAAGAAAAATAAGTGGAACACAAAGCCTTCCAAGTCTGGAAAGTGTTTCCATTGTAATGAACATGGCCACTGGAAAAGAGATTGCCCGAAGAAAAATGCGGTAGTTGATCGTAAAAGATGGACTGGAACTAAAGGTGAGGCACGAAGGGGTGATGCACTTATCTGCAACGTTGAAGGAAAAGTTATGCGTTGGAAGAGCCAGATAAAAGGAGATGAACTGGAACTAGAAGTGAAGTTCAAGGGGAACTTCCATCTGCAAGCAATGAACTAATAGCAAGAGATGATAAATCAATAAGTCAAAACTGGTACTTGGATTCTGGAGCCAGCGACCGTATGACGTGCATAAAAGAATGGTTCTCATCTTACAGAAAATTTAGTAACCCTATTGGAATTCAGATAGGAAGTGGAGATAAAATCATTGCAGAAGGTATTGGAGATATAAATTTTCTTGCTTCAACTGGCAAAGATTGGTGCAAAAACATTTGTCTGAAGTTCTCTATGTGCCAAAGATTACTATGAATCTATTTTCGCAGACCCGTGCTTTAGATACAAATCTGAGCATTATTTCAGATAGACTTCAGTTGTGGCGATAGGGGACAGACAAGGGCAGCTCTTCAAAATGTGTTTTAAAGCACTACCACCACCAATGAAAGAAGCTAATGTTTGTTACGAATTTATAATTTAAAATACCTAAAAATAAAAATCAACCGCACATGTTGAAAAACAAATCAATGTTATGATTTCTTTTATTAACGATTGAAATTTAGTTGTCAGTTTGACATTGTATGTCAATAGCCAAATCCCTATATTGAAATTTATAAAAAGTAGGTCACACTAGTTTGGGGGTATCTATTATGGTTCAAATATGAGATATTACATAAGTAGTTTTGAGGCTTCCAAACCAGGCGAGCTTACACATGCGGATGAGTGTGGACCCATGGAGAAGAGTTCAAATGGTGGTAGCAGGTATTTTTTGTTGTTCAAATACCATTTTTCAAGGTACACGATGGTGTATTTCTAATATATATATATTGAAAAATTCTTTTGCCAAGCGAAGATTTTTTTTTTTTTTTTTTTATAATAGGCACGCACTCAAGGGGTTTTTGTTCCCTTTTTATGCCAAAGCACAGTGCGAGCGTTAGGAAAAATGGGATAGACGGAGAGGGTTAAGGATGAGGTGTCGGTTAACATTAGTCTTAAATTCCTGAACACTGCAATGACTGGGGAAGACAGAGTGTGGAAGAGAGTTCCACATTCGCGTAGTACGGCTAAAGAACGATTCTCTGAACATGACCGTACGTCCGAAGTTGGGCTCGAGGGTGAACTGATGGGCATTCCTGGAGGCGCGGGTATTACGGTTGAATATCTTAAGGGGAGGAATGCAACTTGCTATTTCACTAGAGCATAAACCATTAAAGTAACGGTAAAAGAGGGTGAGGCATGAGACATTACGTCGATGTTCAAGTGACGTAAAAGTCTCAACGATGGTACGGTCACCAATCATCTTAAATGCTCTTCTCTGGATACTGTCCAAAAGACTTAAGTACGTTACTGGAGCACCAGCCCAAATGTGGGAGTTGTACTCAAGCTTTGGCCGTATGTAAGTTTTGTAGATGGTAGCCAGATCAGAAGGGGAAAAGAAGTTCTTGCATCGTCTTAAAAAACCTAAACATCTTGCGGCATTTTTGGCGACATCGCATATGTGATCATTCCACAAGAGGTGGTCGGTGATACACATACCAAGAATCTGGAGATGTTCGGTTTCACTGATGCAAGTGCCACACATGGACAGTGGCAAGGGGGGTATATCTCGCTTCAACGATACAAAACAGCATTGAGTTTTCAAAGCATTAAACTCTACGCGGTTTTTTATTCCCCATTGTACAATGCTGTTTAAGTCAGAGTTTAATGAGCTTATCATATTTTGCCGTTGCAGTTCCACACCCGAAAGGGAGGGTTGTGAGTCTGGGAACGAATATGAAAAGCTAAGGGTACTATCGTCAGCGAAACAATGAATTGGATTAGAAGTTACAGACAAGAGATCATTTATAAAAATGAGAAAGAGGGTCGGAGACAAAACGGAGCCCTGGGGCACACCAGCATTTATTTTGTGGGTTTCAGACTTGAACCCGTCCAGTACAACTTGTATTGAACGGTTCGAAAGAAAGTTTCTTATCCAACGAAGGAGGAATTCATCAATACCGAAGGCACGCATTTTCGATAAGAGAGCCTGGTGCCAAACTCTATCAAATGCTTTTGAAATATCGAGTGCAACAATCTTACTTTCTCCAAAACGATGTAAAGATTTGTTCCACTGTTCGGTGAGATATGCCATCAAATCACCAGTGGACCTGTTGCTGCGAAAGCCGTACTGCCGGTCATTAAGAAGCTTTCGTTCTTCAAGATATTTCTTAAGCTGATAATTTATCAGCGTTTCCATGACCTTAGAAAGAAGGGACGTAAGTGCAATCGGACGATAATTGGAGGGAGAGGAGGATTCGCCTTTTTTGGGTATAGGCTGGACAAATGCTGTTTTCCAACTACTCGGAACGAGCCCAGAAGAATAGGATAGATGGAAAAGCTTACGCAATGGTTTTGCCAGCGTTGAAGAACACCTCTTCAGAACAATAGCGGGGATACCATCCGGGCCAGCGGATTTGTGTATGTTGAGATCCTTTAGGACCCTCGCCACAGCACGAGTGCGAAAGAAGATTTGTCCCATGGAATCATTAACGCGCTCAAGAACTGGCGGAGTCATGACACTCTCTGGCAGCGAAGAGTTGGCGGCGAACTGCCTAGCAAAAAGGTTAGCTTTCGCAAGAGAGCTAACCACTGGAGTATCATCATCGATGAGCGTTGGGACCGAGGAAGAGGAAGAATTCTTCATGTTTTTCACAAATGACCAAAAATTTTTACTGCCTTTGGGACATTGCAGTATTTTTTGCCTTAGTTTTTGGTCATGTAAAAATTTGGTCCGTCGAATATGGACATTGCAGGCCTTCCTGGCTTGTTTAAACTTATTCCGATTTTCCTCAGTAGGGTTGGCTTTGTAACAACGGAAACTTACCTCTTTAACCCTGATAACCTCTTTACAGCTCATATCAAACCATGCGTTCTCTTTAGGTCTGATGCTTTTAACCCTATTCGGGATAAAAGTTCTCATTCCCAAAAGAATTAAACTTGTGAGCATATCCGCACTGGAATCTACGTCACTATCGAGGAAGCATAGTGACCAGTTAAAGATCCTGAAAAAATTATTGAGGCCGTCCCAGTCGGCTTTCTCGTACTGCCAAACGGTTCTCTTAGGAGCTCTTTCTTTAACTGGGATTTTTTGGCACGAGAAATTTGCGGATATGACACAATGGTCAGATCGGCCTAGAGGCGATAATACACTTATTGCATATTTATCAGGGTCAGAGGTAAGGAACAAGTCAAGAGTGTTTTCTGCTTGGCCGTCAATGTCCGGTATTCGAGTGGGCTCATTGACCAACTGAGCAAGGTGGTTAAACTCAGCAAAAATCTCAGCACACACTCCTTCGGGTGTTGTCTTGCTCGAATGGAGAAGCCAGGAAGAATTGTGTACGTTGAAATCGCCCGTAATAACGATTTCAGTGCGAGGATACAAGGAAACAATTCTTTGAATGGAGTCGGACAGTGAGTCAAATTCGTTAGCAGTTGAAACCCTGTCCAAATTTGGGCTTCTATAAATGAAACAGTAATGGATGATGTGCTTATTAACGGAAAATTTGAACCACATAAAATTAAAGAGGGGATTTAAAAAAGAGCTGTACTGTGGGTGAAATTGGTAAGCAACATCACTTCTGATATAAACGGCGAGGCCATGGTGGGGAAGGAATAGTGGCACTAGGTTATACCCTTGAATATAAAATTCAGTAGGATCGGTAGCCTCACCTACTTGGGTTTCACTTAGTGCCAGAACAGCTGGCCTGTTTAAAACAGTGTGGAGGTACGTCGACAGAAAATGTATTCTTAACCCACGAATATTACTATAATCGACCCTGAAATTCTCAGTCATTGCAATATTTAAGATTTCAAAACTAAAACAGAAGATCGAATGTGGGAACATAATAAGAACGCTCCGATCTGTTAACGGAACGGAGTTTGTTAATGAAGGTGTGAAATCACTGTTGCTAAAGTACTCTATCCGCCATCAAACTACTGTACCCTACACCCCAGAGCAAAATGGTAGTGCTGAACGCGAGAATCGGACCATTGTGGATGCTGCCAGGACTATGCTTTGTGTAAGTGGAGAAAGCAATTAATCTAAGAACATTTGGCAGTGAAGTGCTTGTGCAAGTACCAAAGCAGAAACCGAAGAAATTTGATAAGAAGGCGGAAAAAGGTTTGTTATGCAGAGAGCTCCAAAGAATATCGCATTTGGAATACAAAATCAAGAGCAGTTCAAATTGTTAGAGACGTCACATTTAATGAAATTCTTTCACTGCAAGATGCTGACTTTAACAATATATCCACCTAGATGATGATTTGCTGGTTGATAAGCTTGATAATGTTCATGCTGATTTAAATTGTTTGTTGAACGATAAGGATGATTGCAATGCTACGCAAGAAAGTTCTAATTCATTTAAAGAAGATTTTCAAGAAGCCAACTCGGAAGATGACTCTTTGACTCGGTAGATGATGATGATGCTGCTCTAGATAAAAGTGCTGAAGTTCCATACAGAAATAAACTGCGGAGTGCAAGGGAATTCAAAAATAGAGGTATGTTAAATTTTGCAGAATAACATGCTTTTCTTGTACAGGGTGAGCCAGTTGGCTACAAAGAAGCAGTTTCTTGCTCGGATGCGTGTCAATGGAAAGCGGCAATGGCGGACGTGGTAAACAGTCTTTTGAAAAACCGCACTTGGGACTTGGTTGAACAACCATCAAAAAGGAAGGTAATTGACAATAAATGGGTCTATAAGATCAAGAATTTGGATGCGCATAGACAAGAAAGATACAAAGCACGGTTGTTGATTCGTGGTTTTACACAGGAATATGGTGTCAACTACATTGAAACTTTCAGTCCTGTCACAAAATTCGTTTCAATACGAACAATTCTTGCAACCGCCGCCTATGAAGATTTGTCTCTAGTTCAATTTGACGTCAAGACGGTTTTTTTAAATAGCGATTTGAATGAAGATATTTACATGCGTCAACCTCTTGGATGGTTCTGGAAGAGTGTGCAAGCTACGAAAAAGTCTTTATGGCTTAAAACAAGCTTCAAGATGCTGAAATGATAAGTTCACTCATGTGCTTAAGGAGTTTAATGATGGCCGATACATCGGTCGAAATGCATACAAAATAAAAAAAAAATTTAGTTGACTTAAATTCAATGGTGTTTTTATTTTATTAAAATTTTATTAAAATTATTATTATTTTAACTAAAATCAGTACGTTAGAGTCATCGTTATTGTTCAGTGTTTATATAATTTATCCAACGACAACCATGTCAAATTTGAACAAATTTACTCGACTAAGCACTAAGGTGGCGCTTTTAAAACAGGACATTTATTTTTTAAAGAAGTGTAAAGAAAACTTTATTGTACCGAGTTTCATCAAAGTAAAATGCGCGATAAATAATGAAATTACTAACAAAGTCATTAAAAAAGCACAAAATCTTTGGTTAAATTTGGAGTTAAAAACAAAATATTCCACCTTACAAAACACGGAACTCAAGTTGTATAATTTACATCTCGAACTGGCATCAACCTTCTTCAATGACTGGGCTAATTCAAACAACGATTGTATGTGGTATAATTTCCTTCATTCAACGAAAATCCAAATAGACTCTTTGGTTGATAATAAGAAATCTAAACTACAACGAAAGTTCGACGTGTTATATTCCAAAAAGCCAAACATTCAAAAGAAATTTCACACACCTATAAACGTAGACGATGCCGTAATCAATGTTTCAAGTGTTCAACTATCTACAGATGAACTTGACCTGTTGAATAGAGGCCTGAATTATGGAATTAAACCTAAAAATCAACCAGTGAAAGACGTGATTATTGACATCGAAAGTATATTGAACTTTAAACCACTTACAGTTAAAAACGAAATTCGTGAACGTACCAAGTTTTGTATTGAACACAGAAATCATCTTTCCAACTATTACCACATCGATGAAAATAAAATTGTTTCATTATTGAATAAAAAAGAATGCTATGTCATGAAATCAGACAAGGGCAACAAAATTGTGGTGATGGATAAGAACGAATACGATCGACGTTGTTGGAAATTGATAACTGATAGTGGATACGATGAAATCAAAAGATCCCCTCTCAACAAAATGGTCACAGCTGCTAATGAAATTAGAAAGGAAATCAGTAATGTTTTTGGTGAACAGTTTAAATGGAAACTTATGGTTTCAAATCCTGGTGTACCGAGACTCTACTGCTTACCAAAGATTCATAAACCTGGGGATTCAATGAGGTCAATTGTGGCACTTCTAAGTGCACCGTGCACCAACATCTCACGATGGTTGGTCCAAGAAATGAAACAGTACCTACTTTGTGAAAGCCTATCGGTTAAAAATTCTATCGATTTCGCGGACAAAATTAAGGACAGAGAATTAGCCAACGATGAAGTTTTGGCAGCTGAAATTTGCATGAATACGAATTACTTTCAATTTAGGGGCCGTTTTTTCAAAATCAACTTCGGAACGAGTATGGACAACCCACTTTCACCATTAATTGCGGAGACCTTCATGGCTGATTTTGAAATTCAATTAAAAAGAGAAGGCCATCTCCCACAAATATGGTGTCGCTATGTTGATGACATCTTTACAATCGTCAAAAGGAATAAGGTAAATGATTTGTTATCAATCCCGAATTCACAACACAACAGCATCAAATTTACCTATGAATTAGAAGAAAATTTAACAATTAACTTCTTAGACTTAAAATTAATAAGAAATGCACAAATCCGAATTGACATAGCCATTTATTACAAACCAACCAGCACCTCCAGATATATACCGAGCAACGCTTTTGCACCTATCCAGCATAAATTAGCTGCCTTCCATTCTATGGCACATAGACTTGTTAGTTTACCATTATCCAACAAATATTATAAACAAGAATACACACATATATTAAACACAGCATACATTAATGGATATGGATCATCTTTAATTGAAAACATAATACGTCAACATTCAAACAAACATACAAAACAACAGCTCTCAACCTTTTTCACAAAGAAAAAATCAACACAACTGACTGATTTGACTCGAGTGTCCATGACCTTCACTCCAAACATCACAAATGGTCTTAAAACAGTGTTCCACCGCAACAATATGACTTTAGTTTTTTCTAATAAATACAAATTAAAAAACAAACTGACAAGTGTTAAAGACAAAAAAGACAACTTAGAAAAATCTGGAGTTTATGAAATAAAATGAAAGTGTGGACGAAGGTACTACGGTCAAACTAAGAGATCAGTAGCAACTAGATTCAAAGACCACCAAAATTACATAAAAAACAACGATCCAAAGAAATCGGCTGTTGCAGCACATGCATTACACGAACAACATTTGCCAATCACTTTGAATGATGTTCGTCTTTTAGCAAGTGTATCAGATGGCAGACGCCATCGAAAGCTTTTATATATAAAAAGACAACAACTCACTGAATGCAAATATAGAGTCATATTTGTTTAATTGTTGTTAAATTGTTCTCTCTACAATCTGTAAAAGCTTAACATAGTCGATCTACTTATTCTAATGTAATATTTTCAAAATTAATCATACATATCTTTACTGTTTAATCTTCGTAATAAAATCGTAATTTATGTAATTTTTCTGTTTTTGTAAGTGACAACTATATTGCTAAGTCGTGTTGCTGATGATGGCCGATACATCGGTCGAAATGCATACAAAATAAAAAAAAAAATTTAGTTGACATAAATTCAATGGTGTTTTTATTTTATTAAAATTTTATTAAAATTATTATTATTTTAAGTAAAATCAGTTTAACTTAAGAGTCTCTGAAATGGATCCTTGCTTCTTCGTTGGAAATGATACCGATAATCGTCTTATACTGACAATCTATATTGATGATGAATTGATAGCCGCAAAGAAGAAAGAAGATGGGGTGAGGCTAGTGGAATTTTTAAAGACACAATTTGAAATTACACTTCTGGATGCTGAATGGTTCCTAGACATGCAATTATCACGGATGCCAAGTCGACAGATTCATGTCAACCTAACAAGTTATGCCGAACGATTGTTAAAAAGATTTAATATGAATGGCAGCAAACCAGTTTCAACACCAGCCGAAAACATTGGGAGTGGAGAGCATTCATCTCAAAAAGAAAAAAAGATTTCCTTATAGAGAAGCGGTGGGTTGCCTTATGTATTTGGCAGTGGCTACTCAACCGGACATTTCGTTTGCAGTGGGAGTAGATTCTCGGTACTTAGATGCTCCGACTCAAATGCATTTAAAAGCAGTTAAAAGGATCCTGAAGTACATAGTGGCACAAAACAAATGGGTATAATTTTGAAAAAACCTAAGAATTTATCTTTAATATGTTTCAGTGATGCCGATTACGCTGGTGACATTGCTACGAGAAGATCTACTTCCGGCTTCATTTTTATGTTTGGCGGTGGACCTGTATCTTGGGCATCACAGAGGCAAAAATGTGTTTCGTTTTATTTTCTACTCTATACATTGACAAATCTATTTCACAACAATGTAAATTGAATTCATTATATCCATTAACAAATCTATGTCTAGTTATTTAGAAAATGACGCTGACGCTTTCTTCTCTCTGTTACATATATTTCAAAAATATGAGTAACTGCTGAACTTTTGATTTTATAAGCAAAAAACATCATGAACTTTACTCTTGTAAAATCATGCGCCTTTAACCAGTGTTAAGTAGCCGAGTTTGAAAGACAAAAATGCTGTTCAAATGTTTGTAAAACTGGCCCTTAATCTCAATCCGTTGGGTGCGTTCAATAAAATTAAGAACTTATGTTAAGTTAAAGTGAAACGATTGAACGACAAAACTTATAGTAGGGAAGTCCACGATGCTAAAAAGCGATTTACTTGAGCGTCATGGGGACCTAATGGATTTTGAAGATTAGATGGTAGAAATAAAAAAAGGTGATATGATGTTGAAGCGAACCTTACACGTTCAGTGAAACGACGTCAGTCATCGTACACATATGATCTGAAAAGACAGCTGTATTTGAAAAAAAGTTTTTCAAATACAGCTGTCATTTTGAAAAACACGTTTTCTTAAATAACTTAAGAAAAAATATTATGAGCTTTTCGAAAGTAAATAAGATATTCTTATTTTCTTCTTAATTGTTACCTACCTAAATTCGACTTTGCTGTTGATTATAACAATTTAATTTTTTTATTTTTGTATTTCTCTTAACTCAAAGCATTGGAATACTAAAAAAAAATAAAGAAATAATACTACCACATAACCACAAAGTTAAACTTTTCTGTGTAGTATCTACTGCAAAGCTAAACTTTTCTGTGTATAGTATTTACTGCTACACTCAATTCAAGGCAAATGTAGAAATGAGTTAATAATGTACACACTTATTTTCACTCACACAAAAGTATTTGATATTTCTGCCAGCATTATTTACTTTGGCTTCTATCTCTCAAATATTATTTCTTATTTAGCTCTGAAAATTAAATTCTGATTAATAATAATGTATTAAACAAAATAAAAACAACAAAAACTAATAATAGTCCAGTCGATATGTCGACCAAAAATTGGGCTACCTACAAAATATTCCGAACTTAATGAAACTTTCACAGGTTGTTTGGGAGTATACCGAATACCTCGAGAACTCTGTACACTATATTTCTTAAACTAAGCACATTTTGTAATCACATACAAAGTTAAAGAGCTTTAAATTTCCTAAAAAATCGTTGGTGGACCAGATCTGTAAGCCCAATATTAACGGAGATACAACCGATTTATTATTGGGGGCTGCTGACCTTTACAATAATAGTAGGTGTGTACTGTACAGTAATTCTTTGTTTATTTTATATTGTATTCCTTACAGGGTTATTATATTAACATAATTTGTAAAAAAAAAAAAAAAGGAAAGCGACCAGGTTGGGTCAAGATAAGACAAAAATAGTAAAAATAAAGAAAACAATATTTAGAAAATATAACGAAAACAACATTTAGAAGAACCCTTAAATAAGAAGAGGGTAATTTCGCAAAAAGTATCAATTGAAATAAATGGTTAATAAAAAACTGTACAAAATGTGCTACTTAGCTTCTTGATGGCTACATTATTTTTTTAATTTATTTATTTATAACTAGCTGACCCCCCCCAGCGTTGCTCGGGTATACCAAAAATTTATTTCTTTTTTGATAAAAATCATCGACTGATATTCTGCTCTTACCGTTCCCTTGGTCGAATATAACATTTTCTGGTTCTGTTAAGTATAATTACATTTCCAACACCTTTGAAATGGCTTGTTGTGCATAATCAGGATTGGTTAACTTTGAAGCCATTAAATAATTTCATAAATTATTTAATGGCTTCAAAGAAATTGAGTTAATGATGCAGTTATACTAATTCGAATATTCTCCATCGTTTGGTCCTATCCCCATTGCTCTTTCTCTATTATTAACAAAGTTAGGGAAACCACTTTTGCTCTATAGACCACAAGTTTTTGTGTTCTCTTAGTGCTTATTTGCCTCATATCCAAAATTTGTACTAGGTGGGGCAATTTTTGTAGAGACGTGAATATGATTATTTTGTAGAGACGAAATTTTAGTACCTTCATGTTGCCAAAGTATATAACAGAGTTAAATGTAGTCTTTTTCGAAATTTTGTATCGCTAATATTTAACATTTTTTTTTTACTAAAATGGATAAAAACTGGTAAAAAAGAACTTTAAATGAAAAAAAAACCTTGCGATACTAGAAAAAACTAGCTCCTACGAATGTTGAAATATTTAAGTAATTAATTCCGAATAGAATTAAATGTATTTTTTCAGAAAATTTTATGGATTAAAATTAATTTAAGGTATTTTTCATAATTTAGTGTTAAAATAATTTATTATTTTGATACGGTTTTTAACGAATTAGAAATAAGCCAATGTGATATAAAGTAAGGCACACACAATATGTGCCGGAAATAATGAACAAATTTAAGAACCGTTTAAAACAGCATAACATTTTACCCGTGTACTCAAATAGTCAAAAACTTAAAAACAATTTTGCATCTACAAAAGATAAAGATGACAATTAACAAAAATCAGGGATCTATGCAATTGAATGTGGAGTCTGCAAACGACGTTACATTGGACAAACAAAACGAAATTTGAATGTGAGATTCCAAGAGCATTGCAATTGCATTAAGAAGAACAAATTAATACAATCGGCTTTTACCCATCATGTTATTGCGGAAGGTCATGATTCTGAGGAAAAAGAGCACACCATTACACTTGTAAAAAATGTAAGCAAGTTTATTAGACTCGATGCATTCGAAAGCTATTTTATAGAAAAGGAAAACAACAATTTGAATGTGGATGGAGGAGACATTCAATCACCTTTGTTCTCTCTCATATAAATAATTTTTTTCTAACTGCTTCTTCGCTCTGGAGTTATCAAAATAAACAATACATAATGTTCAATTGGGTCAGTGCTGATGATGGACGCCACCGAAGCGTTCGAAATGAATTCACGTCTAAGTCTTTAATTCGTGTTTTTTTTTATTCGTTTAATTGTACTTAAATTTATGTGTGAAACAATAAGGTGTTTTTTTGTGTTGTTTATTCAAAAAAGTTATATGTTTCCACGAAAGCTTAGATAATATGTCGTTTTGGACATTAATGGTTGATTAATTTTTGTTTTATATTTTTATCACTTAAAAAATTTTTTTTAATTAATAATGCTAGTGATGTTAAATTTGTATACTATTTTTGTTTTAGTTTATTTTCCTATGTTTAGTGAACAAAAGTCCTATATCGCATGGAAAAATTAAATATTTTTTCCATTTCTAACTTTTTTCAAACTTTTTTTTTATTTTTTAGCCGTAACGATTTTTGACCCAAGGATTTCAAATTACAAGAAAGAATTGTTCAATTAATATATGCTTAAACATTCAAAAGTCATGTTAATTAAGCACAAAGTAACGAAATTATTTTTCAAACCTTAAAATTCGTTTTCTAACGAATAATTTCGATAGATATGAGGCACTTAAGCACTCAGGCGGCGAATTGTGTTTACCCATTTCACCCACCCCATAAAATAAATGAATTGTTAAAAAAATATGCCTTAAACCATCCTCTTAGTATAAAATTAAAAAAAAAATAATAATAATAATGGCACCAGATGTATTTACCCCATTTCACCCTAGGAAAAAACTAAATTATGAAAAAAATATGCCCAAAGACCATCCTCTCAGCATTATCTTTGAAACAAAAAAAAAATTCAAATCGGACCATAGGTTACTGAAATAAGCCGTGACGCCCAGAGCCCCGACAACAAAAATATTCTGTTTACCCCATTTCACCCTGTAAAATACAAAAATTAAAAAAAAATGTATAAAACCATCCTCTATTTTTACCTTTCCAACGCAAAATATTCTAATATTAGCCCGGACGATTACAAAAATATGCAAATGCCCTTTTCCGTTTTATTAATATGATGATGATGACTAATTGCAGGCACATAATTTTAGGTCGCGAAAATCTTGTAGTGCTAGGAGGCTGCCTTAATATAAGTTCTATTCATGACAGTTCAATGACAGGATGAGATATACACTGAGGTAAGGGGTCTTATAGGGTATCCAAGACATTGATATTGAAATGATTTTAACTTTGATCGGCTGTATCCCCGTTAATATCAGCACACGTTATTTGAGTACCCAATACTGAAAAAAATCACACAATTTTGGGCCGTCCCCATGTGCGAACATAGAGTCCTAAAAGTTCAAAAACTTAGGCCCTTATTGCGAGTGTCGTTTAACTTTCGATGTGATAGAAGTCGAAAGCATCGATAAATTTTCGTTTTGGTATTGTGTAACTTGATCGACAGAGATATCTATTACTGTGAATAACGAAAACGCTTATTGTGAATAAACCTTATATTTTGTCATTTGGGGTAGTGCCAGTGATAGTACATGTAGGAAAAAAATACTTTTTAGTCCTAAATTGAGTCAAGAAGTATTTCCAATTAAAAGATAAATTAAAACAGAAAACTTTAGAAATCTTGGAAATGTGACGGAAATCATCTAAAAACTTTGTAACACTGGCTGAATTTTCTTATGATGCAATTATAACGCAATCCTATCACATGCAATGCTTAAAATAAGCGTTGAGTATCTATACTACACTAACCATCAGCTACAAGGCACCTTGTTTGCTGTGTGTCTGTTTAATGACACGAAGATTTTCCTTTGTTCTCTTGTAATATTTTATCGTTGGGAATTTTGTTGGGACATTTCTTACAAACGTATGGGCTTTTTTGTTTTGCATTTTTATCACTGTCATATGTTCCAGTCATTCCTATATTTTGGCATTTGACAGATAGTAAACAAATTTTCATCAGTCGAAGGAATAGTTTTTTTCTTACAAAAAATAAACATTTTAATACTTGTTTTCTTAAAAAAAAATTATTTCACGTTATTTGTTATTAATTTACATCTTTTCTTTATTTGAAATAGTTATAAGAGTAATACTATAATGTTAGGTAAATAAAGATTATCTTGATGTGTTTCAGTGATTGTTAACCCAACCCAAATTTTGTGTTTTATTTTCCTTTATTTATTATTATATTGCTCTGAGTTAAAACAATTGTTATTTTAGAAACAATAAAACCATATTTAAAAGGAAATCAACATACATTTAATGAGAAAATTAAACTCGTTGCCGCAAATTCCCTTCGCGATGGCTGGATTCGCTTCCATCAAAAGCACTAGCTTTTCTAGTTGCTTTCTATTACTGACAACTTTTGCCCTGTAAATAACAAATTTATTATATTATTTTGTAAATTTTACTTATTTGACTAAATTTCCTTACATTTTGGTTGAGAAAGTTTGTTTATGTAGACCATAAATAAATAATAATAAATAAATAGATGTAGACACTTCTTTTGTTTAACGCAGTCGATTGAAAAAATGCAGACGACAGATGTCGAATGAAAAAACGAAAAGTATCGTTCACAATTGAGATTCACAATACCAACACCGATTTTCGACGTTCGACTATCGACAACAGTCGATTATCGATAGACAAACGACACTCGCAGTAAGGGCCTTAGTTTGGTTTTCTTATGTCATATTCGGAGGGCCCTCCGAGTGAAAATAACCTTCCTAAATTGGTCGATTGGCTGTTGGGAGTGATGTTTTGGAGTGCTAATTTGTCTTCCTGAATTGAATTGGGAGTGTTGGGAATTCTGTCACAATTTACTACCACATATATATTGTTTACATCGATCATATGGTCAAAGCCATATAAAACAAAACGCGCAGTGTGTTTTAATTTCTTTTTTATATTTCAAGAACTTAAATAAAAAGTGTAAATAAGGAACAAATATTAAACTTTTTAACTCGTTTTTGCTTCGTTTGGGGTTACAAAAAACAAATGTAATTAATCTTTGGTCAACTACCACATGCACAATTGAAAAAAGGAGTGTTTTTAATGATCCATTGAATTCAGATTTCCCTCCTCTTCGTAGTGAAACCACTCGAATATGACATTAGTATAGCAAGCAAGAAAGACAACAACAACTAAATGTTTTCTGACCGACGCACGCACAGTGTGTTATTTTGCAAATCAAGCAGAACTTTATTCGTGATGCGTTTGATTATTTTTGTTTTTATGTTTATGTGTTTTATTATATAAAATATGTACTCCTTTAATGTTTTTTAAGCTTTACAGAATTTCATATCATAGTAAATTTAATTTCAAAAGCTTATTACTCTAATACACGACATGTCTATTATAGAAAAAAATCTACATAGAAATAAAACTATGTTTGTTCTGCCTTTACATAATTTTAGTTACCTACACCTCATTTGGTACATATTTTTATGTAGATTACACGGTTTGTCAATCCTCATATGCTTATAGCGGCCATGTTTTATGTAGGAAAATATCGGCCATGTTTATAAAGATTTTATATTAAAAAAACAAGGAAGACTGTGTAGTGTATCTTGAATCATATTCAATAATTATTGCATATTTTTTTACGTTTCAATCAAAGCAACTATGATACATTTTTGTGAAATTTCCTTGTGCCTTATGTCACGCTATGTAAACTTCAGTTTTCAGTCAACTACAAATTTTTCATTGAAACATATTTGTCTATCAGAACAATTTTATGTAAAGATTTATGTAGCGCGAGTTCGTTGCTTACTATGGTTCAGCAGATAGTTAATTTCGCTTACTTTGGTTTCAGCAGATTCTAATAAAAACACGGCTAATATTTGGTTGATCTCGTTTATTGTGCTGTTCAAATTCAACTAACTTAATTTTACCTTTAACATATTGAGAATCTTTATCATATAATTAACCGTTCAATACATATTATTATATACTTGCAAGTACAGGTTTGCTAGAAGGCTAAAACACAAGAAGCAAAGCTTCTATCTTACAAAGCTTTGAGCATCATGTAAATGAGTACCTAAAAAGAGAGCTTATCTACTTATCTATGTACATACTTGGCTTATCTTACTTTACTATGGTAACATGATATATTATGACTAGATGGTTATGTCATATAACTCGTCCCCCCGAAGAATGAACTGAAGGATGAAGTTCATTTAAGGTATAGGTAGTGGTATCGGTTAAATGCAAACGTTCTTCTTTTTTTTTTTTTCATAATAGGTAGCGTGTTAATTATTTGGCTATGCAATGTATATATATATATGTATTTGTGTATAGTGTATGTAATAAGAAATTATTAAAGGGTTTTTTTATCTGTTTTTTTTTTTTAATTGACAAATAATTATCTTACATTAATTATAAAGAAAGAAATATAACTTTGTTGTATTAACGCTCAATGGAATTTTTTTTTTTTTTTTTTTACATCAGAAACATAAAAATTATGCATATGTACTTTTGTTTTACACACAATACATGAGTTTTTTTTCTAGAAAATTTAATTTGGATGTGCATACGTTAAACTATAACAATATTTATATTTAATGTCCTATGTATAAAGTTTACTTATTGGGTTTATATCTAGTCTGATACATAAAGTTCACATCATGTATAGGTAATTAAAACCAAAATGCATGTTAACATAAAATTAAAAGAAAAAATCAAAAAACAAATTTGAAACTCATTTTAACGTAAATATTCTTTTAATAATTATTATTCTTTCTAGCCTTTTTCCTTATTTTTTGTTTGTGTACTTTTCGCTTATTTGTTTCGACTGTTATCTTATCGTTTTTTGTAACAATATGGTCATTAAATCTAGGTGCTAATTTATTACGTCTGTCGTCTAATTCAAAAATTACTTCGTAAGGATTATAGTTAGGGGGATCTTTCCGTGACTGATTCATTTTGCTTATGTAATTTTGTTTTTGGTTAAGACTTTTCTCGTGAACTATTTTGGATAAGTTTTCGTAGTTATTTTTGTGATTTTGCAGGGGTGGAATCGCGTAAGATGATAGTTGATTGTCACATTTTTGATCATCACTTGTGGTCAAATTGATTTTTCCTTCTGCGTAAAGTGATCACATCCACCAATTCAACTCAATTCAACTTTGTTCAATTTGTCAGTGACATTTGTGAAAAACATTGTTGCCGTAGTCATATTTTTAAGTAAATTCATTGAAATTGTTAATTTTTTAGTGAATAAATGCAATAATTCTAATTTTAACCATTTATTTTCGATGGTTGTATACTCATATGGTAAAAGAAATATTGTTTTTGATGATTTGGTTACTAAAATTGAAAAAAACCTTGAAAATTTTATAATGTTTTGTATGCGTGTGGTAACTCTAGTCACATTGCCACAAAAATAAAAATAAAACGTCAATTTCATGAGAAGATGACTATCACAATATTTTGGTGATTGGTTTTTAGCTATCACTGTGATGATCACCTTACGCAGACAGAAAGTGTATATTTTGACTGTCACTTATCACAAATCACTTTAGCCGATTCCACCCCAGGTATTCTTGTTCTGTTATAAAATCTTTTTTAGATGGAAATGGTTGGCTTGATTGTATATGTGACCTGTAAGAAGTTCGAAAGGAGATAATTTCGTTATGGAATGTATTGAACTATTATAAGTTAAGACAGCTTCGTCAACTATTTCTTCAATGGGTGCATCCTTCCTTTGCAATTTTACTATGCGAACAAGTTCAGTAAGAGTGGAATGGAAACGCTCAACGGGAGGATTGCCAGTTGAAGTTTTTGCACAAATAGCGTGGAAATCAATGTCATAGAGCCTTAAAAAATCTTTAAACAAGGTGGATACAAACTCGCTTCCATTGTCCGATATTAGTTTTTTAGGAATACCATGATGCGAAAAATAGTGTCGTAGGCATTTTATTAAATTTATGCTTGTCCTTGCATTTAATAGGTATACAGCAGCAAACTTACTAAACTTATCAACAATTGTGAGGAAATTTTGCTTGTGTATTGAGTATATATCAACATGAATTATTTCAAGTGGTTTGGTTGGTGTTTCGGTTAGCTCGAACTTAAGTTTCTCCCTATTACGATCATATTTGTATCTGTGGCAAATATCGCAGTTATTTATGACTTTTGAAATGATGTGTTTTATTGTAGGAAAATATATATCTCGTCTTAGGTGTTGTAAGCTCTCTGTTATTCCTCTGTGATGCGAATTTTCGTGGTAATCCCGTATGACCTTTTCTTGGGCATCCCTTTCCGTAATATCCATGAGTAAAATTAATGACCTAACTATTTTTATACGTGAGCGGTGAAAATTTTTTGAAAAAACTGTCTGAATTACTCCAAATATATCATCATCTGCTAAAATAGCGGTAAGTCTTTTTGTATTTAGTTACTGTTTTAAAATTGAAACAACGACACTTTCATTAGTAGGATCGCAATGCTCAATAATATACCTTTTTTTCCTCTTGAATAAAATTTGCAATTTGAAAGATAGTTCTGTTTTTGCGGGATTTCTTCTTATAATAATTTGGTGGGAAAACTCATTAATCGGACGTTCGGATATTGGGATTCCATCACCTATATTTTCCTGTCCTGAATGTATGGTTGATACATTTGAAGAAGCATCAACATTATTCGCCATAGATACCGTTTCTAAATTTTCTGACTCTGTTTCGTTAATATTCACCTCAATGCGTGAGAGCGCATCCGCGTTACAGTTAAGTTTGCCTTTTTTGTAGATAACTTCGTAATCATACTCTTCTAATCGCTATCTCCATCGAACAAGTTTTGAGCTAGGATCTTTCACAGAGAAAAGCCAGGTTAACGGCTTATGGTCAGTCACGACTAAAAAATTTCTGCCATAGACATAGGGGCGGAAATACTTAGTAGCCCAAATGATTGCCAAGAGTTCTTTCTCTATTGTGCTGTAGTTTTGTTCAGTTTTTGATAGCGTCCGACTTGCATAGCAAATTGGTCTATCAGAACCCAGAGAACCTTGAGAAAGAACTGCACCTATTGCAACATTACTCGCATCGGTAGTAATGATGAAAGGTTTGTGGAAGTCTGGATATTGTAGAATTGGGTCATTGCACAAAAAAGTTTTGCAGTGCTCGAAACAATTAGTATACCTAGAGTCTAGATTTATTTTGTTTCCTTTCCGGAGACACTCAGTCAAAGGCTTTGTTAAGTTCGCGAAATCTCTTATAAATGTTCTATAGTAGCCCAAAAGGCCAAGAAAAGATTTTATTTCCCTTTGTGTTTTAGGAATCGGGAACTTCTTTACTGCGCTTATTTTCTCCGGATTGGGTTTAATTCCGTCGGGTGTAACTACATGACCCAGAAACGCAACTTCTTTTCGTAAGAATTCCGATTTGTAAATTTGGATTTTAAAATTTGCCGCTTTTAATTTTTCAAAGACGGCGCCAAGGCTTTCGAGATGTTCTTGCAGTGAAGTGGAAAACACTATTATGTCAAGTTTCTTAATGATATCGATTCCAATTAAACCATCGAAAAAGTCATGGAATTTAAAAATCAGAAAAGATAAACAGTTTTTAGTATGAAGCTCAGGCAGACCTCTTTAAGTGACTTCTTTGTTTACTAATTTGGTGTCGAAAATTGTTTTTATTTTAACTGGTTCAATAATTATTGTCTTTAGGCATTGCATATACATTTCTATAGTATTTTCATGCTGAATAATCACCGCCTGGCCATCTTAAAAAACTTGTGAATAACACATTTTTAGGTTCGTGCATTTACTAGTTGTCTTTTCTGTAACCCTGACAACAGTCGTAAACATATATGATTTTTGTTTTGTTTACGACTCTTGTCAAGGAAATATAGATTTTAGAGCCAATAAAATACATTGTATATTATTAATTTGTTTTGTTGACGGCTATTGTTCGGGTAACAGAATAGACACTTAGTAAATGTAGGAACCTCCAAATGTGCGGTTCACAACTTTCTTTAGACGGCGCTGCTCCATGGTTGTACTATAGAAATTTATATACAATGCTTTAGGTGATTATCTACATTTGGGCATACAAATTACCTATTGCTGCCAGTAGCTATCAAAAATTTTAATGGCTTGCCATTAATGCTATTAATCAGCCTTATTGTGAAGTTCGCCCGAACTGCATTACCCCCGAAATAATTGACATTTCACTTTCCGCCTATTGTGAATGTTCGGGCGAAAATTGTGAATTTCCGGGCGAAATCAATTAATGTTCGAAAAATTCCCCTAATTGTCATCAATTATTCCGGGTGAAATGCGATGCGATCGACAGGTAAAATGTTAACTTATTGTTTGAAGGCGAACGAGTGAAAAAGTTGTGAATTGCAAGACATTTGTTTATTTTTCGTCAGCTCAAGTATAACAAAACGCTTATTTGTATTATTGTTTAAATCTGTAAAACATAAATGTATTGAAATATTTTCACAAACACATGAAATGTTTCAAAACATTTAACACCAAATCATCCCTCAAAATTGTCTCCAAACTGTTACCTTTTAGAACTCTTCGTTTGACTGCACTTTTGAAAACAAAACAAATAAATATAATTTGCTACTAAACACATATGTATTTATATTTAAATATCGTATGAATTCCTTTGATTTTGTCAGGATTGATCGGAAGAGTTTACTTTTTTCATTTCATGGATCAACGAAGTAGCTCTTTTTGTGGTTTATTGTAGGTACCTACATACAAGAATGTGATTATTTAACTTTTAACAATTTACTATGATTTACTTTATTCACAAGTTGCAATATTCACAAAAAATACACATCCAAAAGATTGTTTAAACAATTTAATTTTGCAATCCCTTTAAAAAAACAATACAACACAATTATCGCTCTTCTTTAGATCTGTCAAATCAGAAACTAGGTGTGTTCATTTATTTTTTCAAGGAAATTGTTGAACTTGAAGGAGTAAAAAATATTCTCTCAGAGAATGCATTTATTACAAAAAAAAATAATAGAAGATATTTTAGAAAGTTGTACCATTGTATATAAATTTCTATAGTACAACCATGGAGGAGCGCCATCTAAAGAAAGTTGTGAACTGCACATTTGGAGGTTCTTACATTTACTAAAAGTCTATTCTGTTACCCTAACAATAGTCGTCTAGGAAACAAATTCGTAATATATAATGTGTTTTATTGGCTTTAAAATCCATATTTCCTTGACAAGAGTCGTAAACAAAACAAAAATCATAAATGTTAACGACTGTTGTCAGGGTTACAGAATAGACAACTAGTAAGTTCACGAACCTAAAAATGTGTTACTCACAAGTTTCTTAAGATGGCCAGGCGGTGATTATTCAGCATGAAAATACTATAGAAATGTATATACAATGGTTGTACTTAGTAGCTATTTAATTATAAAAATGTAAAATTCAAACCGAAAATATTTCAAAATCAAGATTAATGATGTTTTTTTGTTAGAAATGAAAAACAAAACTGTCACAATTTGTTCCGGAGTAAATTAATGTTACTTTGAAGAAGTGCATAAACACGCCTGTCTTACCCGAAATGTCACTGTTGATTCGAAGTGAAAAATCGTTCGGGCGGAATTCCCAATAGCTTTTAAAATTCCGGGGGAACAGATTTTCGCCAGGCGAAATGTATTCCGGGTGAACTTCACAATAAGGCTGAATATTTATGTAAGGCAAATGATTTGAATTGTAATTGTTTACGTCTACGTAACCTATAAATTTTTCGAGGCAGGTAACTGAAAATTTGTATCATAAATTTCTGCTTCATTTGAACTACAAGGAGCGTCGAGATACTTTTAGTAGTTTTGGTCACAAATATTTTGTTGGAACTCAGAATCAAAAGGCGGATTTTCATTTGGATAATAATTCGTTTCTATGTTATGTAACTGTTGTATGTTCGATTGGGCATGATTATTTGGTTGCCTGAGAGAGTAAGCATTAGAATCTGACATCGGTTCTTGAGGGGGAAAAGATCTGTGATTCAAATTTGATCTAGCACTAGTAACATAATTATTGTTACTGTGGACTACTGGGGGGCTATTATGGCTTTGATGATTCGGGGAGGGCGCTACCACCAATTTTTAAACGAATTTTATTTACTCGTTTACGAATATTATTATTCGTTTCTTTCTATCTTTGGCTGGAGATATAGCTATTTCAAGGATTGCCAATTCCTTTCATCAGTCTCCTTTTAGTGGTATTGAGCTTTAATCCAATTTTATTATGAAAAACTTTTTCACATGCACACCGTGAGATTCGAACCCACGCCTTCAGATTTACTCAGTCTTCGAAGTCGTATGCACTACGCATTCCACCGCTTATGACCACTGACGACACAGGTCGAGATGTTATGTTTGTTTGTTTTTTCAAACGCATTTGAAGCTTCAACATTTTTCTAAGCGCCTCTAAGTATGTTGTTTTGTTCCGCCTCCATTTTCTCCTAACCTTAATTTGATAGACTACAATTCGTAGCATATATCAAAGGGGGAGAGGTTGGAAGATAGGTAACATACCAGACTATTTAAGTTATTATTGTTGTTATATTGTACTATTCGTACTAGAATGTCAGTTTTTATTACTGACCATTCTGTTAATTTTCATTGAATGTGTTTGAACAACAACAACAACTTAAAGGCGCTACCACCAATTTTTAAACGAACTTTATTTACTCGTTTACGAATATTATTATTCGTTTCTTTCTATCTTTGGCTGGAGATATAGCTATTTCAAGGATTGCCAATTCCGTTCATCAGTCTCCTTTTAGTGGTATTGAGCTTTAATCCAATTTTATTATGAAAAACTTTTTCACATGCACACCGTGAGATTCCAACCCACGCCTTCAGATTTACTCAGTCTTCGAAGTCGTATGCACTACGCATTCCACCGCTTATGACCACTGACGACACAGGTCGAGATGTTATGTTTGTTTGAATCTCACGGTGTGCATGTGAAAAAGTTTTTCATAATAAAATTGGATTAAAGCTCAATACCACTAAAAGGAGACTGATGAAAGGAATTGGCAATCCTTGAAATAGCTATATCTATGGTTCAGCAGATAGTTAATTTCGCTTACTTTGGTTTCAGCAGATTCTAATAAAAACACGGCTAATATTTGGTTGATCTCGTTTATTGTGCTGTTCAAATTCAACTAACTTAATTTTACCTTTAACATATTGAGAATCTTTATCATATAATTAACCGTTCAATACTTATTATTATATACTTGCAAGTACAGGTTTGCTAGAAGGCTAAAACACAAGAAGCAAAGCTTCTATCTTATAAAGCTTTGAGCATCATGTAAATGAGTACCCAAAAAGAGAGCTTATCTACTTATCTATGTACATACTTGGCTTATCTTACTTTACTATGGTAACATGATATATTATGACTAGATCGTTATGTCATATAACTCGCGCTATTATACGATATAATAAAATGCACATCTATTTTTGCAAATTGGGCTCTACATATTGTTTTACACAACAAATGTTATATGTAGAAACTACATATTTACGTCTATTAGACAATATGTAAACATTGAATAAAGATTCTGACGTCAAATTGACGTCAGAGGTACATAATAATGTACGTTTTACACGTCGTCTAATATAAGCTACAGTCAAGACCTTATTGCGAGAGTCTATTTTAAATGGAATTTAAGTCGAATTGAAATATAATCGGTTATCGGTATCGCGATAATCTTTTCCTATCGATATTTTTCTATTCAATAGGAATTTTATTTCTACCGTAAATTCCTGTTCGACTTTTAATAAAATTAGAAAAAAGCAATGAAAATGTATTCTTACAATAGGTACATATACATAAAACAAATTTAATAAAAAACAATAAATATGGATATGTATTTGGCGTGCTTCATGCAAAAATAACCACAAATATAATACAAGGATTCATTCCCCGCACATGTTATTACCAAAATGATAAGCAATAATGGAAAAACTAAAAACACTACCGTCTCCAAAAGTGAACCATCACCGGTAATTTATAAAAGTGCTCTTTTCATCCCATCTCTTTCAACTCATATGAAAGCAGCACCTTTACGGAATAAAGAGTTGACATGAATAGCTTTTAGATCCGCATAACTCTTAAATCTTTACTCTTTACCAACACCAAGGGAACGATATATACCATGGATAAGTCAGATGTTGTGTACCAAATAGGTTGCTTAGGTGGAAAAGAGATGCCGTCTCTTTTCCATCGTCTTTTTATATAGGCACCTCCAAACAAAAGCTGAGAAGTCGTCTCTCCGGTCACCGCTCTGACATTAAGGGCCAGTCTTTTCAGCTCTGGTTAGGTTTAATCACTGATTATTTCAGCTGGTAACCATAGATTCTGTCTTTTCAACAAAATCTTAACCAGAGAATCTATGGTTACCATAGATTACGTTAACCAGCTAATTTTCCGTGGTTAGTGTCATTATTCCAGTCGGTTAACAGAGATTTGGTCTTTTCAGCAAAATTTTAACCAGAGAATCTATGGTTAACAGAGATTTCGTTAACCAGTCAATTTTGCTTGGTTAACCACAGAAATTCTATGGTAAGCGATTATTTTTTTCACATTTGTGTTGAATGATAAATAATATATTTGAACGATCAAATATTAAGACCGTCAACCTGGGATTCCCAATGACTCCTTTTTATTTAAAGGTTGGAACAAATCCTGGTTGTTGAGTTGACCGATTATCAACGGTAGCGAAATGTTCTACGAAATGTCAAACTAGGTTTAAACCACGATAGTATTCTCTACTAATTTTAATAACGAACAAAGGTTCTGGCCAACAAAGGATCCAGACAAAGCGAGCAAAAGAACGACGAAATAGTTGAACAATAAAAAAGCAGAGTTTCCCCTAAAGGTTTAAATTCAAGTCTGTCGATTTTATTTCTCGTGAAGTATTTATGTAATGATAAGTGAGGGAGATTACGTTATCTTAAATCCTTAAATGTACAGCGAATTCAGAATAAGAAAAAGATGGCAAATGGTATAAGAGAGGCGCAAAATTTGAATTTAACATAGATACTAAAATGTTAACATGATTTTATGTGTAAGATTTTATAACAATTAAAGCAACAATATTTTTGATAAATAAGATGTTAAATAATAATGAATGATTCGGCTCCAACATTCCGCCTCCTTTGAAAGGACTGCCTTTCAAGATGGGATCGCTGCCAGTTTGCGAATGGGACGTCTGAATTCTCCTCGTGACGTTTTAACATCGGCGACTCTGACCCGACCATCTGGACCTTCGATGATTTTCTTTATTCTTCCCATGAGCCATTTTTGGGGTGGTAGGTTATCTTCGTGTATAATTACAAGACTGCCCACAGCAACGTTTGGGCTTGATGATGTCCATTTCGCTCGACTTTGGAGTTCTTGGATGTACTCTGTAGACCACCGTTTCCAAAAGTGGGTTTTGACGGCATTTATTCGCCGCCATCGTTGAATGTAACTGATATCAGAAACCTCCACTGCTGGTTCAGGAATTGCCTTTAGTGATGACCCAATAAGCAGATGTCCTGGCGTGAGTGGCTCGAGATCATTTGGATCCGACGACATCGAGGTAATTGGTCTCGAATTCATAATTGCTTCGATTTCCACTAATGCGGTTGACAGCTCTTCAAATGTCAGCTTAGCACCTCCCAAGCTGCGATAAAGGTGGCCTTTTGCGACTTTTATGGCCGCCTCCCAAATTCCACCAAAGTGAGGTGCCCTGGGGGGTATAAAATGAAAATTTATTGAGGCATTAGTACAAAAATTTATAATGGATTCTTGATTAGATTTTTTGAACAACATATTACGCAATTCTAATAGTTTTGATTGCGCACCAACAAAATTGGTTGCATTGTCGCAATGGATGTCTCTAGGGAGACCTCGACGACCTATCATCCTTTTTAAAGCTGCTATGAAGGCATCGGCTGATAGATCCGAAACTGCCTCCAGGTGAACAGCCTTTGAAGAAAAACATACGAACACTGCAACATAGGTCTTGTATGGTACTTTACCACGAATTTTAAAATGAGTATATATGGGACCGCAGAAGTCTACTCCACAGCACATGAATGGACGCGAGGGAGTCAATCTTTCAAGTGGTAAATCTCCCATCACCTGCTCATACAATTTCGGACGATACCTGACACAATGAGGACATTGACGAACCGTCTGTCGTGCCAGTTCCCGAACATTAACTATCCAAAATTGTTGTCTCGTAAGTGCTACAAGAGCTTTTTCACCAGCATGCATATTAGAAAAATGTAGATGACGAACGAGATTTCTTGTGAAATTGCAGTTTTTGGGAAGTAAAAAAGGGTGCTTACATTCCTCTGGAATATTGGAGTGCTTTAAACGCCCTCCTACTTTCAATAAAGGAAGCCCATTTTGCTTCTGGATAAAAGGATTCAACCATTTTATGGATCCCTTTATATTAGAATTTGTTTGAATTTTATCTATTTCTTTTGCAAAGTACTTGATTTGAAGCAGGTAAACTATCGTGTGTAATGCTTTTTCTAACTGCTTAACGGTTAGATCTTCATCTAGTGGAAGCGTTTGATCTAATGGAAGCTTGTCATTTCTGATTCTGCTAATGAACTTCTGAACAAATGCGAATACTCGAAGAGTTTTTGTATACGAGCTAAATCGATCCAAAATTTCTAGAAGATAGTTTTGTTCTTGCATTTTACAGGTTAAGACTATTTTCTTCATCTCTAATTGAGATTCATCTATAGAAGGTATAGGTCCTATAGCAGATGGCCATTTATCCTCTGGTTGTAATATGAACTCCGGTCCATTGAACCAGATCGAATTCTTCAGCTCCTCCACCGTACATCCTCGCGAAACTATATCTGCTGGATTTTCGAGTGTTGGCACATGTCTCCAAATAACATGCTTTGTTGATTCCTGGATTTCTGCAACCCTGTTTCCTACAAAAGTATTTAGCTTCGACGAGTGCGTGGCTATCCAATGCAACACAATTGCAGAATCTGTCCAAAAGTAAGTCTTTGCGTTATTAGGTTCAATAACCCTTTGAATTTTTACCCAAAGTTTTGACAAAAGATGGGCTGCGCACAGCTCCAACCGAGGTAGTTGCTTCTTTTTGGCAGGTGCAACTCTGGACTTGGCAACTAAAAGCTCCACCCCTACTGAACCAGAAGAATTTGTTGTTCTTAGGTATATGCAGCAACCATATGCCTTCATGGATGCGTCCGCGAATCCATGTACTTGGTAGCTTGTTGTGCTCTCCATGAAAACGTATCGAGGAATTGTAAGATTTTGAAGTGAGTGCAAGTCTTCCATAAATTGACACCACTCAAGTCCGATAATATCTGGGATGGATGCATCCCAATCCAATTTCTCTATCCAAAGTTTTTGCAGTAGGATTTTTGCCTGTATAATAATGGGACTTAGTAAGCCCATTGGATCGAATAGCGACGAAGAAAGAGAGAGAATAGATCTCTTGGTGTATTTGGAGTAAATACGATTAGGCTTGTAGGAAAAACTGAATTCATCAGACGAAGGGTTCCAAGCAATCCCTAACGTGCTGGTGAGATTTGATTCAGTCAATTTGATCTCTTTTTTATTAGTTTCCTGAACAAAGAAAGGGTGGTTACTGTTCCATTTTGACAGTTCGAAGCCAGCTGACTTCAAAATTGCAACAACTTGTTTTCGTTTCTGGTTTAGGGTATCTAAGTCATCCGCTCCTGTCAGCATGTCATCGACATAAAAGTCAGACTTTAGAACCGATGCACCTAGGCTCAAGCATCCTTGATTTTTCTCAGCCAAGTACTGAAGACAACGGATTGCTAGGAACGGTGCAGACGACGTACCATAAGTTATGGTGTTAAGCTGGTAAGTATTTACTGGAGTGTGTGGACTTTCTCTCCATAAAATATACTGTAGGCTCCTATGCGACGGGTGAACAAGAACTTGTCGATACATCTTAACGATGTCTGCAGTAAGAGCGTATCGATGAAGTCGAAAACGAAGCAAAAGTATTAAAAGTTCGTCCTGTATAGTAGGACCGACCATAAGAATTCCGTTTAAAGAAATTTGCGACGAAGTACAACATGATGCGTCGAAAACAACGCGTAATTTTGTTGACACACTATCAGGTCTGATTACGCATTGATGTGGCAAGTAATAATGGGTTTTTTCTAAGTCGGGAGTTGAAACAAGTGACATATGGCCTAAAGATTCATACTCTTTTAAGAAGTCACAATATTGGACCTTTAAGGATGGGTTTTTTGATAACTTGCGCTCGAGTGACAAAAATCTTCTAAAAGCGATATCATAGGAAAATCCGAGACAATTTGGATCCTTTTTAAAGGGTAACTGAACCATCAGCCGACCGCTGGGCAGAACTTCGATGTTGTCTTTGAAGTGCTTCTCGCATTTCGTCTGCTCTTCGGACCATTTCGACCGATGGTCTTGGATTTCCTCGAGTTCCCAAAACCTTTCAACGTATTGTTCTAGAGAATTGTCTACAATATTAACGCAGCATAGTTTCTGGCTCTTATAAAGTGCAGTTCTGTATCTTCCAGATATAATCCAGCCTAATGTCGTTCTCTGCAATAATGGAAGTCCCTCTCCAAGTTTGATCTGACCTTCCTGCAATAACTCAAAGAACGCTTCTGCACCTAACAACATATCAATTCGAGAGGGCTGATTGAAAAGTTCATCTGCAAGCTCTAATTTTTGAGGTAGATTCCAAGACGTAGTATCCAACGCTGCCTCGGGTTGATATCCGGTAATGGATGGTACAACTAAAAATTCTAAGGAAACGTCGAAATTGTTGTATCTTGAGCGAATGGTAGATTGAGTTTGATATCTTATTTTTGTTTCCGTGACTCCTATTCCAACTATGTCAACGTTCTTCCTTCGTTTTTTAAGGCAGAGCGAATTTGCAAATTTTTCGTTTATAAAATTCACTTGGGAACCGGAATCTAGCAGAACCCTACCAAACTGAAAATCTCCGAACGAATCCTTTACTAAAACCACTGCAGTTGCCAAAATAACTTGAGCTTCTGGTGTGTGCTCCTTTTCTGAAGCAGAATGCGCTGCAGCAGAGGTTGATGGTACAACATCAGTTTTCGAAAGTGTATTTGCTGTTTGGGTTCTGTGCAAAAGACTATGGTGTGCATGTCTGCAGGTCTTACACCTATATGAAGAGCAACATTTGGAAACGTTGTGACCTATTCTCAAACAGTTCAAACAAAGCCCTAATCTCTTGACATTCGAAAATCGTTCTATAACTGACAGTTTAATAAAACTTGGACAGCTTGTTATTGCATGATCCTTGGATTGACAAAAGATACACGAAAGTTGATGGACTGCCAGTGATGTTTGAGAGCGTGGGCGTTGTTGATGCGGCGATGACTTCGGTTTGTTCAACAAGCTGGAAGTGTAGTCCGAACGAATCTGCTTGCTATCTCTTGCCTCCAGATATTGACACCGTTTACTTAAGACGCTCGCACAATCCTTCCAATCAGGAAGATTCGTATAATCCAACTGTTCATCATATTTGGATTGGGTTTCAGAATCGACCTTCGACATTGCAATATGTATTATTATTGCGTTACAAATATTTTCATACGATCCTATCGAGAGTAATGAGCTAAACAACGCAGAAATATTGTCTACCAAAGTCCTTAATGAAGCAGCCGAAGATTTTGGAACCTTTTGTAATTCAATAAGTTCTGAAATGTATTCTAAAAAGATGAGGCAGTTGTTATCATAACGCTCCCTAAGCCTTTCAAGTACTTTTGGATAATTTTCTTCTGTAACCTGAAATGCTTTAACTGTTCCGAGGGCTTGGTCACTTAAACACGACAGCAAGTAATTAAATTTTTCAATTTTGGATAAACTCGAATCAGTTTCTACTAGATTGTTGAATGAATTTATAAAATTTTTATAGTCAGAGTACCTTCCACTAAATCTAGGTAACCGCTGTTTAGGAAGATGACTAATTGGGTGGGATAACTGGGCAGCTAACGTCAGGTCTGCAACACTAGTACGTCTACCAGTTCCTAAAAGCGAAAGAATTCTTGTTTTGGCAGTGATATACAATTCTTCTATTTCACTGCGACAAGTATCCAATGGTGTCAAGCTTTCTATTTTAGTTTGATATACTAAAATTTGCTTGAAGTAGGATTCTAAAATCCCAAGACGACACTCAAGTTCCGTTGATGTGAATGTGTTTGAATTGGACTCGACCATATTCTTGATGCGCGTTATACTTCCTTTAGTTGAAGACCGTTGCTGTCTCAACTCCTCAATGCTAGGCTCACTCATCGTGAATGCTAAATACTCAATATGGAACTAGGTATTCCCAAATCAGCGACAATTAATTTCAAAATAAAATTTTTATTTGTTGAACGATTTTATTTTTTACACAAAAGGTAGAGAAATAGCAGATGGCAACACCTAATGCAAGAGTATCTATGCTGTGTGTATCCAAAGATTTATTTTTATAACTCCAATGAAATGATTATATGAGCCAACGATCAAACAGAATGCAAATATGTATACCTACTTTAAAGGTACGGTAAGTAACGGCAATATTCGGAATAATGATGAATAATTTTTTGTTGCAAATTAATAATTTAATCCAACAATTAATTATTATTGTGGTTACGAATCCACACGAAGATTTAATAATAATTTGTAATAATATGTTTGTACAATTATTGAGCAAAAAGACAATCTAAGTCCCATCCAAACAGCTTTTCCAGTGCAGTGATCATGCAGCAATATCTCCCGCGACGACGACGATGGTAAAGAGCTACGAGCGAATAGTGTGGGCGAAATGAAGATCGATGCACTGATTGTGTATTGTAAGTTTGTAATTTGTATGGATGCTACAGCTTGCGAGCTGGTAGCTTGTGTGAGCGAACGACCGAGATGTGAAAACGACGATAGAAAAAATGTAAAGGTGTGGTAAATGATGGATTCTAAGATTCAGATTTGCGGCGAAAGCTTTAAAACGAGTTATGTGTATGTGTGATATAGTGGACACAAAAGTGGATTCTAAGTTTTCCCTTTTTTGTGGATTTTAACGAATTTTTGGGAGGATTAACACCTATGCAATTTACGGAGATCAACTGATGAACGACAATGATTTAAGTATTTTTTTTTTTTTCAGCGTCTTTGAATCTTTGAATTAAGATTTATTTGTATTTACTAGGTGGAAGTGGCAAATGCGGGATATGTTGTTCATTGTAATGTATTTAATATTAGATTATTTAATTGCATGCAGTAGAAAATAGGTATGTATGAACATAGGTCAAAATTATGTCGAATGTGCGTTCGTGTTTTGTTGAAGTTAAATATTTTGATATTTTGAATTGTGATCTTTGATTACCGACGAGATTTATAAACGCACATTGGAATAATTAGACATTTTAATCGAACGTACCTGGGTGGAAGATGTTATACTTATCTCCCACAATTTTTCCTCTTTTAGCTGCTTTGATGATTCCACAGATTTTGTCTTCTTAATGATTTTGGTGAATTTTAAAGCAAACACACTATACAAGCACGTGACCGAAACCGAGGCGCGGCACAAATAATGTCATTGTTTTTAGGTTTGGTACAAAATGAATGATTTTGATTAATTTTTCACTTATTTTAGTTCACGATATGTTCAAATATATTTTTGATTTTTAAATTGTTTGTGGATTGTCACTTTAACCAAGTTGGGCGCCAAAATGAACGATCAAATATTAAGACCGTCAACCTGGGATTCCCAATGACTCCTTTTTATTTAAAGGTTGGAACAAATCCTGGTTGTTGAGTTGACCGATTATCAACGGTAGCGAAATGTTCTACGAAATGTCAAACTAGGTTTAAACCACGATAGTATTCTCTACTAATTTTAATAACGAACAAAGGTTCTGGCCAACAAAGGATCCAGACAAAGCGAGCAAAAGAACGACGAAATAGTTGAACAATAAAAAAGCAGAGTTTCCCCTAAAGGTTTAAATTCAAGTCTGTCGATTTTATTTCTCGTGAAGTATTTATGTAATGATAAGTGAGAGAGATTACGTTATCTTAAATCCTTAAATGTACAGCGAATTCAGAATAAGAAAAAGATGGCAAATGGTATAAGAGAGGCGCAAAATTTGAATTTAACATAGATACTAAAATGTTAACATGATTTTATGTGTAAGATTTTATAACAATTAAAGCAACAATATTTTTGATAAATAAGATGTTAAATAATAATGAATGATTCGGCTCCAACAATATTAGATACTTATTGATCATTATTACTAATCGTAAAGAATAAAATTAAAAAAAATGATGATCTACCATCTTAATAAATTACGCCCCTATATTTTATGTAAATATTTTTGTTTTCCTTTGTTCGTAAATGAATCAATTCAGTTTATCCATGTACATCGAAACGAGACAGGCTGTTATCAATTATTGACAAGATCTTCGATCTCTTTCTCTCGCATTCAAAAAAGTATAAACAAACATAACCAGACATTCCGTTTCACAACTGGACCACTGGAAAACTGGAACTATCTCTGGTTTGGTAACCAAAGTAGATAAAATGGTGAAAAGACGAACTGTGGTTAACCGACTTTCGAAACAACTGGTTAAGAAAATTCTATGGTGAACAAACCAAAGATTTAACCAGAGCTGAAAAGATTGGCCCTAAGAATGGGGGGACACAGAAAACTGCACTTGCACTTCATTGTATTGAGCAAGAACATAGACCAGACTTTAAAAACGTTAAAGTATTGGAAGTAGAGAGGAACTATGCAAAAAGAATGTTGCTAGAGATGTTGCACATTAACAACACAAATAACAATAGACGATCTGATTTTGATAATTTATGCAACATGTATAGCCAATTAATAAGAAAGATGTAATAACAGTAGTAACCACTCAAAATTAAATTAATCTTTTGTGTTAGGATTGAGAAGTTTTATACTGTGGACAAATTTTAATGTGTTTTAATTTAAAAGTAATTAATTAATTGTTTTTATTTCATTTTATTATTTCATTACTGATTTGTTATCTTTTTATCTTGTTTTATTCAGTAACAGTGACACATAAGTATCGTTGTTTTATATATGTAATGTTGTCACAACGGTTTTTTTTAACATTAATTGTAAGTTTTGTTGACAAAAATGTTCTTAAATATGTTTAATTTGACAAAACATTTTGTTTATATTTTAAATGAATAAAGGCCTGAAGAGCGTATTCACGTTCGAAACGTCGCTAAACCAATAACATCTCGTTTTATTGACCTTGAGCCTGCATAACAAACTATTTTACACAAATATAACATTTAATTCAATTCCAATGCGATTTCGAATAAAACAAATAAAAAAATACACCTACCTTCATGTCCCTACAATTGCCTATAATCCATGTTTTCGACGTTAAAGAGCTGCTTTAATTTAAATTGTTATAACTCCTTTGATTTTCTGTAATTTCATTAAACCCCTGTGCTAACACAGGGTGCTCGAGGTCAAAAACTTTTTAGCCGTCTACCAGATTGACATGTTCATTAATACATTTTCTATGTTGAAGAGTTTGGCTTAAACTAAATACACAAGGATTAATTGTTGTTTTTTTTTTATTTTTTTTTTAAAGTTGCTTCCGATAATGCGTGCTCTGTAGCGTATTGTATTAACAGTTTATTTGTATAGAATGTCCTATCCTCTGTCACCGTTCAAAATACTCAAAGCTTCTTCAATGTCCAGAAAATTTGCGCCCAAGTACAACTTTCTTAATTCACAAAGAATAAGACATTTCGCAATGAAATGTAAGACATCTTCTGTTTCTTTAAGGTTACAGAGGTTGCATTCGATTTAGAGATCAGATCGGTGTGGTATATAATTCAACTTTACTAGTTCACCTCTTATTTTAAACAGAGTACTGATTTTTACAGTCGACTATGTATCCAGAAAAAACGTTTTCTGTTCCAGAGTATGGTTGAGTTTACTATAATAAGCTCTATATATTGATGACTGAGCGTCGTTAATATACGAGTCATAGAGAAAATTGCCTGTTTTCTTTAGGATTTCATGAAATTTGAAATTAATATTTGTGATTTGGTTGAAGTTCAATGGTTGTAAATTGTTAAGCCCACATTTACGTGCTAGAGTATCCCATTCAAGTACACAATTACTTTTCGTTAAAAGCATGTGGCACATTATTATTTTTGGCAATCTTCTTTCATCCATTTCCATAATCTTAACCGCATAATCAAAATTAAGCTTAAGAGTTTCTAGAAAGATCGGTGCCATCCCTGTCTCTACATGGATCATGTAGTTTGGAGTGTTGTTTGGTAGTTTGAATACTCTTTTAATGCAGTATCGAGAAAACATTTCTACAGAGTTATATGATCTGTATCCCCACACTTGTCCAACATATAACATTATAGATGTAGCAGTAGCGCGTATGATTTTGTGTTTGGAGCTGTGGTTTAAAAATTTGTTCCCAATACATTTTCCCCATACAGATCCAATCGCTCTGATAATTTGGCTTCAAAACGTTCTCAAATTGAGGTTTGATGTGATCAAAACGCGCAAATATTTGCATTCTCTTACAACTTCAATACTCTCTCCTTCATAGTTCCATTTTTCGCTTCTTAAAAACCTCGCACCAACATTTCTAAAAATCATCATTTTCGTCTTCTTCAGATTTACGGACATGTTCCATTTTCTGCAGTACTTTGCCAGCCGGTTAATCATTAGCTGCGCACTATTGACAGTCTCAGCAAGTATAGCGAAATCGTCAGCAAACATTAATGCAGGAACCTAATTTAATACACTTTCAACTTTAAATACAACATACATTGTCATGTGATCGGAAAAAGTTTGTAATCCAATTTGAAAATGATTGATCAATGAGTTCCAATTTCAGGCTATGAAACAATAATCAATAATGGAGCTTGTTGTTCCACGTAATAAAGTGAGTTCTCCATTTAGATCTCCATCGACACTTCCGTTTAAAATTCGACAATCGAAAGAATCTGCCAAATCCATAATTTTAACGTCGGATTCCTAATGACTGCAGTTTAAATAAGTCGGTACTATATATTTGACACTTCTACTTTTCTCCATTTCAATGACGCAAGCCTCACTAATCTCCATTACTTTTAAATCTACCATTTTTAAATTCTTACAATAAGCGAAAATTTCGCCTCCACTACCTCTTCCAAAAATACTTGCTTTTACAGCAAATATCCATTTTACTTCATAATTCACAAAACATTGTTTAAATATTTTCTCCTCCATATTTAATACATATGTTTCTGTTGAAAGTAGTATATTCAAGTTTTGTAAAATAACTACTTTGATTTTGTTATGCTGTACTTTATTTGTTTGTTATCAATTTAGTTGTAATATTATTATCAAATAATTTTCTGATAACGATTTATTGTTTTTAGTTTTCATTCTCAATAAATATCTTGTTTCTGTTATTACTTAAAATCTCGTTTGGTTATTTCAAGAGCTTCAACAAATAACTTCAATAGGTTATGGGCCCAGTTGTTAGCAAATAATAATAAAAAATAACATTGCCACATTTTGTGAGCGAAAGGATCGTATCAAAGGAAACGCAATTTCATTATTGAATCGATTGCCTATTTTGTATTTGCGATTGAAAATATTTTTTCAGATAATTGCCAGAGATACATCGGGAAGCATCGATAGAACGAATTAATAAATTGTATTAGGATATTGTTGCAAAAATAAACGAGATGGAAAAAGATATTTCAACAATAGAGAAGTTCGTCAAACCATCACAATGGATGATGTGGAAATTTCAAGTGCGTGTGAACCTAATGGCCTTGGATCTCTATGGGTACGTTAATGGAACGTAACAGAGGCCAGCTGAAGCACCTGAATTGACAGCATGGTCTAAAAATGATGCAAAGGCTCAGAAAATTATTGTTAACTCGTGCGGATCTGCGATTCTCATTCATTTATGTAACTATTTAACATCTAAAGAAATGTGGGATAAGTTACATTCGATCTACGAGCAAACCAATGATTCAGCCAAGCATCTTTTGGAAGAGCAGTACTATCTTTACCAGAAAAACCCAGCCCATGATATTGCAACACACATTTCAACTTTAGAAAATTCGGTACAAAAATTAATGATAGCAGGTGTCACCATAGACAAAAGTATGCTGATTACAAAAATATTGATGACATCTGAGTACCGGCATTTTTCTATGGCATGGGATTCAACAGCTAAGGAACAACAAACAATTATCAACTTGACAAACCGGCTCTTGGTTGAAGAAAGTCGACTTGGAGTTGATAATATGCATCTAGGTGAAGTTATGAAGAGTGAAGCTTTACTGGCAAAGCGTAGCACTGGTGCGTTCAAGAAGCAAAGTTTACCAAGCTTAAAGAAGAACGACAAACTGAAGCGACCTGGCAAATATTTCAAATGTGGTTTAACTGGACACTGGAAACGTGATTGTAAGGTACAACAACAAACACGATCAGACGGGGAGAAAATATTTTTCAGTAAAATTGTTCAATCTCTGGGAATGTCTGATGCCTGGTACGTAGATTCAGGTGCCACTAATCACATGTGTAGACGTCGTGATTGGTTTATGACGTTTACTGAATTGGATAAACCAGTCGATGTTGTTCTTGGTGATGGGAAGCTGATGCATGCTGTTGGAAGAGGCGATCTGAAGGTGTTGTCATACAATGGAACTGAATGGATAGAGAAGATAATACAAAATGTTTTGTATGCACCAAGTTTGTATTCAAATCTGTTCTCTTTAACTAAAGCCATGGATAATGGCCACACAAGCTGGTCAAACAGAGATTCTTTCAAGTTGTTCGATGGCGAAACTGTTGTGGCAGTGGGAGCAAGAAAAGGTGGTATGTTTCAAATGCTTTTCAAGATAATTGAGCCAACTTCCGACAAATCAATGGTGGCTATGAAAAGTGATACGTTGCGCATCTGGCATGAACGTCTAGGATATCAAAATTTACCTCATGTTCGAAATATTTTGAAAAACAATAATATAAGATTCATAGATGAAAACTTTGACTGTGATGGGTGCGCATATGGGAAACAACATCGGCTTAGTTTCAATTCTAGACCAGACAGATCTCTAAAGTGCGGTGAAATCATCCATGCTGATGTACTTTTTAAAGATGACTTCTCAAAGTTTCGCTTTGTTTACTTCCTGAAAAATTAATCTGAGGCTTTCGAAAAGTTTAAAATAGTTTTGAAGATAGCTAAAAAACAATGTGGGCATCCAATTAAGATTTTTCAAACTGATAATGGCCTAGAATTTGTAAACAATGTCTTCAAGAAGTTATTAGAAGAAAATGGTATTTTTCATCGTCGTTCCGTTGCATACACTCCTGAACAAAATGGATGTATTGAACGTGAGAACCGTACCATCATGGAATCAGCTCGGTCTATGATTTATGCAAAAGGGCTAAATCCTAAACTTTGGGCTGAGGCAGTACAGACAGCTGTATTTGTTTTGAATCGTACAGGAACCAGTACTGTAAAAGACAAGACTCCATATGAACTCTGGTACAACAATCGGACACAATTTGAACATTTTCGTATCTTTGGCTCAGAGGTTTACGTTCATATTCCAAAGCAAAAACGTAAAAAGTTAGACCCAAAGTCAAGAAAATGTCTTTTTGTTGGATATGATGAAAACCAAAAAGGAATTCGAATTCTTGATGAATCGAATTGTGTCTCAGTGGTACGTGATGTAAGGTTTTTGGCAGAAGAATCATCTACAGTAACTTTTATCGACGAAGATGACGATATCGAAGAGGAACTAGAAACTAATAATGTTTCCATATATGATGACGCTTTGGAGGTTCAAAATGATCATCAACCTGAAAACCAGCACGCAACAAAAAGGATGCCAAGTCAACCAATTCCAAAAGCAAAAATTGATGAAGCTAATATTTTAGAAAAAAGATTACGTAACCGTCAAGAAGGAGCTTCCATAGCAATGGCTTTATTGGCGATCAGTGAAGAGCCCAGGTCGTATGAAGAATCTATATGTTCAAAGGAAAGAGACAAGTGGTTGAAAGCTATGAAGGAGGAATGCGATTCACTTTTGCAAAACCAAACCTGGACGTTGGTTGAAAAACCAACAAACCAAAAAGTAATTGACAACAAAAATGGTTTTTAAAGTGAAGAGGAACCCGGATGATTCAATCGAACGCTTCAAGGCACGATTAGTGTGTCGTGGATTCAATCAAGAGTACGGGATTGATTATTTCGAAACATTCAGCCCAGTCGTTCGATTTACATCATTGCGAGCAATTCTTGCAATTGCAGCCGAGAAAAGAATGTACATGAAGCAGTTCGATGTTAAAACCGCTTTTCTGAACGGTGATCTAGAAGAAATTGTTTTCATGCAGCAACCAGTTGGATTCGATGATAACAGTGGACGTGTGTGTAGACTACAGAAAAGCTTATATGGTCTGAAGCAAGCTTCACGCTGTTGGAACCGGAAGTTCAAATCATTTATTTCTCTTTTTGGGTTTAGAACATGTCATTCAGATTCTTGTGTTTTTGTAAGTAACCAAAATTTAAAAACACTTATAATGGCAATTTATGTGGATGATAGAATCGTGACTGGAGACGATGAAGCAGATGTAAAATCCGTAATAGAACATCTTCAAGAACACTTCGAAATCAAACAAATGCAAGTAGGTTGTTTTCTTGGTTTTGAAATCGACCAGCAGGATGATGGTTCTATATTTATGCACCAAACAGCATATACTAAGAAGATTTTACATCGATTTCATTTCGAAGAGTGCAATCCAGTATCCGTTCCAGCTGATCCAAATCAGATACTTTCAAATTACGAAGAGTCAGAACTAAGCAAGTTTCCATTTCGACAGCTAGTTGGAAGTCTCATGTATTTGGCCCTTGGTACAAGGCCAGATATAACTTATGCCATTGGGAATGCGAGCCGGTATATGGAAAAACCAATGGTGGTACACGAGAATACTCTCAAGCGTATTTTGAAATATCTCAAAGGTACAACAAGCTATGGAATTCAGTACAACACAAATAGAGGTCATCATTTATATGGATTTAGTGATGCCGACTACGCTGGTGACATTGACACACGAAGATCGCCATCAGGTTTTGTATTTAAGTACAATGACGGAATAATCAGTTGGAGCAGTACTCTCTACAACAGAGTCTGAATATGTAGCAGCATCTGAAGCAGTAAAGGAGCTAGTTTGGTTACAACGATTATTTGAAGAAATAATGCCAAACAAAATAAAGGAAGATACAACGTTTTACATAGACAATCAGAGTGCGATTCGTTTAATAAAGAATCCAGACTTTCATCGACGCAGTAAACATATTGATGTAAGGTATCACTTCATCCGTGAAAGATTCGAAGAGGGATATACTTCAATTTGGAAAATGTATCAACAACAGACATGATTGACGATATCTTAACCAAGGCATTACCAAGAGATCGGTTTCATTTTCTACGATCTTTAATGGGAGTATTTGACAAAAAGTGGGAGTGTTGAAAGTAGTATATTCAAGTTTTGTAAAATAACTACTTTGATTTTGTTATACTGTACTTTATTTGTTTGTTATCAATTTAGTTGTAATATTATTATCAAATAATTTTCTGATAACGATTTATTGTTTTTAGTTTTCATTCTCAATAAATATCTTGTTTCTGTTATTACTTAAAATCTCGTTTGGTTATTTCAAGAGCTTCAACAAATAACTTCATTAGTTTCAAATAAAATAATGATATTAAAATCGTATAAATAATTGAGAAAATCATCATATTCTTACTTATTTTTAAGTCCATTAACATTATAACTTAAAATCCTAAGATTACAAAATATTATTTCATTTATTTCTATTTTTTTCTGGCGGACTGGTAAATTTCAATTATTCAACTCCTCGTGTAAACTTGAATCACTTTCCCTATCGGTGCTTAATTTTTGTGCTTAATTTTTGTCTGTTGGTTTGTCTCGTGTAGTGCTGATCAAAGCGGATGTTATATGGCAGATCCTTTGCTATACGGATTTTCGTTGCCTTCAGTTTCGACGAATTACGAAGAACTGCCCAGACGGATTCCCGACACCTCATTTGATGAAGGATCCGAAAGCATCGAAGATCTTTGATGTTCAATAAAACAGGTCTGTAATGTCCTGGCAGTTTTTCCGATGTAGATGCCATCACATCGTTTGCATTTAATTTTATAGACACCGCTTTTTCTTATTTTATCAGTCTTATTTTTAATTTTATTATTGCGTAGAGATTTACTAAGAGTGTGGTCTCTGAATGATGCTGGTTTGATAGTGGATGTATCAACTTTTCAGATACTTCAGGTACGTAAGGGATTTTTCGCCAATTGTATTGCATTGTTGGGAAAGTACACTGAATTGCCAAACGATTAAATTTCTATATATATTATATATGGAAAAGGTAAAGTCCAAAAAGTTTAATTTTTCAAATCAAAATTCCACAGTGAATTGGATGTTCTCCTCATTTCATTTATTCATTTAATGCATGCACAGTAAGAAACAAATCTTATAAATTAGTGCTAAGCTATAGTTGCAACAAGTGAAAAGCTACATCATCAATAAAGTGTATATAAATCTATATAAATTTAATCGAATAGATACTTTTACGTTAGAATACATTTTTCTTTGAATAAGATAGGTATCTGAATACAGTTTAAATTCTTTATTTTTCAAAATAAATTAACAAAATTTTTAACATTTAATACATACATCTCATTAATTAAATTAATTTTGTGAACCAACTGAAAGACAAAATAAAAAAAAAAGAAAAGAAAACCTAAGCATTTTGAAAATATCTTCGAAGCTCTCTACGAAACTGTGCTTCGCCATTTGGACTTCTTAGATTTCTTGGAAGGAGATTCCACAGACGTGTAGCATTGACGAAGAATTGTTGCTCTGAAGTTCGACAGGAAAACCGAGGGTACACTAATACTTGGGATCTGTTGGAGGAACCGAACTGTATCCTATTAAATAAAGTACAGGGTTGTTGAGTTTGAATAATGTTGTAAAGTAAAAGAAGAGTTCTATACCGGAGAAGATGATCAAGGGACATATTATAGATTCGAAACGAGTAACTTGATATGCGATCAAAACGACGTAATACAAATATGTAGCGTGCTATATTGTTAAAAGCAACATTTAATTTTCTCCTGCTGTCAGCATCACAGTTACAGTAGACTTCGCAACCATACGTCAAATTGGGAACTAATACAGTTTTGGCTAGCATCATACGAGTATTCAATGGTGTGTAATGTTGTGATGACCACAACATTCTTAGTACCCCATAGACTTTACCCACGGCTGCATTTATATGATTGTTCCAAGTTAGCGTCCTGTTAAACAGAAAACCAAGATTTCTTGCACTAGATGTGTATTCAATCGGCATACCATTTAACACGATACTTGGGAAGTAAGATAAATCAAGCACTTTCTTACTAATCACAATACATTTAGATTTCAGTGGATTAAGGAAAAGTCCATTATCCTGTGACCAACCGAAAATTTCCGCCAAATCGCTGTTAACTGTATGTGCACAATCATCAATAAATCCGAGAGGACAGCTTTTAAACAACTGGACGTCGTCAGCATACATTTGAATAGAACAGCCCGAAATTTTTGCTGGAAGTTCGTTAATATATAACGAGAAGAGCAAGGGTCCCAAAATGGAACCTTGAGGAACTCCTCGTACTGTGGGAAGAAAGCTTGAAGTTTTATTGTTCATAGAAACCGCTTGCTCTCTGTCTTGCAAATACGATTTAATTAATCGAACAGCGGAATATGATAATCCGTACTGGCAAAAGAGCTTCAAACATAAGATATGATGGTCCACCGTGTCGAAGGCTTTAGAGAAATCAAGCAATACTAGAAAAGTTACAAGGTCATCGTCTAAGGCCAATCTTATATCTTCCACAACATTTACGATAGCAGTTGTGCAACTGTGTTGATGACGAAAACCAAATTGCTTTGGGGACATCATATTTTGCGCCCTTAAATAACCATTGAGTTGTTTTTGGGCAACTCTTTCAAATACTTTTGACAAGTAAGGAAGTATGGAAATAGGTCTGTATTCATTTGTGTTTTGTCCCTTTTTAATTGGTAAAATTTTAGCTTGTTTCCACACTTTCGGAAAAATACCAGTCATTAAGATTGTATTAAATAGATGTGTTAAGTAAGGCAGAATATGTGGTAAAATGGCTTTGATGAAAACTGGGTGTATGTTATCAAATCCAACCGCGTTCGATTTGATGGAAAGTAAGCTTTCAACAATATCTGTGCTTTCCACACCAGTAAATTCAAATGCAGTATCTCTATAAGAAACATTTATAGGTTCACGAAGATCAGGCGACAAATGAGAAAGATGTGGAAAAGGAAGCGAAACGAAATTGGTATTAAGTGCATCCACATCAATATTCTCCTTGCAGTCAATTTTCTGTTTTCCTATCCCTATTTCCCTAAGATTTTTCCATAATTGGCGTTTGTTCGATGTAACTCCTAGCTTTCTGCTATACAATTCAATTTTAGCCAGTCTTATTTTACTAACAACTTGGTTGCGAAGAGTACGATAATTTTGATGGTGATCTTGTAATCTATACCTTTTCCACATTCTGTAAGCCTGATCCCGTAAACATAAAAGCCTGCGAATTTCATTAGAAAACCAAGGACGCTGTCTATGATTTAAATTTCTTGATCTGATGGGTACGTTGCGGTTAAAAAGGTCTAAAATATTAGAATTTAGATATTCTATTTGATCATTAGGAGAAGGTATATAGAAAACATTTTCCCATTCAATACTTCGAGTATCCTGTTCCAAGCGAGAATAATCTACTCTGTTAAAATCACGGTACTCAAATCTGGTTGCAAGGCTGTTCATTATAAAATTTAACGCTAAGTAAATGAGATCGTGTTTTGAAAAGGCTGGTGCTGATAACTGGTCATAATGTAAAACATCACTTATGTCACTCACAAAAAAAACATCTAGAAGTGTTTGCGATCTACCAACAAAATGGGTTGCATTAGTAGTGTTGACAGGAAACAAATTAAATGTTCTCAATTCGGAAACAAGTATGTTCTCCTCAATCTTATTTAAAAATTCTTATTGAAAATTTGTTAGGTGACGAAGACTGCCTGTCCAAATAACAGGCGTGTTTTTTTTAAGTGTATCCCCAGGAGGCATGTTCCCTTTTAAGATAAAAATAAATCACTGACAAACTAAAAAATTTAAAGCAAAAAACATCACTTAAAAACAGGCGCGTTTTTTTAAGTGTATCCTCAGGAGGCCTATTCCCTTTTAAGATAAAAATAAATCACTGACGAATAATACAAAACAAATCACCTTCAATTTACCAGTTAATCAACCGCCACATGTACATGAAATAACACCTTCACCAGTTATTTCACTGTTACTTGAACTCAAAATAATACTTTTACCAATCGCATACACACATATTTTGTTTTTGCGAACAGGTATCAACACCTCTTTGTTACAATAAAATAGTATGCTATTTAGAAATTGGATAGGTTAATGAATGATATTTCGAAACGTCTGACCTGGCAACGACTTAACACATTCCTATATTTGGTTGTTGCGGAAGAGGTTTTACAACCTCTTTGTCTCAGCAAAATAAGTGTGTTTGTATTAGAAAAATAGCAATTCCAATCAATTTACAAATATTTGCTCATTATCACCTATGACATTTTCAAGAATTTCCTGAATAAAACCGATTTTACTCGATATTTACTCGAAATTGCATTTAATTACTGAACGCATTTCCTTCAAAAACTCACGCAAATAGTAAGTAGGTAAATACTCCTAAAAGAGAAAATATTACGTAATTGCATTTAAACTGATCCATATCTAAACACGGGAACAGAAAAACATCAAGTGGCAACGGAGCAAAGCTGTAAAAGCATTAATCCTCAAAGCTACTTAGCAAAAGCCAACGCCAAAAAACGTAAACATTTTCTTTATCTGAAGAATGGGAACAGTGATCAGACATGGATATACGCAGATGAGGGTTGTTCGTTTACAATTTACATGCAATTCTGCGCGTATGATTTCGTTTTCAGTGGCAATTTCTTAAGTTATTTGCGGAGCAAACTCCACTAGGCGTCACTGTTTTTGAAAAAGCTCTCCCATAAGGCCAATGTTGCAAATACGAATACGAAATACGAACTATAGCAATACTCTAGATTCTAGAAATATATACAAACTGTTATAACTTTTGTTCTGATTATTTAAGAAATAATAATTTTTATTTATATAATAATTAAAAAAATTAATAAAATAATTAAAAAAAATTAATAAAATAATTAAAAAAACCAGAGTTCTCCAAGAAAATCATACCACGATTTTCTTGGAAAACTCTGGTTGTAATTTTTAAATATTACAATTTATTTAGCTTTTTTTCCAAAATCGTAGGTCCAGTTTTCCAAAAAATCGATTTTTCTTAAACAATTTTTTTAAAATATTTTTTTGAAAATTTTGGAGAATGCCAATTTTAGCTAATTAATAATTTTCATCCGAAAAAAAAAATATTCAAAAAAGATTCATGAATAAGTTTTCAAAATATTCAATTAAAAAAAAATTGTTAAATTAATCTATTTTTTTTAAGAAACTTCATTAAACAATTAAGTACGCTGTTTGGTCAAAATTTAAAAAAACGTTATATGGGAAGTACCGTTAAAACTATTTTCCAGAACTATCTGAATGATCTTTAAAGCCGTATTACTCATGTCAAGTTTAATCAAAATCGTTAGAGCCGTTTTCAAGAAAAACGAGTTTTTTCATAACCGTTATATGGCAGGTACCGTCAGTTTTAGGCCTAGATACCGAGTTTAAAGGATATCGGTCCAACCTTATAGGCTGCAGGTGCGAATGACAGACAGACAGACTGACAAACAGAGTGACAAATAGACAAACAGATAGAATTGCCAGACCCACTTTTTTCGACTTCGTTTGATTGTATCTAAAAACTTTTTTTTGCACGAATTCATAACTTGCCTTATAGTACCTATAATCGCAAGTAAAAAACTGTGATCATTTTTGTTTTGTTTGATTGAAAATTGGTTTTAAATTTATTTATTTTGTTTTTAATGTTAATTTATTAATTTGTTTCAATGTCAATTAATTTAAATTGTTAAACAAAATAAAAATAAAAATGAGTACTAGACTTTTCGTTTCTATTGGAGAGTAGATTCTATTTCATCAACTTAATAGAATGTGAATCGAAATAAAAAAAGGCCGAAAAACCTTTTTTTAATTAAAATTATTTCATTATATTTCCAAAAATTCTATTAGGAAAAAAGCCAATTTGATTACAGTAAATTTTAACATTTAATTCGCGGAACAAACAATTTTTTGGTACTATCGCGGTGGTGGTCAAACAGCAAGTGATCTAAGTAATGATTGCAAAAATGTAACGCAAGATAATAATTTTCTCTTGCAAGATAAGAACTGTAAAATGAATAATACAAAGAATACATTTTTGGCATTTGCCTTTGCCGTTAGATGGGTTTAGAGAAAATAACATTTAGCAAAATTAAATTAACGTTAAAGTTTTATAGGGTGATAAAGTCTATGTTTGGTTGAATGAAAATTTGCAGAACATTTCAAAACATTCACCCCCCCCCCTGGAAGACTCCGGTCTTTCAGAAGTAGGAAGCGGGCAACTTTAGAGATGGGACGAGTATAGGTTCCAAAACTTGTCTTAACAGTGGCAACTCTGACATGTCCATCTTTGCCGGGATGTTATCGCAGGATACGACCAAAAATCCATTTCGATGGTGGTAAATTTGGTTCCTTCAGTACAACTACATCATCTACCTGAAGATTTGGTTGAAGTTTCTGCCACTTTGGCCGATGCTGAAGTGATGTCAAATATTCCTGGTGCCATCGCTTCCAGAAACCTTGTAGAAGTGCCTGTAAAGCAAACCAATTAGTTTTTATGCAATTATTAGAAATTGAGTCATTTATAGATTGAGGAACAGCGACATATGGTTCACCAATCATGAAATGAGCTGGGGTTAAAGCAGTGGGTTCTCCATCTGATATTTGCCACATTGGACGCGAGTTGAAAAGGCCTTCAATCTTTGTTAGAAGAGTATACATCTCTTCGTATATCAACAAAAAGGCATTTGTAGATAAATCTCCTACCAGTTCAAGATGAATCCCTTTGGTAGCAAGGCAAACAAAAAGGGCTATGTATGATTTAACAAATTTCGGATTTCGTCCGCGAGATAGTCTTAATGTTATTGGACCGGCATAGTCACAGCCCACCTTGCTGAAAGGTCGCGAATACCTTACACGATCTATAGGTAAATTACCCATAAGCTGCTGCGAAGTTGTGATGCGTTGACGAAAACAGCGGACACAATCATGAACGATTTTGCGAATCAGATTTCTACATCCGAGAATATAAAAGTTTCTTTTTATTAACGAAAATGTCAGTGTCACTCCCGAATGTAAATATTGTTTGTGCTTGTAAACAACGATAAGTTTAGAAAAAGGGTGAGTTTTACACAATATTATTGGATGTTTTTGGTCGTACGATAAATTCGATTCTTGTATACGACCTCCAACACGAAGCACTCCGAAAGAATCAAGGAAAGGGCTCAGAGATAATAATTTATTTCTTTTAGGCAAAGGTTTGTTTTTCCAAGTTTTAACCAATCAGACGAATTGTTAATGAGGAATTCCAACAATATGTTAGATTCTACATTAGATAATAATACCTTTGCTTTTGCGATTGTAATACTTCTCTCTTCCAAGTCTTCTTTTGCAAATTCTTCCGGAACTGCCGATGACGTAGGCCAAAGATTTCTATCCAAAGAAAGCCAATGAGGTCCGTTCCACCACATCTCATTTAAAGCCAAATGAGATGGTGGTATGCCACGAAAAGCAATATCTGCTGGATTGTTGGCTGAGCGTACGTAATTCCACATTTTTCGCGGAACCGAAGAAAGTATCTCTGATGTTCGGTTACCAATGAACACTGACCATCTTTTTGGAAGTGCTGACAACCAATGGAGAACTATAGTTAAATCCGTCCAAGCGAAGATTTTAATTTCTTTCTCCTGTAAAGAAATCTGAATTTTATTGATTAGACGGGTCAAAAGAAGAGCTCCACAGAGTTCAAGTCTGGGAAGGGAAAGAATTTTTATAGGTGCAACTTTACTTTTAGCTGCTACTAATGAAACCGATACACTATTATCTGGATTAACACTTCTGCAATATATGACAGCTTCATACGCGTCCAACGAAGCATCACAAAAACCATGAAATTCCCAGTTGTTTCTGTTTGTACACATTATTCTAGGAATGCGTAGTGATTCCAAATGGTAAAGTTCTTGATGCACTGAGTTCCAACGATCAGCGAGGCACTCTGGAACTACTTTGTCCCAAGTTAACTTTTCCTTCGAGAGATCCTGCATGATAATTTTCACTGCTACTACCACTGGAGACAAAAATCCAATTGGGTCGAAGATTCTTGATGCTTCCGAGAGCATTCGACGTTTAGTGATGCTGTTAGATGTATCTTAACGAACTCTGTAAGAAACCCCAATACCTTTACTAAAATCGAATCTTCAAATTCCATTGGAGATATTTCTCTTTGTTCATTTGGCAACGATAACAGCAAAGGCCAGCAGTTGGTTGTCCACTTTCTCAGATAAAAACCAGCAGTCTTCAGTACTTCCACCAGTTCGGATTGTAGCCTTATTACTTCGTTTATAGAATTTGCTCCAGTAATAACATCATCTACATAAAAGTCGTTTAGAATAATCAAAGATGCAATAGGATGTGACAAAGAGGATTCAAGAGCAATTTGTTTGAGGCAACGAACAGCCAAGAAGGGTGCAGATGCAGTGCCATAAGTAACCGTACGAAGGCGATAATGTTTGAGTGGGCTTGTCGGTGATTCGCGCCACACAATCCTTTGAAAGTCAGTGTGCTTGGGTGACACCCAAATCTGACGATACATTTTCTCGATATCCCCCGAGATGGTGTATTTATGTCGACGAAATCTTAGGCATATTGAAAATATATCACGTTGAATTGTGGGACCTACGAGAAGACATTCGTTTAAGGATTGACTTGTGTAGCTTTTTGCGGAACCATCGAATACAACCCTTAGTTTGGTTGTGCTACTATCACTTTTAAAGACAGCGTGATGAGGTAGATAGTAGCAACTTTTATTATCAATTTCGATCTCATTCGAAGGCACCTCTTCCATGTGCCCAAGCGAAATGTATTCATTGATGAATTTTTTGTATTGGGTTTTTAAATCAGGGTTGGTTACGAACCTCCTTTCGATTGATTGAAGACGATTGAAAGCGATTAGAAAGGAGTTTCCGAAATTATGGTCCAGATTTGGTTTGAATGGCAGCTCTACTATGAATTTACCATCATCAGAATTGCGAGAATGTGTTGCAACAAAACTGTCCTCAGCTTGTTGCTCCTCTACTGACAAAACGGGTAAGCTTGATACTTCTTCTAGCCTCCAAAATTTTTCGAGATCGAAATCTTGAGAGAGATCTAATTGAGTGCAAAATGTTTTAAGCTCAGAAGGTTCTTGAGAAAATTGACCAGCTACGACCCATCCAAAAATAGTAGGAATTCTTTCCAGCGTTTGGTCCTTTGCTGGATTAGAAGGGCCAGTTAGAATACTAAAAACCTTGTCTGCACCAACTAATATATCTATTCTACCAGGTTCATTAAAACCTGGGTCAGCTAGTTCGAGTGAAAGTAGATTGTTTTTATTAATATTGACAATAGACGAAGATGGAAATAATGACGTGAGTTTTGAAATAACAAAACAGTTAACTTGAACAAAATTAGAATTAAATCGAGAAAAAAGATCTAAAGTAACCAATCCACTAGTCACACCAGCACTAGTTGATCCAATTCCTGTAATTGGAATCTTAGACCTTTTACGTTTGAGCCCCAGGCATTGAACAGCATGTTCGGTTATGAACGAGACCTGAGACCCTGTGTCGAGCAGTATGGGGATAAGTTGAAAAGATCCTTGGCTATCTTGAACCTTAACAATTGCTGTGGGAAGAATTGTTTGATAAAGACGAGAAGATTCAAGCGAATGGTTTGAAACGATTGGAGGATCTGATACCGAGAATGTATTAGCAGGTTGAATAGGTGTCGAAGAAGAAGCTTCACTTGCAGGGTTTTGTGTAAGATGTACAAGAGAATGATGACGAGCCTTGCATGTCTTACACCGAAAGTTTGACCGACATTTGTACGAACCATGACCTTGACGCAAACAGTTAAAGCAAATCGAATGTTTTTTTTACAAAATTACGACGAGAAATGACATCAAGTCATTTACATTGTGGCAAAATATGATCACGATGACATTGAGGGCAAGATTGTGTTGATTCGCAAAGTGTGACCTAACTGACGAGACTATAGGTTTCCGACGGGTTGAAACGAGTGAACTACATGCTTCTAAACTACTACACCGAGTCTGCAAAAAAGTTAAAAATTGATCGATCGTAACAGTTTCACGTGATTCTATTTTATCAGCCCATGCTTGTCGAGTGACAGGATCAACCTTTTGCAGCAGCAGATATATGAGCCTATATATATATATTTTATCAGCCCATGCTTGTCGAGTGACAGGATCAACCTTTTGCAGCAGTAGATATATGAGCCATGGATCGCGATTGTTGGACATCAAAGCATTAAGACCGCGGATAACTTCATCAGCTCCATCAGTTATCTTACGAAGCGCAACTACATTTTCAGAATTAGACGATGGTAATGACAAAAGAGATTCAACGAAAGCCTGAACAATGAGATGAGTTTTTTCATACCGAGATTCTAATCTATCCCATGCTTCTACGTAATTGTCTTCCGAACAACGCATGTGTTTTAATATTCCTGCAGCATTGCCACGAAGAAAAGATTTAAGGTACTGAAACTTTTGCGACCCTTAAAGTTGTATTTACGTCGACCGAACTCAAAAAAAGATCTTTAAATTCAGGCCAATCTTCATACTTGCCATCGAAAATGGGAATATTAGCTGTAGGTACTTTCACTGAAGATTTTTGTGTAGCGGAATTTAAAGTTTTTAAGAACGAAGTCTGCTGGTCAGCTAATTTTTCGACAATAGCACCATCAGCAGCACAATCTTGAGATTTCAACAGACGAATACGATTTCTTAATATTGATTGTGGCGTTAAATATTTTTATAACAAAGAAATAAAATAAATAATGATACAAATTCTATACACTGATGAAAATTAATTTAAAAAGTTTATTTTTTATAATAAGAATATTCAACCAAGTAGAAGACTAGCATCAGTTTATTTTAAGTGGACTTTTCTAAATTATTATTCAAAATTAATGCGTTTAGCGGCCTATAGTCCAAGAAAACATTGCGTTTCGCCCGGTGCTAGCTTTGTGGGCTCGTCAGATGACGTCCAGCAAAAAGCACCTTGTCATTACGCAATTTAAAGATTTTTCTAGCTCAGCTTACATAACTTTTTGGACAAAAAGCTAATGTGAACTATACCAGCAAGATCACGGTTGCAATCATTTTCAACTGGGGGTGGTGTTTTTGTTTTGCCTCGTGGCCAAGGCTAAGGTATAACAAAGAAATAAAATAAATAATGATACAATGAAAATTAATTTAAAAGGTTTATTTTTTATAATAAGAATATTCAACCAAGTAGAAGACTTAGCATCAGTTTATTTTAAGTGGACTTTTCTGAATTATTATTCAAAATTAATGCGTTTAGCGGCCTAAAGTCCAAGAAAACATGGTGTTTCGCCCGGTGCTAGCTTTGTGGGCTCGTCAGATGACGTCCAGCAAAAAGCACCTTGTCATTACGCAATTTAAAGATTTTTCTAGCTCAGCTTACATAACTTTTTGGACAAAAAGCTAATGTGAACTATACCAGCAAGATCACGGTTGCAATCATTTTCAACTGGGGGTGGTGTTTTTGTTTTGCCTCGTGGCCAAGGCTAAGGTATAACAAAGAAATAAAATAAATAATGAAAAAAATACTATATACTATTATGAAAATTAATTTAAAAAGTTTATTTTTTATAACAAGAATATTCAACCAAGTAGAAGACTTAGCATCAGTTTATTTTAAGTGGACTTTTCTGAATTATTATTCAAAATTAATGCGTTTAGCGGCCTATAGTCCAAGAAAACATTGCGTTTCGCCCGGTGCTAGCTTTGTGGGCTCGTCAGATGACGTCCAGCAAAAAGCACCTTGTCATTACGCAATTTAAAGATTTTTCTAGCTCAGCTTACATAACTTTTTGGACAAAAAGCTAATGTGAACTATACCAGCAAGATCACGGTTGCAATCATTTTGAACTGGGGGTGGTGTTTTTGTTTTGCCTTGTGGCCAAGGCTAAGGTATAACAAAGAAATAAAATAAATAATGATACAAATTCTATATACTATTATGAAAATCAATTTAAAAAGTTTATTTTTTATAATAAGAATATTCAACCAAGTAGAAGACTTAGCACCAGTTTATTTTAAGTGGACTTTTCTGAATTATTATTCAAAATTAATGCGTTTAGCGGCCTATAGTCCAAGAAAACATTGCGTTTCGCCCGGTGCTAGCTTTGTGGGCTCGTCAGATGACGTCCAGCAAAAAGCACCTTGTCATTACGCAATTTAAAGATTTTTCTAGCTCAGCTTACATAACTTTTTGGACAAAAAGCTAACGTGAACTATACCAGCAAAATCACGGTTGCAATTATTTTCAACTAGGGGTGGTGTTTTTGTTTTGCCTCGTGGCCAAGGCTAAGGTATAACAAAGAAATAAAATAAATAATGATACAAATTCTATATACTATTATGAAAATTAATTTAAAAAGTTTATTTTTTATAATAAGAATATTCAACCAAGTAGAAGACTTAGCATCAGTTTATTTTAAGTGGTTTTTTCTGAATTATTATTCAAAATTAATGCGTTTAGCGGCCTATAGTCCAAGAAAACATTGCGTTTCGCACGGTGCTAGCTTTGTGGGCTCGTCAGATGACGTCCAGCAAAATATTTTTCTTCGTACTCTTTCAATTCAAGGACTGGATCTACAAAGTTTTCGTTGTCACAAAATTCGCAAAGATCATTATTTAGAGCTCCTAAATCTAACCACGCTTCGTGGAGTCTTTCTAAACGTGTTTCAAGTTCTGAGAGTGTTATTTCATCGGTTAACGACTCTACATAACTAGCCGCTCTCGTTAAACTACCTTTTGCATAACCCCGTTTAATTTTAATCGCGTTCATATTAATCTAATTATTATAATTTATTTTAAAGAATGAAATTATATGTATGATGAAACACGTGGTTGGTCCCAATCTTCAAGCACTAGGTATATCACTTTTTCCGAAAAGTTTAATTTAATTGTCACGAGTTTAGTATATTCACGATTGTTTTAATATATTCAATAATTACGCACTGATCATAACATTCTGCCATACATAATCACCACCAATTGCCATATGCAATGAGTAGGTACACCAAATTAATTTTAAATTAATTAATTGGATTTAGTCTTACCACGATTCGTCACAATAATGTCCAAAAATTTGTTTAAATCCGGCTCGAAGGGCTATCAAATGAATCGAAATAAAAAAGGCCGAAAAATACTTTGTTTAATTAAAATTATTTCATTATATTTCCAAAAATTCTACTAGGAAAAAAGCCAATTTGATTACAGTAAATTTTAACATTTAATTCGCGGAACAAACAATTTTTTGGTACTATCGCGGTGGTGGTCAAACAGCAAGTGATCTAAGTAATGATTGCAAAAATGTAACGCAAGATAATAATTTTCTCTTGCAAGATAAGAACTGTAAAATGAATAATACAAAGAATACATTTTTTGGCATTTGCCTTTGCCGTTAGATGGGTTTAGAGAAAATAACATTTAGCAAAATTAAATTAACGTTAAAATTTTATAGGGTGATAAAGTCTATGTTTGGTTGAATGAAAATTTGCAGAACATTTCAAAACATTCCCCCCCCCCCCCCTGGAAGACTCCGGTCTTTCAGAAGTAGGAAGCGGGCAACTTAAGAGATGGGACGAGTATAGGTTCCAAAACTTGTCTTAACAGTGGCAACTCTGACATGTCCATCTTTGCCGGGATGTTATCGCAGGATACGACCAAAAATCCATTTCGATGGTGGTAAATTTGGTTCCTTCAGTACAACTACATCATCTACCTGAAGATTTGGTTGAAGTTTCTGCCACTTTGGCCGATGCTGAAGTGATGTCAAATATTCCTGGTGCCATCGCTTCCAGAAACCTTGTAGAAGTGCCTGTAAAGCAAACCAATTAGTTTTTATGGAATTATTAGAAATTGAGTCATTTATAGATTGAGGAACAGCGACATATGGTTCACCAATCATGAAATGAGCTGGGGTTAAAGCAGTGGGCTCTCCATCTGATATTTGCCACATTGGACGCGAGTTTAAAAGGCCTTCAATCTTTGTTAGAAGAGTATACATCTCTTCGTATGTCAACTTTGCATCGCCGATAGTCCGCTTGAGATGTGTTTTGACAGATTTTACTCCTGCCTCCCACAATCCTCCGAAGTGTGGGGCCGAAGGAGGGATACATTTCCAGGAGATATTATCCTTTGAAAGATGATCTGCAACGATATTGTTATGAAATTTATTTAGAAGAAGATTGTACATTTGGTCGAGTGTACGTTTCGCGCCATGAAAATTTGTGCCATTATCGCTCCAAATTTCGCTTGGTTTTCCGCGACGAGAGACAAACCGATCTAAAGCTAACAAAAAGGCATTTGTAGATAAATCTCCTACCAGTTCAAGATGAATCCCTTTGGTAGCAAGGCAAACAAAAAGGGCTATGTAAGATTTAACAAATTCCGGATTTCGTCCGCGAGATAGTCTTAATGTTATTGGACCGGCATAGTCACAGCCCACCTTGCTGAAAGGTCGCGAATACCTTACACGATCTATAGGTAAATTACCCATAAGCTGCTGCGAAGTTGTGATGCGTTGACGAAAACAGCGGACACAATCATGAACGATTTTGCGAATCAGATTTCTACATCCGAGAATATAAAAGTTTCTTTTTATTAACGAAAATGTCAGTGTCACTCCCGAATGTAAATATTGTTTGTGCTTGTAAACAACGATAAGTTTAGAAAAAGGGTGAGTTTTACACAATATTATTGGATGTTTTTGGTCGTACGATAAATTCGATTCTTGTATACGACCTCCAACACGAAGCACTCCGAAAGAATCAAGGAAAGGGCTCAGAGATAATAATTTATTTCTTTTAGGCAAAGGTTTGTTTTTCCGAAGGAGTTCGATTTCTGACGCGAATAATGAAAACTGCACTGATTTTGTGAGAAGAGTTTTTGAAAGTGCAAGTTCTTTAGTAGATAAAGCTTGAAAATCACAATTAATGCATTTTTTACGCGAATTGTTTACAAAACGATTTACATATGCGACTGTACGAATAAGTTTTAACCAATCAGACGAATTGTTAATGAGGGTTTTCAACAATATGTTAGATTCTACATTAAATAAAAATACCTTTGCTTTTGCGATTGTAATACTTCTCTCTTCCAAGTCTTCTTTTGCAAATTCTTCCGGAACTGCCGATGACGCCATAGATTTCTATCCAAAGAAAGCCAATGAGGTCCGTTCCACCACATCTCATTTAAAGCCAAATGAGATGGTGGTATGCCACGAGAAGCAATATCTGCTGGATTGTATTCTGAGCGTACGTAATTCCACATTTTTCGCGGAACAGAAGAAAGTATCTCTGATGTTCGGTTACCAATGAACACTGACCATCTTTTTGGAAGTGCTGACAACCAATGGAGAACTATAGTTGAATCCGTCCAAGCGAAGATTTTAATTTCTTTCTCCTGTAAAGAAATCTGAATTTTATTGATTAGACGGGTCAAAAGAAGAGCTCCACAGAGTTCAAGTCTGGGAAGGGAAAGAATTTTTATAGGTGCAACTTTACTTTTAGCTGCTACTAATGAAACCGATACACTATTATCTGGATTAACACTTCTGCAATATATGACAGCTTCATACGCGTCCAACGAAGCATCACAAAAACCATGAAATTCCCAGTTGTTTCTGTTTGTACACATTATTCTAGGAATGCGTAGTGATTCCAAATGGTAAAGTTCTTGATGCACTGAGTTCCAACGATCAGCGAGGCACTCTGGAACTACTTTGTCCCAAGTTAACTTTTCCTTCCAGAGATCCTGCATGATAATTTTCACTGCTACTACCACTGGAGACAAAAATCCAATTGGGTCGAAGATTCTTGATGCTTCCGAGAGCATTCGACGTTTAGTGATGCTGTTAGATGTATCTTAACGAACTCTGTAAGAAAAAGAATCCTGCGATTAACACCATTGCAACCCCAACACCTTTACTAAAATCGAATCTTCAAATTCCATTGGAGATATTTCTCTTTGTTCATTTGGCAACGATAACAGCAAAGGCCAGCAGTTGGTTGTCCACTTTCTCAGATAAAAACCAGCAGTTTTCAGTAGTTCCACCAGTTCGGATTGTAGCCTTATTACTTCGTTTATAGAATTTGCTCCAGTAATAACATCATCTACATAAAAGTCGTTTAGAATAATCAAAGATGCAATAGGATGTGACAAAGAGGATTCAAGAGCAATTTGTTTGAGGCAACGAACAGCCAAGAAGGGTGCAGATGCAGTGCCATAAGTAACCGTACGAAGGCGATAATGTTTGAGTGGGCTTGTCGGTGATTCGCGCCACACAATCCTTTGAAAGTCAGTGTGCTTGGGTGACACCCAAATCTGACGATACATTTTCTCGATATCCCCCGAGATGGTGTATTTATGTCGACGAAATCTTAGGCATATTGAAAATATATCACGTTGAATTGTGGGACCTACGAGAAGACATTCGTTTAAGGATTGACTTGTGTAGCTTTTTGCGGAACCGTCGAATACAACCCTTAGTTTGGTTGTGCTACTATCACTTTTAAAGACAGCGTGATGACGTAGATAGTAGCAACTTTTATTATCAATTTCGATCTCATTCGAAGGTACTTCTTCCATGTGCCCAAGCGAAATGTATTCATTGATGAATTTTGTGTATTGTATTGGTTTTGTGTATTGGTCAAAACCCAATCAGGGTTGGTTACGAACCTCCTTTCGATTGATTGAAGACGATTGAAAGCGATTAGAAAGGAGTTTCCGAAATTATGGTCCAGATTTGGTTTGAATGGCAGCTCTACTATGAATTTACCATCATCAGAATTGCGAGAATGTGTTGCAACAATACTGTTCTCAGCTTGTTGCTCCTCTACTGACAAAACGGGTAAGCTTGATACTTCTTCTAGCCTCCAAAATTTTTCGAGATCGAAATCTTGAGAGAGATCTAATTGAGTGCAAAATGTTTTAAGCTCAGAAGGTTCTTGAGAAAATTGACCAGCTACGACCCATCCAAAAATAGTAGGAATTCTTTCCAGCGTTTGGTCCTTTGCTGGATTAGAAGGGCCAGTTAGAATACTAAAAACCTTGTCTGCACCAACTAATATATCTATTCTACCAGGTTCATTAAAACCTGGGTCAGCTAGTTCGAGTGAAAGTAGATTGTTTTTATTAATATTGACAATAGACGAAGATGGAAATAATGACGTGAGTTTTGAAATAACAAAACAGTTAACTTGAACAAAATTAGAATTAAATCGAGAAAAAAGATCTAAAGTAACCAATCCACTAGTCACACCAGCACTAGTTGATCCAATTCCTGTAATTGGAATCTTAGACCTTTTACGTTTGAGCCCCAGGCATTGAACAGCATGTTCGGTTATGAACGAGACCTGAGACCCTGTGTCGAGCAGTATGGGGATAAGTTGAAAAGATCCTTGGCTATCTTGAACCTTAACAATTGCTGTGGGAAGAATTGTTTGATAAAGACGAGAAGATTCAAGCGAATGGTTTGAAACGATTGGAGGATCTGATACCGAGAATGTATTAGCAGGTTGAATAGGTGTCGAAGAAGAAGCTTCACTTGCAGGGTTTTGTGTAAGATGTACAAGAGAATGATGACGAGCCTTGCATGTCTTACACCGAAAGTTTGACCGACATTTGTACGAACCATGACCTTGACGCAAACAGTTAAAGCAAATCGAATGTTTTTTTACAAAATTACAACGAGAATTGACATCAAGTGTGATAAACTCCTTACATTGTGGCAAAATATGATCACGATGACATTGAGGGCAAGATTGTGTTGATTCTGCAAAGTGTGACATAACTGACGAGACTGTAGGTTTCCGACGGGTTGAAACGAGTGAACTACATGCTTCTAAACTACTACACCGAGTCTGCAAAAAAGTTAAAAATTGATCGATCGTAACAGTTTCACGTGATTCTATTTTATCAGCCCATGCTTGTCGAGTGACAGGATCAACCTTTTGCAGCAGCAGATATATGAGCCATGGATCGCGATTGTTGGACATCAAAGCATTAAGACCGCGGATAACTTCATCAGCTCCATCAGTTATCTTACGAAGCGCAACTACATTTTCAGAATTAGACGATGGTAATGACAAAAAAGATTCAACGAAAGCCTGAACAATGAGATGAGTTTTTTCATACCGAGATTCTAATCTATCACATGTGTAGAAATAATTAAATGGAAACAACGTTTTCTGTTCGAGTAAAGTTTAATAATAATGAAAAGAAAAAATGAAAAAATAACTAGAAACTAACATGATTACATGATTAAAATATTTTGTAGATTGACAGTGAAAATGAACAAGTAGATTGTTCGAAATCTTATTTCAACATTCCCCCTAGATGAGAACTGACTTTTGAAAACATTTTCAATAGTTAATGTTAAGGTTTGATGAACAACCCATTTGTTCATATAGCAGTGTAAGTCTTGGTTTTGGCAGTGTAAGTCTTGGTTTTCTGCTAGCTGCTCTGATGAACAAACGTATTCCACATCAATATCTTTGCAATCGTATTTTTCACGAATAAAATGAATCCTGATGTCAATATGTTTGGTTCGTTTGTGAAATTCGGGATTTTTAACTAAACGAATTGCACTCTGGTTGTCAATACGGATTATAGTTGGATTTTTGTCTTGTAAATGAAGATCTTTCAGTAGATGTCTCAACCAAACTGCTTCTTTTGTTGCATCAGACGCTGCCATGTATTCCGATTCAGTTGTGGATAATGCGACAGATGGTTGTCGTTTACTGCTCCATGAAACTGGCCCACCACTCATGGTAAAAATGTGTCCAGTAGTTGAACGACGAGTAGGAATATCACTCGCATAATCTGCATCTGAATATCCAACAAGATCTAGTGTTGATATATTTTTCTTCTTAAAATGGATTCCATAGTTAGATGCTTTCTTTAGATATTGAAAAATTTTCTTTACAGCATTCCAGTGACTGCTATCATAAGAATCCAAGTAACGACTCACATTTCCAACGGCGTACATAATGTCTGGTCGACTCACTATAGCAGCAAATATGAGTGAACCGACAGCGTCTCGGTATGGATACTTCTCCTCTTCAGATTTTGCTTTGGGACACTGTTTAAGTGCAACATGTGGATCAGCTGGTATTGAAACTGGATTTGCATTTATAAAATCAAAACGCCTAAGTATCTCCTTTATGTAACTGGTCTGATGAAGAAAAATAGATTGTGCCTTAACATCGTGAATTATTTCAAGTCCAATGAAGAATTCAGGGGTGCTGGTCGTGATTTCAAATTGTTTCATTAAATCCGTAAGCACTTGATCAATATCGTCCTCTGAATCGCCCATAATTAATCCATCATCCACAAATATAGCAAGAAGGATTTCGAATCCATTAAGTTTTCTTCTATAAATACATTTGTCTGCATTACTTTGAGTGAACTGAATAGACTTTAGAACAGTATCAAGTCTCTCGTTCCAGCAACGCGGTGACTGTTTGAGCCCGTAAAGTGATTTGTTTAGTTTACAAACCAGGTCCTTATCAACAATTTCAACTCCTTCAGGTGGCGACATAAAGATTTCTTCGTGAAGTATTCCGTGTAAGAACGCTGATTTGACATCGAACTGCTTTATCTTAAAATCACGTTGGACTGCAATAGCTAACAGCACCCTGATTGAGTCGTATCTTGTTGTTGGAGAAAATGTTTCATTATAATCTATACCTTCCTTCTGTGAAAATCCCTTAGCACAGAGCCTTGCTTTGTATCGACTAATTTTTCCACTTGGGGCTCTTTTAACTTTAAACACCCATTTAGATCCAATTTTTTTCTTACCAGCAGAAAGAGTTGTCAAAGTCCAGGTTTGGTTTTTCTCGAGTGATTCAAGTTCTTCTCTTATGGCACCCTTCCAAAACTTAGCTTCGCGACTTTGAATTGCCTCCTTATAGTTTTGCGGAACATCGATCTCTGCTATATTCAGTTCATAACGAGTGGGTTTCTTTATACCTTCTCTTGGACGAAGTCCACAACTGATATTTTCAGCTAACTGTATTGGTTCCAATGGTAAACTTGATGCAGATTCATAGAGTGGTGGTAAGCCTGCTTCGCCGTACGTGGAATGTTCATGCTCTGAATTTCTTCTACAAACTGGATTCTCAGCATCTGAAAAAATTTCTTCTATAGGAGTTTCTTCTTGGTGGTATTCAAACAATGCTGTTTCACTTAATGTTTCATTTGTGGGTCTTGCAACAGCCTCTTCGTTAAATTCAACGTGTTTAGACACTTTGATTTTCTTTGTTTTTAAATCAAAAAGACGATAATTTGTTGAATTTCCATCATAACCAACGAGAACATACTTCTTGCTTTTGCTCTCAAGTTTTGTCCGCAATTCACTTGGAATTAACATGTATGCATCACAACCAAATTTCCTGAGATGTGAAAGGTTTACCTTTTTCCCGGTCCACAACTCAAATGGAGTTGAGTTTGGTGCTTGTGTTGTTCCAGTTCTGTTCAGTATGTATATCGCGGTGTTAACTGCTTCTGCCCAAAGATAACGAGGAACATTTGTCGAGTATAACATACACCGAGCAGATTCAACGATGGTTCGCACATCTATTTCAGCTCGACCATTTTGTTGAGGGGTGTTCGGAACTGTTGTTTCATGAATAATGCCATGCTTAGAAGTAAAATTCTTCATCTCGTTGTTGCAATACTCAGTTCCATTATCAGTATGAAGAACTTTATTTTAAATCCATATTTCGTCCATATCATCTGCGTCAGCTCTTTGAAACAATCAAGAACATCAGATTTGTGTTTTATGAAAAACGCAATACGATAACCTGTGAAATCATCCTTAAAAGAAACAAAAAATCTTGCTCCTTGAACAGATGGTTATGCTACAGGTCCCCACACATCACTATGGATAATTTCTCCTGGTTTCTCGGCTTTGAAAGTTGATGGCTTGAATGGCAAATTATGTTGCTTTCCAAATTTGCAGGCCTCACAGAAAAAATTATCGATGTCTTTCAAGTTGACTCCAACTACGAGCTCTTTTTTAACCATGTCTTGAAGAGTTTGATTGTTTAAATGTCCTAATCGCTCATGCCATTTCTTAAGTGTTGCAGTTGATGCTGTGTTAGCGTGAGATTCTTTAATATTTTGAGGAAGGATCGATATAAAATTCATTCGGCAGATGTTGTTAGATTCCATAACTCCAGTGGCTATAAGAATTTCATCCTGGTCGAAGATTTCTGCTACTTTAGCCTCTTTTACAATCTTGTAACCCTTGTTGGTGAGAGGTCCTTCAACGAACAAATTTTTACAAAGCTGAGGCACGAACCACACGTCGGTTATGATTGAGTCATACCAGTTGTTGTTTATCAGCTTCTTAATATTGACTGATCCAATGCCTTCAACTCGGATAGTTCTTCCGTCCGATTTTGACCACTTTTATTTGTTTCTCATCAAGCTGTTGGAAACTAGAAAATAAATCTTTATTAAAGGTCATATGTGCAGATGCACCACTATCTAGAGTCCAGACTTTTTCTGGTTCTTGCTCTGGGATGCGTGATTTTCTTTGTTTCGTGACAGCTTCGAATTTGCTTTAGATTTAGCATAGCAGCCTTTTTTGTTACAATTATAACATGTTGGCCTAGACTTCAAACTTACCTTTGGTTTTGGTTTTCCAATATGTCTTTGGTTGTTAGCCGAGGAAGAAGATGTTACTAAGGCGGTGTCTTTTTCTTCAATCGAAGTAAGATTAGACTCTTCATCGATGAGACGTGCTGTGAGATTTGAAATTGTTTGTTTAGATTCCTCCATTGATAACCAAGCTTGTCAGAAGCTTCGGTACTTGAATGGAAGTGAACCGATTATTTTTGTGATTATAGCTGTATTACTCACGTTGTCCCCTGACTCTCGAATCTGACGTGCTAGATTTTCCACTTTTGCAATGTGTTGAACGACTGTGTCATTTCTCCTCATTGAATATTGATGAAACTGTTCGTGTACCAACATCTTGTTTGTCTCCGTCTTCTGTTCATATATCGAGCTTAATTTCTCCATCATCTCCTTTGAAGTCTCGCTGTTCTCTACAAGGGTAATTTGTGAGTAATCCATAGCCGACGTTAGAAGAAACATAGCACTGTTTGACGATTGGAGCGTTTTTCCCATCTGAATCAAGATCTGGACATGTTGATACTCCGGTCACGTTGTCGTAGATTCCTTTAGCTCGCAACGCACATTTTAGTTGAAATTTCCATTGGTGAAAATTCTTACCATCAAATTTATTGATATGCATTACGTCCATTTTTTCAGAAGCCATTAATTAATTACGTATTAAAGAAAATTTAAAAAGATTATAGTTTTAGTTGCGCGGGGCGTACTCTGGGCCCATAACCTGTAGAAATAATTAAATGGAAACAACGTTTTCTGTTCGAGTAAAGTTTAATAATAATGAAAAGAAAAAATGAAAAAATAACTAGAAACTAACATGATTACATGATTAAAATATTTTGTAGATTGACAGTGAAAATGAACAAGTAGATTGTTCGAAATCTTATTTCAACACCATGTTTCCACGTAATTGTCTTCCGAACAACGCTTGTGTTTTAATAATCCTGCAGCATTGCCACGAAGAAAAAAATTAAGGTACTGAAAATTTTGCGACCCGCTTAAAGTTGTATTTACGTCGACCGAACTCAAAAAAAGATCTTTAAATTCAGGCCAATCTTCATACTTGCCATCGAAAATGGGAATATTAGCTGTAGGTAGTTTCACTGAAGATTTTTGTGTAGCGGAATTTAAAGTTTTTAAGAACGAAGTCTGCTGGTCAGCTAATTTTTCGACAAAAGCATCATCAGCAGCACAATCTTGAGATTTCAACAGACGAATACGATTTCTTAATATTGATTGTGTCGTTAAATATTTTTCTTCGTACTTTTCCAATTCAAGAACTGGATCTACAAAGTTTTCGTTGTCACAAAATTCGCAAAGATCATTATTTAGAGCTACTAAATCTAACCACGCTTCATGGAGTCTTTCTAAACGTGTTTCAAGTTCTGAGAGTGTTATTTCATCGGTTAACGACTCTGCAAAACTAGCCGCTCGCGTTAAACTACCTTTTGCATAACCCCGTTTAATTTTAATCGCGTTCATATTAATCTAATTATTATAATTTATTTTAAAGAATGAAATTATATGTATGATAAAACCACACGTGTTTGGTCCCAATCTTCAGGCACTAGGTATATCACTTTTTCCGAAAAGTTATATATTCAATAATTACGCACTGATCATAACATTTTACCATACATAATCACCACCAATTGCCATATGCAATGAGTAGGTACACCAAATTAATTTTAAATTAATTAATTGGATTTAGTCTTACCACGATTCGTCACAATAATGTCCAAAAATTTGTTTAAATCCGACCATCGAAGGACCATCAAATGAATCGAAATAAAAAAGGCTGAAAAAACTTTGTTTAATTAAAATTATTTCATTATATTTCCAAAAATTCTATTAGGAAAAAAGCCAATTTTATTACAGTAAATTTTAACATTTAATTCGCGGAACAAACAATTTTTTGGTACTATCGCGGTGGTGGTCAAACAGCAAGTGATCTAAGTAATGATTGCAAAAATGTAACGCAAGATAATAATTTTCTCTTGAAAGATAAGAACTGTAAAATGAATAATTCAAAGAATACATTTTTTGGAATTTAGCAAAATTAAATTAACTTTAAAATTTTATAGGGTGATAAAGTCTATGTTTGGTTGAATGAAAATTTGCAGCACATTTCAAAACAGAATGATTTTCGCAATACCAACTTAGAGCTTAATAGAATTGAAAAAAATCAAAAAGTGGTATTCATTCCATGCATATCACACTAACATCGGTTCGTTAATCACTTCTTCCATTCAATAATCCGTATTCAAGAACGTTTCGAACAATTTATCTCAAATCTTCACTAAAAATTTAAATAAAGATGAAGATTATATTTTACCTTTTTTAACAAGCGAAAAACTCCAAAGATCAAATATATAAATATGTCTATATAAAAAAAATTTGTATAGTGTGAGCACTTATGAACAAAAACTGTAAACGGATTTTGATACATTAGATATAAGTACTATAACACAATAGATATACGCGGATATTTTTTTAAAAGCCTCCACAAAGTCAAAAAACACAAAAAATCAACAGGCCTAAAGACTTCAAACAAACGGAAGTTTTATCCAATTTTGTAAATTATTAAAACAGTAAGTATTTTGAATTTTTGTCTCGCTAGAACTAAGCTGACCAACAATATTCTTCTCTTCCATTTCTTTTGCTTTACTAAATATTTACTTAGTTTACTGAAAAAACTTTATTTTTAATAACAGGTCTTACGAAACGATCCTCGTAATATCTGGGCTACAAATGGTATTGGATCAGTCCTTGCCCATAAGGGTTGCGTAATTGAGGCAAGAGATATATTTGCTCAGGTACGAGAAGCAACTGCCGATTTCTGTGATGTTTGGCTAAACATTGCACATGTGTATGTAGAACAAAAGCAGTATATAAGTGCCATACAAATGTATGAAAACTGCATGAAGAAATTCTTTAAGTACCACAATGTTGAAGCTATGCAATATCTAGCAAGAGCTTACGTACGAGCTAATAAACTCAAAGAAGCCAAAATGGTTCTTCTAAAAGCAAGACGCGTCGCCCCACAAGATACGGTTTGTTGATTGTGATTAGTTATAGTTTCAACATATTAAGTTCTTATTTATTTCAGGTTCTTCTTTTTAATATTGCCATAGTTCTACAAAGACTGGCAATGGCCATTTTAAAGGACGAAAAATCTACACTTCAAGTAGTTTTGCAAGCTGTACATGAACTAGGACTAGCTCACAAGTATGTGTATTATGTTGAGAAAATTTTGATAATAATTTTGTATATTTTTACGTCGTTTCCTTTGCAGATATTTCCAGTATTTGTCAGTTCATGGAGACAAAACTCGTTACAACGTAGAGCTGGCAGGCATAGAAGCAAACCAATGTCAAGATTTGCTTTCACAAGCGCAGTATCATGTTTCGCGTGCTCGTCGCATCGATGAAGAAGAAAAGACCCTCAGGCGCAAACAAGAAGAGGAACGCATGGCATTCAAACGCAAACAAGAAGAGGACCGTCGTCTTAGGGAAGAAGAAAAACACAAATCTAAAGAAGTCATGTTGCAAAAACGTCAAGAGTATGTAGAAAAAACGAAGAACGCGTTGTTGTTTAGCGAACCTCCACCAGACAGAAAAAAAAGTAATGCATTTTATAATCCGCAATTTCATAAAAAAACATTATTTAATTTTTTCCTTATTTACTAATTTAGGTGGCGGACGACCGCGCAAAGACGAATATTTTTCTGATTCTGGTAGTGATCGGCCGAATGATAACTCTGAAAGACCTAAAAAGAAGGCAAAACTTGATCGCAAAAAGAGTGGTGGTAAAAAACGCAGTGCGAAATCCGCTGCAGATAATAATGACAGTGACAGTGATATCCCTAAAGAAAACAAGCGAAAGCGCAAAGGCGCTAAACCAAAAGAAAAGAAAGAAAAGATATCTAAACAAGATAAACTTAGCTCGAAACAACGACTTAAGATCGTTTCAAAAGCTACAATATCCACCAGCGAATCAGAAAGTGATCGCGGAAACAAAAATAAGAATGGAAGTGATAGCGATAGTGATAGCAATACTGAAAGACGTGGCCGCAAGCGCATTGTGTCGGATGACGAGAAATTAGGATCACGATCGGGAAGTGGCAGTCGCTCTAGATCTCGAAGTGGAAGCCGATCAGTGTCAAAGTCAAAGTCACGTTCTCGTTCTGGATCAAGATCAGTCCGAAGTAAATCAAGATCTGTAAGTGGCAGTCGTAGCCGTTCTCAATCGCGCTCAAAATCTAAAAGTGGTTCACGATTAAGATCAAGATCTGGTACACGATCTGGTTCTGGATCTCGGTCTAGATCAGTTTCGAAATCCAGATCGAGATCGAGTTCTAAATCAAAATCAGGTTCTCGCAGCAGATCAGGTTCAAGATCAAGTAATTAAAGATGATAACAACAGACAAAGACAGTTGCTTCGTTTATTTGTTAGTGAAATTGTAATTTTTTGAAAAATAATAATAAATCAAAATTAATTGAAACCTTATTTAGGGTTTACAAATAAGCAATTTGTGTTTCTGTTCCGTTCACGAAACTTCGTTGTTGCCAAAGGAAATGGCTAGTCGCCAAGTAGAAAGCTGTTGCGCAAACTTAATTAAATTATAATAGTTCAGTCTCCTTAGTACTAAAAAAGTCAAACCTGTCACAAATGAATTATTATTATTATTTATTTCATCTACCAGCTGAAGCTTAACAGATTACATAATATTAAAATTAA